>CM053567.1:163807730-163834697 GCA_028646485.1 Cryptoprocta ferox
TCTCTCTCTCTTTCTCTCTCTCAAAAATGAATAAACATTAAAAAAAATAGACTGTTAGAAAGCAAAAACCAAACCTAATTTAAATAGAGGTGGAAAGTTAGGCGAAGATTGTATTTGTAATTGATATTTGGACCGATGTCTAAAGAGAGAGCCAGACTTACCCATGTAAAAGAAAAGAGAAAGTGGGGAGGTTTGATAAGAGCAATAATTTGTTATATAAAAACAACTGAAAAAAATCTCAAATGTGATTAGATCATAATGAGCTACATTATTTAGAACCATAACATAATGCTATTTATCATTTTAAAGTGGTTATATCAACTTTATTTAAATATAAGAATTATAGGGGCTCCTAGGTAGCTCAGTCAGTTAAGCGTCTGACTTTAGCTCAGGTCATGATCTCAGTCTTTGAGTTCGAGCCCCACGTCAGGCTCTGTGCTGACAGCTCAGAGCCTGGAGCCACCTTTGGATTCTTTGTCTCCCTCTCTCTCTGCCCCTCCCCTGCTCACACTCTAAAAAATAAATAAACTTAAAAGTTTTAAAAAAGTAAGAATTATAATTCCATAAAATTCCCATTTGGACAAAAAATATAACCATACAAGTAATGAGAGATAATTCAAAATTATATCAAAAGAGCAATAAAAGAATCTTTGATTTCTTTTTAGTGGTGAATAATATTCTATTGTTTGAATGTATCACAGTTTATTCCTTTGCAAATGAAGGACGTCTTGAATGTTTCCAAGTTGGGAAATAATGCATTAAGTTGCTACAAACATCTGTGGCCAGGTTTTTGTGTGGACCAAAGTTTCCAACTCTTCTGGGTAAATACCAAGGAGCTTGATTGCTGAGTATGTGCAGTACAAACTGCCAAACTGGCTTTGGAAGTGGCTGTACATTTGCATCCCCATTAGCAATGAATGAGAGCTCCTGTTTCTACAGCGTTTTGGATTTTAGCCATTCTTAAAGATTTGTGGTATCTCATTGCTTTAATTTGCATTTTCCTGATAACACATGATGTGGGATCTTTTCATATGTTTACTGCAGTATGCTTTTTTTTTTTTTATTTCAGAAAACGTATTTTAGCTCCAGAAGATTAATTTGGGTATTTTTAGATCTTTTATTTCTCTCATTATCAATCTAATGTTTTCCTCCACCTTCCTGAACATATGTAGTGTACATTTAATAGCTCTTTTAATGTCTTTGGACTCTACCTCTAAAATCTTTATCTTTCCAAAAATCTGTTTCTGTCGACTGGTTGATTTCCTTATTATAGGTTGAATATTCTTACTACTTTGCTTGTGTACTACATTTGTTTTAATAAAAGCCAGATACAGTGCATTCTGCATTATTGAATGCTGAATAGTTTGTATTCTTTTCAAAATTATTGAATTCTGTTCTGGAATTCAGCTATGTTACTAGACAAGGCTTTGATCCTTAAGAAGCTTGCTTGTAAGCTTCGTTTACAGATCAAACAAAATCTGTGGCTACCCTGGAGGCAATGCCCAGCTGAGGACTTCACTTGTATCTTGTGTTTGGAGGTTTTTCCATTCTGATTACCATACACCTGATGTATTTGCAGCCCTCCATGAGCACTGAGGACTTTTCTACTTGTTCCTATTCAGGGGTACTTTTCCCGACCTCATTTTTATTTATGCTGTTCATGTGTCAGTGCTATTCAGTATTTAGCGAAGAGATGAAAGCAACCCTGTGGACTTCCAGGGCCCTCTTGCAATTTTCTTCTCTCTGGTGCTCTGTGTCATCTCTGGGATTATGTGAGTTCTGAATCTCATGTTCTCAACTCTGCAGAACTGCTGGTCATTTTAAGCGTCCCTCCTCCCTGCACCACAGCCTGGAAACTCCGGGTAGTTAGCTTAGTCGATTATCTGATTCATCAAATTTGTTTCCCTTCTCCTTGGATTTAATGTCCTGTATTACCCATTGTCCAGTTTCTGAAAGCTGTTGCTTTTTATGTTTTGTCTAGCTTGTCAGTTCTTTTCCAGTTTATTCTATCATAGAGAGAGGTGGAATTCTCAATATTATGTTTGAAAATTAATTTGTTAAAAATATACTTTGCAAGGAAGAAAACATTTCACATGTATTTTCTACTCTGAAAACTCTAAGCTCAGGGATTTTTATAATGGTTGCTTCATCATGATATCAGTTATTTTATATATATATCAGCTAAATACCACAAGTTTTATTATTCAACCAAGTATCTCTCCAGGTAGAAATGATAATAATCATTAAATGGCAGATATATACAACCTGAATGAATTTTACATGTTGAACCAAAGAAGCTAGATAAAAAATAATATATATTGTGTGCGTCTATGTACATAAATATCAAAAGTTTGCAAAAGTAATCTATGGTATTAGAAGTTGGAATCACAGTTTCTCTGGAGACAAAGGACTGGGTAGAACAAAATGCAGGCCTTCTTCGGTGCTGCTAATGTATTCCTTAATATGTCTTGCAAATATTTTCTCCAGTCATTTTTAACTTAAATTGGTTTTTGATATTTTAATCATATGAAAGATTTTAATTGATATCTAGTGGAATTTACAAATACTTGATTTTTTTTAAAATTTCAGTTTTGTATCACTCTTGTATTTTTCTAAAACGTTCTAGGTTAATTCTTATAATTGAATTTAAATCTGTGCTCCACTTGAAATATATGTTGAAGACAACAGTGAGATAACATCTCTTCATTATTTTTTTTTCTTTGTCAATAGGTAGCTAGTTGGTCGAACACCATTATTTTTCTCAAAAATTTAAAATACCACATCTTCTGGTTTAATTTTGTTCAAAATTTTCCATTAAATATTACTACATAAAATGGATAAATACCAATGTTTTATTTGAAGGCACGTAAGAAATAAGACTATATTGAAGGATGCTGGCCAGATTTCCAGGAACAGTCAAAGGCCCAGAGAGGTAAGCATTTGCTGGGGGAAGTCAGTGACATCTACCACCCTGGGTTGGGACTCCGAAGTGCTTCACCCTAGGGGTAAAGGAAATCCAGAAACACACATAAAATTCTTCCTGATAGAAGAGAAATTTATCCTAGACATGAAATTATTTATTACAAAGAATTGTACAATTCCATAATCTGGCATACTGTAAAAATTTCAAAGCATATAAGAAGATAAAATATCATGAATAAACCACAAGGGAAGAAACAGACCATAAAAACAGAAAACTGGGTCCGGTTATTGGTATTCTTCAAACAAGCTTTAATATAACTTTTTACTATGCTTAAAGAGTTAAAAGGCAAGATGGAGAAATTTTGCAGAGAAATGGATGTCTAATTTTGAAAACTATAATGATTAGATTAGAATTCAAAGGTTGGCTATAACAGCAAAAGAGATACAGATACAAAAAAAAAAATAAATATTGAGAATATAGTCCAGAGAATCTGGTCCAGAGGAAAATATATAGGAAAATGAACTTAATAAATATAGCAATATAATATGCTTCCATTTGGGAGATTAAGTATAATTATTATTTTAATTATTACAAAACAGATTCCTAGAATCAAGGTTATTCCAATAAAAATTCCATGGATACTTTTATGGGTATGTGTATAGAATTGGAAAGGAATTGACTCTAAATTTTATATACAATTTCATGCGACATCAGGTGGGTCAGTCGGTTGAGTGTCCAACTCTTGACTTCGGCTCAGGTCATGATATCCTGGTTCATGAAATCAAGCCAACATTAGGCTCTGTACTGTCAACTTTGGGATTCTCTCTCTCTCTCTCTCTCTCTCTCTCTCTCTCTCTGCCCTTCCCCTCCCCATGCTGCTTTCGTGCACTCTCTCTCTTTCTCTCAAAATAAATAAATAAACTTAAAAAATAAATTTTATATACAATTTCAAAAAAACAAGGATAGTCAATGTTTTCAAGAACAAAGGGGAGTAAATAGATCTACCTGATATATAGACTTCTTTGTAGGGAATTTAGTAATTTTAAAATGTATTATCTGCACATGAATAATCAAAGGCAACATCATAAAGAAGTTTGTAACCTTCAGCCAGTATCCAAAAATACATTTATATAAAATAATATAGGTTGTTGCAATGGTGGAACACTGGCATGTTTGTTAATCATGACAGTCTCCTCAGCCATTTTGAATTGTGGAAGAAGTCCCACAGAAATTTCTGTTGTGTCCACACAGCCCTTGTCTATAATTAAAGTTAAGATAGTTAGGCTTTTCCTTTCCTTTCCTTTCCTTTCCTTTCCTTTCCTTTCCTTTCCTTTCCTTTCCTTTCTTTTTTTCTTTCCTTTCCTTTCCTTTCCTTTCCTTTCCTTTCCTTTTCTTTTTTTTTTCTTTTCTTTTCTTTTCTTTTCTTCTCTTCTCTTCTCTTCTCTTCCACTTCCCCTTCCCTTCTCCTTCTCCTTCTTCTTGTTAGAATTTGGGCTCTGGGAATGGAATGCCTGGGTTAAGAACTTGCTTTTGTTGCTTATTGGCTCTTCCTAGCTGACATTGTTAGTATTCTAATCATATCTTCTTAGATCCCTCATTACCATGTTCTGTCTTTTTCTCTCACCCCAACACAAACTTCAGTAGGCTTTCTGGTTCTAATGGGCAGATTGTAACTCTTAAGCAAAGTGAGCTTTTCATTTCTCATATCCAGAGAGAAACCAACATTCCTGGGTATTCATATCCCCACATTCCCCAAAGGAATGACTAGAGGGAAGAGAGGAATCAGGCTGAAAGTTTCCTCTGTGGGACACTGCCTAAAATCTCACCCTTACTGGGGATTTTCCCTCCCCTATCCTGTTTCTTCTGTACAGATTCTAATTATCCCTGTGAATACTTCCTTAGTAAACCCTGGCATAGGGTTTATCTTAGGGTCTGTTTCTGGGAAACACAAGTGAAGACACTGTGTAACATTAAACTAGTCATGTAACTTTTTCTGTTTGTTCCACTACATCAGGGATAAAAACACCTTTCTCACAGAATTGCTATGGGAATTAAGACAATTACATAAATGTTTGCTACTATATCAGTTGGGTCACTCAGTGATAAGTCAATTACTTCTGAAGCATTTTACAAGGCTGGTGAGGTTATATGTGTGTGTGTGTGTGTGTGTGTGTGTGTGTGTGTGTGTGTGTTTTAGAGTAATCTATATATATGTTCTGATTTACCATCATCTCATCATTTATATATTACATGTGCTTCTCAGTTTCATTAAACAGTTATATTACATTTTTTTCTTTATTTTATGGTATTGGATGACTTTTATGAAGGAATGGTATGTTATTGTATTTTGTTGTGTTTGGTTTTGATGATATCTAATCAGCTTCAATAGGAATTGATTTTACTACAATGTTATCCTCATTGTATATAAAGACATACATTTATGAAAAAGAATAAAATCAATTTTATCTCATCTAAAAATTGTCTAAAATATGATATAAATCCAGAAAATGAATGTATAAAAGGTAAAAAGAATCCCAGTATATTTTTGAAAGTACAATATGACTCTTCTTTTTTTTTAATCAAAAAGCCCTAATTCAAATTTTGTGAAGTGTTGCATGAGGTTCTCACCGCATGATTCCCGTTAAAGTCAATGATCCCCGCTGACTATAATGGGAATCCCACAGTTACAACCCCAGGAAGGCCTATGCACATTTAGTTATGTCTATAAAACTGCTTAGGCAATTTAGGTATTATTTTGTTTCAATAAGTAAAAAATAATCTGGTGTTTTAAAAAGCCTTTAGTTGGCACCAAAAAGCACAGTTAAAGCAGTTTAATAAAACTAAAAAAAAAGAATGCTTCATATAATTGGATGTTGTGACTAAGAGTTGGCACCACTTAATTTCATCTCATGTAATAAAATGAAGAAGAATAATTCTCTGACATGAATATTTAAATGAGAATATGACATCTAACATGAAGGCCTATTCAGGTGACTCCTGATCACAGTACTGGAAATTTTATTATTTTTTCTACTTGTTTTCTTTCCTTTTCAAATAAGAGTGACCCTCAAGCAATGATCATTTCTTTAGAAAAGTTAAAGGAAAGAGAAAACTAAACTATGTGCTACATATTTGGTGACATTCAGTCTTATTCATTGTATTTTGCTTATTTCCTTCAATTTCACTTTTCTCTTTATTTTTTCTTTTTCTTCTTATAAACATACACATACACACACACACACACACATATACATCGAGCATGGAGATGCATAAATACCTTTTCTTTCTGTCTTCTAGATAGAAGTAATATATCATGATAGGTAAGAGCACTTTGAGACAGACTGCTCAAATGGAAACCCACTCTCATCACTTAATAGCACAATAATTGACTATTATTAATTTCAATAATAGTCAAACCTCTAATTTGTAAAATCACCTCTAATTTTCCTCTAATTTGTAAAATGATGATAATATTAGGATGCATATCATAGCATTACTATGAAGAACATATATGTTAATGTGTGAGAAGCACTTAGAACAGTGTCTTGCATATTGTATGATCTCTAAATGTAAGATAATAGTGTAGATTATCTATATCCATATTTCAACTAGGTGTTCTATATTATGCACATTTTGCCTAAGGGGAATGGGAAGGAGATGAAAATATGTGCATTTTTCATTAGTATAAAACATTGTGCTTGGCATTATATTCTGCATTCTGAAATATGCTGCAAAGTCATATGTATTCATGTCTTTATTTTGACAGATGAGGAAACAAGTTCACAATGGTTCAGTAACATGAAGAAAGTCACAAACCTACTGACTGGTAGAGCTGTGAATCAGACTTAGATTATCTGGCAATATATCAATTCATTTCAAAGCAATTTTTATATGATAGATATATGCTAGACAATATCCCTGAACCAAACAGGCGAGATACCTTCTCTGATGCTTCTCATGTTCTAGTAAGGTGAGAGATAAACATGTTAAAAAACAGAAGATAATTTTAACAATGATAATTCTCTTGATAAATTAATATAGATAATTTAAGAAATTGTAACAAGAAAGGAGTCTTAGGGTAGATAGAGGTATCAGTAAAAAGCACTCAACAGAGTTAACACAGGACCTGAGAAAGTAACAATGAGCTGGCATCTCTAGCCATCCTTATAAGGCAGGAGTTGGGGGAGGGGAGCTTTCAAAGAAGGGAGAACTATAAGAGTAAAGGCCTTGGTGAAAGAAAGTGTGGGATTAATGATGTCAGCTTGAGCAATTGGGTGAATACTGGTAAGAATTAATGGAAAGAAAAAGGAACTCAGTGGAAGTCGACTACAATAATTTGATTTTGGTCAAGTTAGTATATTCATAGATATTCATGTGGAAATGAATTGGGCATTGAAATACAAGTTTAGAGCTTAGGCCTAAAATCATCTTCATGTGTGTGATGTTAATTTTATTGACTACACGAAATGAAAAGACCTGAAGAAGGAAGTGTAGAAATGAAGAGGGCAGAAGCAAGAGATTTGGGGTATTCCAAATTTTAAAATTACACTGAAAAAGTATTCAGTAGAAGTAACAGAGAAGGGACAGAAGAAGACAGATTGCATTGTCACAAAAGCAAAAGGAAACAAGTTTTTCAAAGAGTCATTGAAAGATCACCTGTGTGAGAAGCTTAAATGGTCAAGCATGATGAGCACAGAGGACAGTTTGCAACATGGATTTCAGTGATGAATGTGAAGCAGTGTGGTAAAAGGTTGGATTGCTCTGGATTAAGGGAAGACATGGAGGTGGGAGATTAGAGGAAGTTGGTTGGGACAACTCTATCATTGGGTGTTCTGGAACAGGAAGAGAGACCTGGTTTAGTAGCAACTAAAGAGAAATCATCCAGTAATGTAAGAACACACTGGAAAAAAAGTGACCGTGTTGTTAACTGTTGAAAATGACCAAGTAGGGAAATAATTTGATTATGTAGTTGAGAGACAGTAATTGTTGGATCAAAATTATCACTTTTTAAGTTTATTAATTTTGAGAGAGAGAGAGAGGATGCACATAAGCGGTGGATGGGGGGAGAGAGAGAGAAAGAGAAAGAGAGAGAGAGAATTCCAAGCAGACTCTGTGCTGTCAGCACAGAGACAGACACAGGGCCCCCAAAGTCATGGATCATCAGATCATGACCTGAGCTGAAATCAGGAGTCGGATGCTCAACCGACAACAACCCAAGCGTGCCTGGATCGAAAATCATAAGTGATTAGAATATATTGGATATGGACCACATAGAGGAGTTAGCTTTAGACAAGTTCAGAAATGCATTATTCATTTTAAAAAGAGGAAAAGGAGAGGATAAAATTTCAGTTCCATTTGGGTTGGTAAATTTGAATGTGGAGAATTATGGAACTCCCACTTGATTATATCCCTGTTCATTTTTTGTTTTAAGTTTTTTTAACATTTATTTATTTTTGAGAGACAGAGAGAGACAGTGTGATCAGGGGAGGGGCAGAGAGAGAGAAGGAGACACAGAATCGGAAGCAGGCTCGAGGCTCTGAGCTGTCAGCACAGAGCCTGAATGCCTGGTTCAACGGTGAGATCATGATCTGAGCCTAAGTCTCACGCTTAACCGACTGAGACACCCAGGCACCCCTCCCTGTTCTTAATCAAATGTGAAGTAAAACCTTCAGCTTTCTTTCTTGGGTTAGAAGTTGAAAGGTGGAAGAGAAGGTACGAAATAGTTGTATTGGAAATTAAGAAAGTAAACATACTAATTAAAGTGAGAAAAGATTCCTGCAAAACATTGAGTGCATGAACTAAATCAAAGGATTCACAGAACTAGAATCACATGAAACAGAAATCAAGATTTGCTAATTATTTCAGGTAGTCATTTAAAAGAGTCAGAAGAATTAGAGAAAGATGTGGGATGTTGAAAACAGCTCCCTAGAGCCTGTCTTCTCAAATTAGGCACATACTGTCTAGCTCAGAATAATAAATGAAGTCTCCAGTTATGTCTGCAGATCACCTCACACACCAGGCAGAATTTTAGATCATAAAACATATTTAGGTTATGAAATATATTTTATATTGTAGGCAATGGCATAGCTTATATGACTTTATCCAGTGAGCCATGTCTTAGAAATTTCAAACATTTTTTAGTAAAAGATACCCTCTAGGTAGGGATCATCCTATAATTATGGTCTTCCTTCTAATAAATATCATTAGTGTATTTACCTGAAAATGCAGTTGACAAGGACACTAGCCTAGATCCCTGCTGTCTTTTCTTTTGCTGCTCAAAGTAGTTTCCCTCCCTTCCCAAGGAAGCAAAACAATCACAAGCCAACTCTTTTAACTCCTTGCTCCTCCGTACTCATTTGCAATTTGTACGCTTACAGATTTTAAGTTAGAGAAGTTATCAAGATTTTTTTGTTGTTATTTGGTTTCATGAAAGTAGTAAGGTCAACTAAATGGAAGTGTTGAAAAGATTTAAAATATATTGGTTTTAGGGATCCTGGAGTACAAGCGTGTAGGAGGTAGTCACCTAGTGGCGCAGTGATTAAAGTTAAAACTTTAATGGTATAGTTACTGGTGTTAGTGAATTTAAGGTAAGTATGGGAGTAGATATGTGGAGAGAGAATAAAGGAAAATACTATAAGAGGTAGGTGAACCAAAAATATTGAGAAGCTGCATTGAAGGAGTATGTCCTTCAGTTAACACTTGACATATACGCTCTCATAGGGATGTTTAAATAGAATGTGAAATGTTTTGTGAGTTAAGTGTCTTGTAACTGTTTCAATCTGTGTTATTATTCTAAAAGCATAGAGCTTTTAGGGCTGAACCATGTTTTCTTTAATGAAATCTACCTTTCAATGTTTATTCATAAGGTCCTAATTAATTGTCAAGTGCAATCCATCAAAACAAATTGGGATACATTTGCAGAACATTGTGTAGAATTTGACCTTCACCAAATTTTACCTTGCTAAATCTTCCTCATACTTCTTTGAAAATGGCCTTCTAAGTCAAATATATTTCTCAATTGTCTTGTATGTCATGGGGAAACACAACTAGAGGAACTGAATAACAGGTTTACATTCTATATTTAATAATCAGTCAGCCCTTTTCTACTCAACTGTCAACTCACGTAGTCCTAAAGATATTAAGAAAAGAATTAACAGTTGGGATAACAATGTTTGCTCCTTCCCTGGTAGAACTAGAAGGTTTCCTTCCTTTTAATCAAGTAAAGAAAGAATTAGATTAGGATTAGTATATGGTACATACGTGCATTTCACACTTATGACTCTAACTACACCATCAGAAAGAGAATAGAAAAAGGTGCAGGGCTGTATGAGATAACAGGCAAGATCTTCAAGTAGGACAGAAAGATTCAGCAGGCGCACTGAGTTAATAATAAAAATATACTCGTTTAGCTGAATGACAAATACCTATTGCTCTTAAGAAAAGCCCAAGTAAATATAGGAATGCAGAACTAAATCTGATAAGTAAAAGATTCTAGTTCAAATATTATAAGCAAGTTGGTATCATCTCCAAATTAAAGTGTTTGATCATAAACTAGGCTATCAGAGTTTATCAGGAATTTTCTCTTTGCCCCAAGTGTTGAGTTTACTAGGGAATTATAAATGTATGTCTATTTGCTTCAGCTTCTAAAGAATACTCACTATCAAGTTCCAACTATCAATAAGGTATCCTATGAAAAACAGACAATTAACAGAGAGTCTACATTGACAAATAACTTGAAATCTCGTGGGACAGCAGTCAGGTAAAATATCAGTTATAGTAAAATGTATTGATCATATTACAGATTTTATTGCAAGTTAAAACAACTATGATGGAATCTCAGAGCACAAGATCCACGATTCCAGGGGATTAAGGAACTATCTCCAGTGTAAATGTATATAACAATCGTATTTGTTAGCCAAATTTCTGAGGCCAAAACTTGGAGGGGGTTCAATTTCAGGCTGAAACAATGATGTGAGTTGATTCATGGAGAAAATGCTAATGTGTAAGAGAACATATAGTGTGGGGATGTTGGAGAGGTGGATTGAGCCCAGACTTTCAAAGATTCTGAAACACAGCGCCATGAAATAGTTTTATACTCATTTTAACTAGAATCATTAAACCATGAATATGTAAGGTGTCCACTGGAAATTGAAGACTATGGTGGCTAGAGAAATTAATGTTTCTTTTTTCCCTCTGGATAATATATAAACTGTTTCCACAAAAATAAAGAAAATGTGCTTATAAAATCTAAATTGAATATTCCAAAATATTTTTCCCTAATGGAACAATAAAAATTATAGGAAAACCAAGGAACTAAGAAAAGAAGAACAAAGCAAAACACAATTCCAGCATTTCTGTAGGCAACAAAAATTGAGGGAAGAAAAATGTGACTACTAATTGCAGCAAGGTAAGGTATTAAGTGTGTGAGGTAAAGCAAGAGAGGAAATCGTTCAAATGCAAAAATAATCTTTCTTCATAGAAAATTGGACATTATACTTTTTCAATATCGAATATGGATTACTCTAAAATGAAATCATTTTAACCTTTGATTAAAATATTAGAAAGAGAAATATTACAATCTTTAAGTTCAGAAATTGTAGGGGAAAATGAACCAGAAAATTGACCATCATTTTGACACTAAAAGAAATAGAATTCTAAGGAAATTTTAATTCATTAAAGGACTCAGAATCTGAAAGTATTGATAAGTGTTCAGAAGGAAATAAATATCTGTGAATTGGTTCCAGTGCTAGATTTGCGGTAACAGGAAGATTTCAACAGGGCAAGATTTATGACCAGAGTGAAGAAGATCATCGACAGGAGGGCAATGGAAATATAATTGTGTGAGATGGTGTAATAATAAAATTGTGATAAAAAGGTCAAAGGCTTATAGACTCATAAAACATTTTGAAAGGTGAACAATTCACATTGTATTAGTCAGATAAGAAAAAAATATGAATATGCTGGAGCCACATCTTTGAAGTTTAGGAAAATGTTCTTTGCCAAACCATGCAAAATTGATGTGTGCTATGCATGCTAGGGCGTTATCCAGCTAACCTATTTGATCTCTTACAGAAATGAAAGCAACATTGTTTGCAAATGGAAGTTAATAAAAACATAAGAAGTGGTGGTCTACTGTAATATTATATTAAGGTCCCCCTAATTCTGGAGCATTATATCAATCACAACAATGGTTTACAAATATTTTACTACTAGCAGCAAAGAATTTTAAATGAAGGGAAAAATTTAAATGAAGACTCATTATGGGGTGCCTGGATGCCTCAGTCAGTTAAGTGTCTGACTCTTGACCTTAGTTTAGGTCATGACCTCAGGGCCCTGAGCTCTATCTAGTCCAACATGGGGTGGAGCCTGAGCCTGGGATTATATCTCACCTACCCCACTCATGCTCTCTCTTTCTCTCAAAATTAGTAAACTTAAAAAATTTTAAGAAGACCAATTGTAAGTATAAGAACATTTATACTTACCTGAAGAATTTTAGGTATTTAAGATCATTACTCATGGTAGCATAGAAAGACTATGCACAGTGATGCAAACCAAATGGCCTATTTAACCTTTACACTATCACACACACACATATATATGTACACAAATTACATATGCCTCTCATATTCTTTATTTCTTATTTGATGTTTATAGTTTATGTATTTAAACTGATGGGATCTACCAGTAATTGATATCATGAATTATAAAATCATAAAAATCAATAACAAAAAAAGATAGATGACACAAATGGAAAATGGACAAAAGTTGTAAACAGTTAGTTACTAGAAGGAAAAAAAACACCAGTTGCCAGAAAAGATTTGAAGAAAGGCTAAACCTCTTTAGTAATAAAAAAAAAAAAAAAAAACACATCAAAGTTTTTTTAAATAACATTTTAATACACTTTCTATTAGAAGCAATTAGAAATTGAGAGTACCAAATGTCAGAAAAGATATGGATCTGTAGGGTTAATTACCCATTTTGGAGGGGTGGGGACTATGGAATGCTTAGGAAATGAACTAGCACTATGTTTTTAAGTTGAGCAGTCACATTTTCTACTACTCAACAATTGTATTCTTGGCGAAATGATAAATTTTGTCATATCTGAATCAAAAATCAAGGAAGGAAGTTCATACATTGTTCTGTTACATGTGGGGGCACCTGGGTGGTTCAGTCAGTTAAGTGTTGGATTCTTGATCTCACCTCAGGTACGATCTCAGATTTCATGAGATCAAGCCCCACATCAGGCTCTGTGCTAACAGTGTGGAGCCTGCTTGGGTTTCTCAGTCTCCCTTTCTCTCTGCCCCTTCCCTGCCTGTGTTCTCTTTCTCACTCAAAATAAATAAACATAAAATGTAATTATGTGTGTGGAAAATAGGGAAGTATATTTTTAGGGTAAATATTAATGTTACAGTTCTTACCAGTGACAGGCATTCCTTTCCCTAATATTATTTGCAAAGACATCCCATATTAAATCAAATGTATTGGATTGGCAAATAAACTTTGTCTATTCAGTAAGTTCCTTTTTCCAATGATGTCCTCAGATGAAAATTATAGACAGCCTCGTTGTTTATAAAATGTGATCATACTGCATACAACATTCATGGAGTTCAGGCAAATACCATCACTTCCTCAATAATGATGCAGTTTTAATGAGTCATTAAAATAAAATAATTTAGTTGCAAGCTATTGATATAGAAGTTACCAAGAAGCTCAGGTAAGATGAAAAAGTAGAAGCAAACATAGGAAAAATACCCTGATCAATGAGGGAGAATGTGACATTTGCTTACAAGGTTCTTGAAGACTTGAGACAGCCTTGGAGGAATTCATAAAAGGCTTACCTTGTGGAAGATATAGCGAGAAACTTAACACAAGTTTTACACATTTGTTCTTAGAAAAAATGAGCTGAGTTACAAAACAGTTGCCTGAGTGTTTTGAAGTTCAGGCTCAAGCTTCTATCTATAGGATCTAGCTCATTAAGTGTTCTGATTATATTAAGTACACACAGCCAGTGTACAATAACATAAGTGTTAGCTGAATGAATATAAATAAGTGCAAATGAAGTGTGTCAGTGGCTGGGGTTAGACTACATGTATATTTCTTCTCATCTTATTTTTCTTGATGCTTGAAATGACAGTTCATGTAATTTTAGTTTTAATTCTTTATATATTCAATATCATCATTGCTCTCCACTTTCTTTGCTGTTCATAATTCATATGATTAGTTTTGATCTCTGGCCTCATTACCAAACATTCTGGTACATTTAATCACATTAGCTGCTTATTTAGCCTGTAAACTTTACGTAGGAGATTTTGAAAGATAGCATAAATTGAAATTCATTTTCTCTTTGTGGTAATTTGAGTCTGCTGCAAATTCAGGGGTTACCTGTTATTTAATTTAGTTTACGTAATTATGTATAACATCATTTTGCTCCGAGAAGTATCTTTTAGTCCATTTAAGTAAATCATAGGTTTTAATTATTTCTCTGCATAACAAGTACCTTTAACTTTTAGTCTGTTAAAAACTAACAGTAAATTAAAAGTTATTTTAGCTTAGTTGTCATTCTAAAAATTATTGGAAGAAGCCACAAAAATATGGGCTGGATTGCCTGGTTAAGCTTTAAAAGTAAATCCACCAAAATTAGTTAAAGGTAGTATTTTCTGTTTTTTCAGATTCATCTTAGATTATTGTCAATTGTTTATTGTAATTTCTTAATTATTTAATAACTCCCACTGTACCTTTTTATTGTATTATATGTGCTAATTGTTGGGAGGTTTTTGCTTGTGTCCATCTCCTCTAAAATTCACTAGCAAATATCCCATTGATGCAGTCTTAAACTTTTAGTTTAAACAATAATTTACTGGGGTGCCCGGGTGACTCAGTCAGTTAGGCATCTGACTTTGGCTCAGGTCATGATCTCACAGTTTGTGACTTAAAGCACTGCATCGGGCTCTCTGCTGTCAGGACAGAGCTCCCTTCTGATCCTCTGTCCCCCTCTCTCTCTATGCCTCCACTGCTCATGTTTTCTCTTTTTCTAAAATTAAATAAAAACAACAGCAAAAATAAAAATAAAATATCATTCACCAAAACCAGATTAAATATCTTAGGGATGAATTAATCAAATTATTAAGGATGTTTTCAATTACCAATGGACAATAAACCAAACTGTATAATAATATCTGAAAGTCACTTGATAAAATTAATTCTCAACCCTCTTTGAAAATATTTATTTCCTAGCCATTGGTTCACCTAATATTTTTATTATGACTCAGTCTATATGGTATATTTATTTTATTTTTATGATGAAAAATTAAGGTTTCATATAAAAGGACGGAACAAAGTGTCTGATAACACAACATGACTTGAAACTGTAACAGATTTTAGATTCATGCTACAGAGATTACTTTTATTGTCCAATGGATCACTGAAGCTATGTTTTCTTTCTATGTATCTGTTTTTCTTCTGTTTATAATTTTGTTAATATCTAGTGCCATGTTTAGTAATCTTTTACTGTATAATTTCTAATCTACATCATTGTTGTTACTGTTTTAATTTAAGATATTACAGTTTTCATGACCAGAAATTCCTTTTGGTTCTCTTCTATATTTTTCATTTCTCATCACTTTGTTCATGTCTTCCCATAAATAAATGTTTATAGTAATAATGACAGTTTT
The DNA here is from genome assembly GCA_028646485.1 of Cryptoprocta ferox. Classification (NCBI taxonomy): domain Eukaryota; kingdom Metazoa; phylum Chordata; class Mammalia; order Carnivora; family Eupleridae; genus Cryptoprocta; species Cryptoprocta ferox. Next base: position 163,823,325 of record CM053567.1, read on the forward strand.
GATTTTTGTGTCTTCTAATTCCATCACCTATATAATTTCTAAGTCTGTTTCTATTTTTTTTTATACTTTATTTTTTGAAAGTAATCTCTCAACCCACCATGGGGGTTGGATTTACAACCCCGAGATCAAGAGTCACATGCTCTACTGATAGAAACAGCCAGGGGCACCGAGGCCTGGTTTTATTGACTTATTTTTATTCTTATTGCAGATCACATTTTCCTGCTTCTTTGCACACTTACTACCTTTTTACTTGATGGTGGGCATTGTGTAATTGACACTGTTAAGTATTTTGATTTTGATATCTTTCTTTAAAGAGTATCTGGTTTTTATCTGAAAAAGCAATAAAATTAGCTTACATTGAAGTTTGCTAGATTTAAGTCTTGTCTTAAAAAGCTTTATTTGGAAAGTTCTATAATAGTTTTTACTCTAGATAGTTGAACTCCTATACTAGTATTTGACACTTATTTTGTCTCTAATGAATACCTTGATACTGAACACACTCTTGCTTATAGGAACTTGCAAAATTATCCATTATTTGTGAATTCTTGGGTTTGGTTAGCTCATGGCTCCCCACTTATGTTTTGCCCTGTCTTAGTAATTTTTTCTATATGTATGCACATCATTATATTCTACAAAGACTCAAGCGCAGCCTTAAGCAAATTTATGGAGCCATTATTATTATTATTATTATTATTATTTGATTGATTGATTTATATTGATTGATTGCATAGTTCCTTCCTCTCTGGGTTTCTGCCTTGCAACTTATGTATTTCTCAGACTTATAGTCTATCAAATATGAAATCATTTTCGTCTCTGGTACCCAATGCAACTGTTGTGCTCTGTTTGGGATTTTCAACCCTCCTCAGAAATCCATAAAGTGCCTCCAGGCAGCAGGAATGGAATATCACAGGATTATATCATTTGTTTCACTCTCTCGTGGGCCATAGTACTATACTGTCTGTTGTACGATGACAAAAGCATTATTTCATATCTTTTGTATAGTTTTCTCACTGTTCAATAAAACAAAGTAATTCTGCAATAGTTCAAAGCCTGGCAATCTTTTTAGAAAGCAGATATGGATAACCAGATTTTTTTACTAAAACGTGTACATAAAAAGGAAGATGACTAGTTTGCCAAAGACAGAATTTTAGCTATTTACTTAAAGAAAATGTTTTTGGATATTTAGATTATGTAATACTGATTGAAAGGACATAGATTAAATCTAAAATCTGCCATGAATAGTTGACAGCTTTGGCAAAGGCTAAGATTAGTAATTAACTTTTGCCTCTTGCTGGAGAAAACATCATCATAAAGGCTCAGAGTCTTTATTAGTGTAGTATAGAGAAAAGGGATTACATGTGGATATTTTTTATAGTCTTGATATGGTTTTCAAACTAGAGTAAGATAAGGGCACCTGGGTGGCTCAGTTGGTTAAGCATTTAACTTCGGCTCAAGTCATGATCTCATGGTTCGTGAGTTTGAGCCCTGCATTGGGCTCTGTACTGACAGCTTAGAGCCTGGAGCCTGTTTCAGATTCTGTGTCTCCCTTGCTCTTTGCCCCTCCCCCATTCACACTATGTCTCTCTCTCTCTCTCTCTTTCTCTCTCTCTCTCTCAAAAATAAATAAACGTTAAAAAGATTTTTAAAAACTAGATCAAGATATAAGAAGGAAAGAATAACCCTATATTTGGGATTTTTAAATTCAACTTATTTATGATATATCTTAAGAAAAGCAGTAGCATAAAATATGTACAGTCACTACAAAAAAGTCAGAATCTAGCTTATTGAAATATGTTAGTAGATATTTAAGAAAGACAGAACACATTGATTCAGCCAGTTTAATGTTCCAAATTTCCAGACAGGACAAAGTTAGATGAAAGGAATGTTATAACACACTAAGAGCAATTTTTTGACCAAGCAAAAGAAAGCTTAATACCTGTTCAAAATAGAACATGAAATTATTCCTATTGTGAATTTAGAAAAACAAAATTTCTGCAAATGAATGTGCTTTATTTTATTATAAGAAGTAATATGTGTTATTATATTTTATATAATATATAAGTATATTTAATAATATATAATTATATTTTAAATATATAGTCATATATCAATTATATATAATATATAATATTATATATTTTTTAAAAATTAAAATATATTTATAAGAAACTATATGTTCAACTAATTTTTCAATGAGTGAGAGTTTTTAATCCTGGCAATAGCTACCTTAAAGAACAATGAAGCAATTGTATATTTAAGATTTATCCAAAGTATAGGCTGGTGATTCTGGAACTCAAAGGAAATAACTGGAATGTGCTCTACTGAACCAACACATTTACTATTTTAGATATCACAGGCTAGTGTCATGCAATTTTTCCTTTCATTTTCCCATTTTGGCACCATAGGAAAAAAAGATTGAAGGTAAAAGGGAAATGAGGAGAAGTTTTATTCAAATTTTTCGTGAAAGTTGGTCCTGATCTATTTTTATAGGGTTTCAATATGATCCTACTATCAACAGTGTCTGCAAGTCATGATACAATATACTCAATCAAAATTTGTTGCTGATAATGATGACTGGAAATTTATGAAATCCCATTACTTTCTAGGCTCCCAGAAATCAAATTCTTTGTAGAGAACTTCCACTCCATTGACTTCAGCTTCCTCAAAATCGTAGATTATAGGGTATGTATATGCAGTATTACTATGATATTTTACTGTATAATTTGTTCTCTTAATACAAACTGGGGGCTGTTAACACAAACCTGTGGGAGAATTCAGTCAGATATATTTGGAAAGGGCTGAATAACTCAGTGTTTTCTATAAAATCCATAATCGATTTTCATGTAGCTCACTTGGAAAGAAGTATAACTGTAGTTACCAAAGCTCATGTGAGTATTAATTATGATTGAAAAATTCCTGGATATAAAATTAATTTAGAAATGGAACAGAGTAACTATAACTTTAGTTAACCTCCCTACTCTTGGAGATATACGTTTTTCCAGTAGGGAAACCCAATCCTTGGAGTCCCTGTGATGTCACCTTCTGTGATCCACATCAGACAAAGATGTATGTCTCAGATTCTGCAAATCAGAGCTCTTCATTCACTTTGCTGCAAACATACATTCAGGAGAAGATGTTTTAAATGATACAATATAAGAAATTTCTCATTTCCTTTGCTGAAGATATTCTGAGAGGATTTCTATAGTAATTCTACTTTATGTATGTATATTTAATTACTATTAAAGTTGTACAAATTATCATTGTTAATTTGATAACACAAATAACATATCATTTGTTTATTTCAGTAATAGCTGAAAATTCTCTTTTGAAAAGGGTTAAATAATTGATAATTTGAATAAATTCTGTGTTAAAGAAACTTCTTAAAAACAATCTTAGAATTTTTGATATGCTACTGTGTGATAGAACTCAAAGAAGGGCTGTAGTTTGCTAATTACTTGAACATATTTGAAACATAAGTATTTCACTAACCAACTAAAATCTCTTAGGATGTTCATGCTTATTAACAAGGATTGGCAAAACTGGGCCAAGTTTATTTTTTTTTAATTTAATTTAATTTTTATTTATTTATTATTAAAGCTTTTATTTATTTATTATAATGTTTATTTTTTAGAGAGAGAGAGACAGAGTGTGATGGAGAAGGGGACAGAGAGAGGGAGTGACACAGAATCTGAAGTAGGTTCCAGGCTCTGAGCTGTCAGCACAGAGCCCACCTTGGGGTTTGAACCCATGAACTACAAGATCATGGCCTGAGCTGAACTTGGATTCTTAAGGGATTGATCCACTTAGCCACCCCAAGGTTATTTTTGTAAATAAAGTTTTATTAGAACATAGTCACACACATTTTTTTTAGTGCATTATTTTCTGTGGCTGTTTTTGTGCTGTAACACAGTTAGTATGGAAACTGTATGCCTCACAAAACGGAACATATTAACCATTTGACCATTTACAGTAAAAGTAAATTAATGATCCCTATTTATATGAACATCATATTATATGAACTGTCTAAAAATACTTCAAATGGTTAAATGAATCATTTAATCTGAATAAGACTGTTAGTAATTGTGACCTTTGCGAAGGCTAGAAAGGTACTTGAAAATTAGCATTCATTGAATATGGGTTATTTGTACGTACTCTACTACTTAGTTAAGTTTTATGAATCTTGGCCACATTCTTTTTTTTCGGTAAAGTTTTTTTAATGTTTATTTATTTTTGAGAGAGAGGAACAAAGCATGAGCAAGAGAAGGGCAGAAAGAGAGGAACAGAGGATCTGAAGCAGGCTCTGCACTGCCAGCAGAGAGCCCAATGCAGGGCTTGAACTCACAAACTGAGACATCATGACCTGAGGCAAAGTCAGAGGCTTAACCAACTGAGTCACCCAGGTGCCCCTCTGGGCTACATTCTTATCTTTTGGGTATTATAGAGAGGAAAAAGGTAGTTCAGACCTTTTTTTTTTTTTAATTTTAATTCAGTAGGACTGAAAAGTGCTGCATTATTTGCATAAAATCATGTAATAAATGAGTCCAAATGGAGGGTTCATTTCTTCTCAGAAACCATTTAAAGCTTGCATATTCCATTAAAATGGGATAGATTAGATAGTTACTTCTGTCACTTTTGTTTTTTGTGAGACATATATAGATTTTAAGCACAATGGGCTTTAATAACCAAATTCTTCGATCTATCTGCAGGCAAACTATAGACAGAATGGTGATATTCAGCCTCCTATAGATCTCACTCACTATTTTAATTAAATGCTTATGTCTATAAACCGCATTCCATTTGTTTGGGAAGACATTAATAAAATAAAATACGTTAAGACTGAACATGTCCATTCCAAGCTCTGACTTGTCATGTTGGTGAAGTACATTTCTCTGCCACCAAGTTTCACACGTAAGTTGGTTTATAAAACATTTTATTTTAATGCTTTGAGATCATTCCCTTCAGGGGCTCAGAATAAAGTATTTATTTAGAAGTAAGCAATGTTTTTAACGTAGTAACTATTTGGGGTTAGCTTGCCTTTTAAATTCTGCCTACACCATTAATTTGAAAACATTTACCAGTGCCCTTCCTTTAGGCATTAAACTTTGTAAGGTTTTTTTTTTTTCCCTTTGACCTGTCTTGCAACTCAGGGAAATTATTCTGAAATAATTATCCCGACAGAACTTAGTGATCAGTACATCAGCAGACTTGTATGTCTTGGGAGCAAAATCAGCAAATTAAAAGGGCATTTTATGAAGAACAGGTCATTTAGGCTAGTTCAACTCCTGAACCTGCAAGAAAAACCATAACAGAGAGCTATTTTCTTAATGTCCTTGAGTATACTAGAACAAAATCTTCTCAAGTGTTTTACACAAAGAGATCTGCTCATAAGAAATTAGGTCAAACTATTAAACTTACCTCTGTTTGATGTAAAATAAAACTGCTTATTGCAGATCTAACAAAACACTTGGTGTCCTATTAGGTTGCCTTCAAAGAATGTCCCAGATAACCTTATGGTAATTTAAAGCACAAGCTAACTTCAATCCATCTTGTAGACTGTAGGTCTCAGGCACATTAGAATATACTTGAAAATGCAATCTTGCAAAAACAAAATAATTTCTTGCTGATTATAGATTTCTTTTCAACTGGTCACCTCTGCTTTAATTTCTCTGTATCTCACATATAATTAAAGGTAAAATAAAAGAACTAGGTTAACTGGTGTTAAAATGATGAGGCTTTGAAATATGGATAACTTTGTATAAAGAATCATTTCCTTTTTGTGTGATGTAAACAACTCCTTCCTACCTTTCTTCTCATTCTTCCCTTCACTTGACAGTGTATTATAACTACAGCTTACTTTGTGTAGAAACGATATTTTCCCTTCTCCTTTCCTAAACTGATAGAATAGGGTAACTTTAGTCTCTATTTTATACCAAAAATCTTGTGAATACTGTAATTCTTTAATATTCAGAGTAAAATTTATGGTTTTTAGTTGCACCTTCAAGTGAGATCATTTGAGAATATATATGTTTTGATTCAGTATACTGTACTCTACATTTTTTCGTCTATAAGACAGGTAAAGATACATTAAGCAAACCAGAACACTTCTGTGCTTTCCATAGCAAGGCCACAACAGACTTTTACATATTATTTTAGAATTACTTGTAAACTATTAATTGGTATGTTTCTATTAAAATATCTGACAACCTAACAGTGCCAGATAAGTTTTGCTGTATGACAAAAGACCCCACATGTATGGGCTTGCATGTTATTTTCATTTGTGAATGATCTGTATAGTTTTTCTCTTCTTGGTCAAGTTCAGTTAATTTCAGCTGGGCTCACTCATGGGCTTTTTACAGGTGGAAGGTTAGCTAGAGATTAACATGTATGAAATGGCCTAACTTGAATGTTTGGTATTTGCCAGATATGGGCTGGGATTATAGAATCTATGGCCGTCATCATCCAGGAGGCTACCCTGGACTTGTTCACATGGCAGGTAGATTCAAACAGCAGTAAGACGGTAGGCCTCAGAGTCCTCAAACTTTAAACCTTTTGTTTGTGTCTAAGTGGCTACTTTCCTACAAGCCAAAGAAAATGATAAAGCCTTTCCACATTCAGGGGCTGGAAAAGTGTCCACATTTTGATAAAAGGCACTATAAATCTCATTGCAAGATTAAAAATATATGAAACCAAAGAATTTGTGACCATTTGCATATTCTATTAAAATAGAACGCTATATTTGAGATACTTTTTTTCTATTTGAAAATCAAAACCGATGGTTAGGAATTAAAAAGTAATTAAAACAGTAATTCAAATTATGATTTACATTACAGATATCACAGCATGTAATGTTAAATAGACAAAATAATGTTGTTCAGTCAATTTTGACTAATTGTTAGTCAATTATTGAGAATTAGAGCTGCAATAATCAAATAGTCATTGTTGTTAATTAGAGTTTGATATTTCTGTTTCCTTAGTTGTGCTTTTTCGTTTCCATAAATACAAAGAATTGACATAAGTGGACTTAAATATCTAACAGATAAAACTAAACATAAATGGAAGAAACATAATTCTTGATATTTTCTCACAACTCATCCCCAAAGAAATCTCTTCTTTCCCCACCCCACTCCCCATCTCAGTAATTACCACACCTGTGCTTCTTAGTTCTTCAAGGTAAACACTCAGAATTATCCTTGAACCCATGCTTTTTCTCTTGACATCCAAACCTTCAGCAAGTCTTATTGTCTGTATTGCCAAAACATACTGAGTTCAACCACTTCTCTTCGTCTTCTCAAATAATTTTTTAGTGAACACCATCATCTCTTTCCTAAAGTGCTGACAACCATTCTAAAAAATCTTGCATCTACTTTAACCTTCTTAACCTACCTTTTTAGCACCTAGAAATCTCCATTAAACATAATAACACAATTTTTGTTTTGTTTTTCAATTAAAAAAATTTATGTTTATTTATTTTTGAGAGAGAGAGACAGAGAAACAGAGAGAGACAGAGACAGAGTGCAAAGGGGGAGGGGCAGAGAGACAGGGAGTCACAGAACTCCAAGTAGGTTCCAGGTTCTGAGCTATTAACACAAAGCCCAACACAGGGCTGGAACCCACGAGCAATGAGATCATGATCTGAAGTCGGATGCTTAATGGACTGAGCCACCCAAGTGCCCCAGCAAATCATGTTATCTTATATCTCAACAGCTCGCATTATCTTCCTATCATATGTAAAATAAAAATCTAAATTCTTTATTAGGGCCTCAGAAGCCTGCATAGTCTGGCTCTGTCGGCTTCTATAAACCCAGGTTTCCTTGTTCATGTTTCATACCACTCTCACCAGGCTCTTGCCTTCTTCAAGGTCTTTCCTCTGCTCTGGTTTCAGATGTTCATACAACTGGCTTTACCTCATTATTTATGCCTTAGATCATAGACTGCCTTAAAAAAAAATAGTCTTCTCAGACCAAGCTAGGGAATCTAAGGACTCAGATCTCAGATATTTACTCTCTTATATGTTACATTTTTTATTTTCTTGTTGCACTTAACAGTAATTTAAATTATGTTATCTAACTATTGGCTTACTATTCAATTTATGTCTTTTTATGACAGTGTAGAGAGAACTTGTGTGCTGTAATTCTACTTAGTGCCTAGAATAGTGCTTGACAAATACATAAAAAGTTCAGTATATTTGTTGAATGATAAATGGTGAATGATAAGAAATTAATGACTTTTTCTTTTTTTGGAGGGAACAAAGTGGCTACATTTCTCCTAAATCACTTTTTTAGTGGGTTACTATGCAAAAACATATAGGTCTAAAGCCATTTGTGTAAACATTTTTTACATAGAAGAGTTATCTCTGAAATTCTCTTTGCTTAGAGCTGAAAGATTAATCTTACCTTGAAAATACAGTATATGTAACATTCATCCGACACTTCACATTTATATTTTCAATTATTCTTCAGTAAGTGACCAATACTTAATCAGTCATTACTAATACCTTTCTGATCAACATACAATATTTCCCACAGTAATCTTAGCTGTCAGGAGATGGTTGTATGCACATAAACCAATAATAAGTTAGTTTTAGGTCATTTTCCAAGTATATTTATATTTTCTTCTAAATGGAGAAAAGTGTAGAAAATAGACTTTTTTGCATATGAAACTTTTCAAATGCATGACTAATAGACTAATTATAAAATGATCATGTTTTCGGGCACCTGGGTGGCTCAGTTGGTTAAGCTTCTGACTTCAGCTCAGGTCGTGATCTTGCAGTTCATGAATTCAAGCCGCTCATTGGGTTCTGTGCTGACAGCTCAGAGCCTGGAGCCTGTTTCATATTCTGTGTCTCCCTCTCTCTCTGCCCCTCCCCTGCTTGCACTCTGTCTCTCTCTCTGTTTCAAAAATAAATAAACATTAAAAAATCAAAATAAATAAAAATAAAATAATGTTTTGATCATTTCCTGTGCCCCACGTGATACCATGAAAAAAGAATAGAAATACTGCATAAATAGTTTGAGGCCAATGTTGTTTAAGACATTAAATGATATAATCCCAGTTTAATGTTTAATGACATGGTAATGGTTCATGGTTAATGGTCATAAATGTCAAACAATTAATGTCCAACTATTTAATGGTCAAACTATTGAATGAGTTTTTATAGTTTGACATAGTATAGAGAAATTTTGTTTATTTATGAAACAGCTTTTTCAGCTTCCAATTGTTGGTGACCTTGGGAAAGCCACAATATTTCTGAGTTTAATTTCCATATTTGTGAAATGGAAGTACAAATTATGTTTTTTTATAGCTATCTTCATGCGTAGCATTTTTTTTTTTCAAATTTCTGATACCTCGTCCCCTGGGTTATTTATTTTTGCCCTTCGTATAATAAATTTTTCTTCTGGCACTGACAATTGTGCTCCAACTATCTGTGCTGTACATTTAATATGAGGTTTGAATTTTTATTTTGTCTGCATTCCTTGCATAAATTTTCATCACAACTTGCATGTCGTCCCATTTTCTTTTTTCTTTTTTTTTTAAGTTTATTTATTTATTTTGAAAGAGAGGAGGCAGGGAGGTGGAGAGAGAGAGAGTGAGTAAGAATCCTAAGCAGGCTCTGGACTGACACAGGGCTTGAACTCACAAAGCGTGAGATCATGAGTTGAGCTAAAACAAAGAGTTGGATGCTTTACAGACTGAGCCACACAGGTGCCTCATAAACTTCTCTGATTATTCAGCATGGAACATTGAAGTTTCATAAGATGAAAGTGTTTTGCTTTATGTTATCATGTGTTTATTATTTGAAATAAGAATATAAAATTATCACTATTTGGAACATTGGGAAATCAGAAAAAAAATCATTTTTATGTTAACATACTAGAATTATCCCAAAAATTCTAAACATGAGGAAAAACCCACTTACTTTTTTATGAAATACGTAAACACGTTTGTTTGTTTGTTTTCCTAAAATTATGATAATAAATGCTTCTTCCAATAAAAATAATTTCAAAACTTATTTTAAGGTATTTTTTAGGCAAATTCAGTTATTTCCCCAAAGGTTATCAGTTGCTTCCATTTTCTTTTTTAAATCAGGATTTCAAAGAGGTAGCTGCACCCTCATGTTCATTTCAGCATTATTCACAGTAGCCAAGACATGGAAACAACCAAATGTTTATTAACAGATGAATGGATAAAGAAAATGTGCTATATACATACAATAGAATATTAATCAATCTTTAAAAAGAAGGAAATCCTGCATTTGTGAGGACATGAATGAACCCACAGGACATTATGATAAGTCAATAAGCCAGTCACAGGAGGACAAACACGGTATGATTCCACCCACAGGAGGTATCTGAAGTAGACTCATAAAAGCAGAGAGTAGACTAGTGATTCCCAGGGACTGATGGGAGGAGGAAATTGGGAACTGTTGCTCAGAGGATATGGTTTCTGCTTTGCAAGATGAATAAATTCTAGAGATTTGCTGTACAACATAGTGCCTATAAATAACGATACGGTCTTGTGGACTTTAACAAATGTTAAGAGGGTAGATATCAGGTTAAGGGTTCTTACCCCAACAAACAAACCACAAAACAACAATTTTGCAGGTAATTGGTATATTTAGTGTTTTGATTGCTGTAATGGTGTCATGGATGTTTGTCTATGTCTAAACTCATCAAGGTGTATATGTTAAGTGTGCGCGAGATTCTGTATACCAATTATACCTCACTAAAGCTAAGAAAATGAGTTCTTAAGGCATATTGTAAATATTCTTAGCTAATATTCAGTTACAAGGTAAATTCTTGACTATATGAAAGTGCTTATGGATGAAACATTAACATTCCCTAAGTTTCTAATAAGTATTTAGTTCTGTGTTTATAAATAATCAGCATCACACTTCAGTTTAAAAACATTCAATTACTTCCTCAACTTTAAAGCTTTCTCTTTATTCTTCCATTATTTGAGAGACATGAGACACAATTTCATTAAAATTTGTGTGGATTCTAACTATACTTGAAAGCCATACACTTGTAGTCAAAACTTAATTGAATGACATTGTTAAAATAAAAATCATTATTAAAATTTAGAATTATTTAAAATTTTAATATTTCTCATAAGCTTAAATTATACATGTTAACTATCATACTGCAGAACATTATAAATGATAGGACAAAGAAAACAAATATATGTCTATATTATAAATTATGCATGCAGGTGCATTTTTTTAAAATTCAATGATAAGAACAACTCAATGCAGAATACTTAACTAATTAAAACCTATAATCATTCTAAAATATATTTATAAATATAATTTTAAATATTAAATATGTTTATATATATTTCAAATATTATAATACATGATGCATAACAAATATCTGT
>CM053567.1:163834797-163907898 GCA_028646485.1 Cryptoprocta ferox
TTTTTGAGGAACCTCCACACTGTTTTCCAGAGCGGCTGCACCAGTTTACATTCCCACCAACAGTGTAGGAGGGTACCCGTTTCTCCACATCCTCGCCAGCATCTATAGTCTCTTGAGTTGTTCATTTTAGCCACTCTAATGCTGGTAGAATATTTTAAAAAACAAAGAATAGATATGATGGGTATCAAATACTAAAGTATATTGAAGGAAATGAAAATAAAATTGATCGATCACATTGTATATCAACATACTCAATTCTTTAATAAGGCTTTGGTGCCACAAACACGTGCAAACATTATTCTGAATTTAAAATGTACATAATATAAGGTAAAAATAATATTATGATTAAGGTTTTCATACATAAGTATTCGATAAAATTTACCTCGGCTAAATTCCTAGAAATTACTGATTGAGAATTATATATAGATTAGAATTCTTGATATGTTTTTTAATTTATTTTCCAGAAATATTATATAAATTCATAAATATTATAATTATTTTCATGAATATTTTTCAAAATTAATCTTAAGTAATGAAATCAATTACATAAACTAAAACAAAGTTTATTTTTTATATACCCAAATAATCTTTGTGTCAAAATCTTTTATTTTGACTTGAAATCAAATGTAAAAAACATAAAAAAGCAAGTGAATTAATGTGTCATTTCTTTTACTTATTAGTACTCTTAATATTTTATTCCACTACATATTTAATCTGACACAAAATGTGTATTCTAGAAAACACTTGGTTTAACTGTAATAAATGAAAGCAAAATAGCATTCATTAGAATACAAAATTCCTGGCTATATGAATAGGAACTATGTAAGACAATATTAAGATTTGATTTAATATCTTTAAGTGTTCTTCTAATTTTTAGGTCTTAACATGTATTGTCATTTATTTTAAGTTTATTTATTTATTTGGGAGGGGGGATGGGCAGAAACAGATGGAGAAAGAGAATCCCAAGCAGACTCTGTGCCCTCAGCACAGAGCACCACATGGGACTCAATGTAACAAACTCTGACATCATGACCTGAGCTGAAACCAAGAGTGGGACCCTTAACTGACTCACCCACTCAGGAACCCCACCATTCCATGTTTTAAAAGAAAGTCAAAATATCCCACATGATTATTAAATTATAAGCATTTATTCAATTCTGTTTATCACAAAATCACAATAATAATATACCATATATTAGAGTTATTTTTAAAATGTTTGTGATCAACTGATAAACTGTTCAGAGAGAAGTACTCAAACATATAATGTAGGTAAAAGTGATGAAACAGTTTAAGTCTTTATTTGGCAGAAATGCATCATTTCAGGATCCTATGAAGAATCACCTTAGGGTGGTTTCAGGGTTAAAGGGGGCATAGCTCTAGAGTGTAAATAATTTATTTTTGTTGTTGTTCTCAATTTTTGTTACATTAGATTTAAGAATTACACTGGAACATAATTTTTAAAAGTCACAAAACATTTTTTTGACGTGCCTTTTAGAGTTCAAGGTATGAGTTTGAAGGGACACCATGTGACTAGTTATAAATGATATACACAAATACAGCTACATTCTTTCTACCCATATGTTTTTCTCATTGCTCTGTAGTGATGGTCCAGGAGTTCGTACCATTTAAGAGGTACTTTGGGGACAATAGATATATAACTCCCTGTTAAAATAGGGAGTTTTAATCCAGTTTTGTGTGTCATCTTAGAAAATGAGTTCTTGCTAAAAAGACACACAGTCAACACTTTTAAATCCTTGAAACACCATCACTCATTAAATTACAGACAAAGCAAGAGTACATTGCCGGTGTTGTTCACCATACATCCACACACAGACCACTACCACCACCAAAGTGTGAACTTAAGAGTAGTCTATTTGCCTGATATTTAAAAGTTATATTGCAACTTTGCTAAAATTTTGATTTGATGTTTGTTATGACCACACCAAGAGGCAAAATCACTTTAATGATGGTAAGCGATGGAAACAGTTTCTATTGCTTTACATCAAACACTGTATGTGTCGTGATTTCCTTCATTATGCAGTGCATCTGGGCATACTGATAAAATTGGCAAATAGAAAAATAATCTTACAAAAGAAATGTATTTGTAAGATTAAAATTAATTGCTGATTTAAGAAAAAGTTAAAACAAAATATAATGCTTGCCTACCTAAATCATTTTTCTATTCGTTTTATAAAGAGTTTAGCTCTGGTCCTGTGAAAGTCTTCATTTATGTGAAAACTAATTTACAGTGGATTACTAAAAAGTCTCATTATTATATTTTTAATAAATCCATCTTATTTGGCTAAAAAGGACAGTAATGAGTTTTGTTTGATAGTTGCCCAGTAAACATACATCTCACAAAAAGCTGGGGAAATAAATAGTAATTACATCATAATAGCCTCCATTTACAATATAATTTACTCTTCTACTGAAAAAATTTGTACTAAGCTTATGAATGTTTAGTGCTTCACAGAGAGAATGCTATGACCTCATTTAGCAATTAGTTTTCTTTCTATGCTCCATAAAATTGAAGAGATTTACAAAGCAAGTGGAAATACTAACTTTTATAATGAGCCATATGGCACTCGGTTTACTATATTTATGCTTAGCAGAGAGTACAAAATTATAGTTCTTGCACTTTTTACAACACGAGGTTACTACCTCTATTATGCTTACAAATTAACAAGATGAAGACAAGAAAACGTTTCTGGTTACTTTAAAAAATAGATTCTGCAGGAACTAACATTGTCCTTGAACCATTTTGATTTATAATAAATATTAATATGCTTATAAACACAAAATAGTATATTTATTAAAAAGATTGCCCAGGTGAAATCCATGATATGGTTAGTTTGGCTTAGGAAGCATTTTACTTCTAGTCCAAATGTGTTCTTCAACAGACACAGGGGCATTGACTGTGACCTCCTGCCTACTCTGTATTTCTTCAACTGAGTGCACTCAGTTTGGAATGGATATATTTCTACTTGGTGATAGGTTAATCTATAATTCATTGTCAGGGATTGTATATGCCTATAATCAGATAAATTTTCATCTCCAGTTGACATGGAGAGGCAGAGTTATGAATATGAAATGTGTTGGATTTAGCTAATAAAAGAATGAGAATTCTGCTACACCACTTATTAACCATGTGGTAAGCAACTTACATCTGCTTGGGAGCAGCTCTTGTGCCTTAAAGGCAATGGTAAAGAATATCGGTTTATTTTTCTAATTATGATAGGAAGCCCAAAGAATATTTTAAACAATAATTATCAACTTAGTTTACATAAAATTTGATCCCTTTCATCTCTTGTGCATTGGCTGCAAAGGGTCCAGCATAATGAAGTGATTCTGGGAGAGCAATGATCAAGTATGTTGGTAATAACACATAAAAAAGGGGTGCATCTCATCTCACCTCAAAAGAGGATGAGGATGGATCAAACTTCTTTTAAAATTCAAATAGTCATCAGTTGAGTGGAAACTCTTGTTATCGTATTGACGCACCCACAGTTTTATTTAATATGTAAATTATTATTATTTATTAATATTTAATTTAATAATAATAATTATTATTATGTAAATTATTATTCTATTAACATAACCATGCCGATTTTCTGAGGATGACTGAAACATTTATCACAAGTATGCACATTTAAAAAAAAATCACCATAGCTCTCTTTTGTGCTGTCTCAGTTGGTTATGCATTCTCAATTTGAAAATCATCATAAACGCCCTCATCTGAAGCAGCAAAAAACAATGAAAAGTCTATAGGTAGAATTCTCTTTTCTAGGAAACAGATAAAATATGTATACCAGCTATACTTTCAACAGCAATTCAGTACATTTTTATGTTATTTTGGTGGCATACAATCAATATCTCATAATTAGAACCCATTATTTTGAGTCACGATAGTTGCAAAGTGATACATTACTTTTGCAGTTTTCAGTTCCATGGCGTTTTGAGTCCTAATCAAAGTATCATTTTACAGCAAGAGTAGTGCTGAGCGCTGACACTCATGGTCATTGCACTGAATTTAAGACTAAAGACATTATGATAGTTTCAGAATAAAGAGTATAGACTACCTGGTATTTGCAGTAACAGAAGGGAGCATAAACAAGTGAAACTTTCTAGTACTATTTTTTTTTCCCTAAGTCAGAAAGATTAGCTTTGCTTGCATATAACAATGTGCTATCAGTTTGTAATGCGAACAGAAAAGATTAAATCAAAAAATGTAAATGTAATCAGTTTTAAAGCCATCTGAAGACTCATCATCTAAGATATAAATTATAGGCTTTCCATGGCTGCTGAAAACTTAATAGCCTTTATTTCTAGAATACATACTATGTTGAAAGTGCGATGTTTTACATGGCTTAATGAGAATTCAAATCAGAGTATTTCTAAAAGGAAAGTATTGGTTCACACTAGGTCAACCATGATAAAAACCTGTTCCTGCAGCTATCTGAATTACTACATAAATCCATTCTCTTGTCAGTGATAACTTGTTTCAATTGGCCCCTCATACCTTTTAGATAAAATGTAAATGGACTGTTGTAGTCCATAAATGGATTAGGTCTTTCATACATAGATGGATCCTGTACATTTCATTTTCAAGAACCCCTATAGTAATGTCAGAATGATCATACTCATTAACATACATCAAAAAGATCATTCCTAAACTGTTAAAACCCCTACTTGGGAGCACATAAGATTTTTCATTGACTTTGTGCTTTGCTTTATACCAGTTCTAAGCTGGCAGTATGAATAACAGTGTAATCTGCCGCTTCATTCCCCTCTGTCTTTCAGGAATCATAAAGGTGATCTAGTTTAAAAGATGGGCCTTATTGATTCGTCTGCTCAATTCCTGAAGATCTTTCTCCTGCTTGAAATAGTTGGAAACGTTGCCAAGAAATGTGGCAGGATTGATGAAATGTGATTAATACAATCTCAAACTTTAATTTAAATAAATTAATTTTACTTGAATTAAGAACAATTTATAGAAAATCACAGAGCAGCTGAGGCCGTGAGGTTCATACTGTTGACCTTGTATGAATATATTTGTATCCAGTAAAGTTTGGATTCTCAGCATTAGTTTATAATCTGAATGGAAGACAAAAACAAGAAAAGATGTGGTTTGGATACTCTTAAAAATAGTCTTCATCATATGTGTCTACCAAACTAGTGAAAACTATTTTTATATATTTAGATAAAAGAGTTCAGGATAAAATCCGGTGTGCAGAGTGAGGTCAGGCTGAAAGTAATTTCTAGATAATCACACCTAATGAGATTTAAGGAGGCAAGGTCCCACTGGGGATGGAGATCAGATTCTGTCCAAGCATGAGATGTGTGGATGAGCGGATATGATATGTGGATCATAACACATTTTGGAAGTAAAGTGACTCATGGTGGAGGATGAGTTGAAGTGAGATGGAAAAAGTTATCTCCATGGGTTTTTTAGTCAATAAATATTTCAGTAAGCTAAAAGATGTAGAGACATGTACTGAAAACATACCGTAAAGAAAGATACAGCAGCACTACTGTGTTTTGGCAAAGTCATTGTTTATAAAGGCTACTCTTGAGCAAATTAAATTGTTATTTTTCTCAATGAGGACAGAAGAGTGTCTCTATACAATACACCAGATAGCTTCTTCATTTTCAGCTCCTTCATATAAAGTGCTAAATTTTTCACGTATTTGCTGTAGAATTTTTCTCCGATTTTAACATCTAACTGAATAAAAGTGTCCTTTATATTTTCAAAGATACTTAAACATCCTTTAATTGAATACTAATTTTAATTTAGTTCTACTTACTATAGGTAAATAGTTTCATAGGTAAATATTTTTGGTTAAAGCAGCAGATAATGTCTGCCATATTTCATTTGTTTCAGTTATAATCTATTCTCTCACTTCCAATTAAGCACCATCTTGTTGCTTAAACTGCATGCATGTATGAGAGTATGTGTGTGTGTCAGGGGGGGATTTCTCATGTGTATACTGGCATGTGTATTCATAGCACAGACACACAGGTGGGCAATGTGCTTCATCCTATTCTCTTGATCTCTTTTATCTCTTTGACCACACTTTCATAGTATATTTCTAAGGTCAACTTCCCTTAGATTCTCTTCACAGTGTAGCCAGTGTGCCATACATTTTTTACTGGAAACATCATTATGTATCTTCCATGTGTAAGATAATACACTTCTTATTGCTTTTAATTTAAAATCCAAAGTTTTGGGCAAACCTGTGATACATTATGTCATTTGAGCTCTGCTTACATCATCAACCTCATCCATCAACACTCATTTCTCTTCCTCTCAGTACTCTGATAGAAACGTCTTCTAATTTTGTAAACATATAGCATTCTGTTCTGTTCATGTCCATTATGTATAGTGTTCTCTCTCCCTAAGACATTGTTTCTGAGGTTTATGCATGACGGACATCTACTGCACCCTTAGATCTGAAAGGGACTCAAGATCTTCCATTCTGTGGCCTCATAAAAATCTTGTGTGTTCCGTCTCCTCATGGCTGATATGGCCATTTTTCCAGCCTGTTTTTCTCACTAGCATAGCAGATGACTGAGGAGGATAAAGACTTCCTATTTCTGTCCTTCACAATATTCCTAGGACTAGTTCATTGACCAGCACATTGCTTAAACACTGCCTGAAGGAATAAACACATGATATGAAGCTATACATGGTTAGACATAAAGTGCCACATTGAATCCCTTTCCCTCATTCTCCTGGTATTGCAATCCAAATTAAATATTAAATGTTGCTCAACTGTCATAGTATCCATGCTTCTGCCCAGTGGCTATTACTCTTACAACTTCTTATTATCCTGCTGTTTTGAAGTTCCTGCCATTTAACTAAACATGCAACTTCAGCATTGCCACTTACTGTCGTTCTGTGAATAGTCCATGGTTTATAATGATGTTA
The DNA here is from genome assembly GCA_028646485.1 of Cryptoprocta ferox. Lineage (NCBI taxonomy): Eukaryota > Metazoa > Chordata > Mammalia > Carnivora > Eupleridae > Cryptoprocta > Cryptoprocta ferox. The sequence goes on from CM053567.1 coordinate 163,841,726, forward strand.
GCATATGACTTACAGTTTCTGTCTTTAACCAGATACCCGTTACTAGCCTAAGTATATTCATGTTCATCAACATGGACAAAGTGATTACACACACTCTTGCTTTTTACTTTTCTCTTTGTCCAGCTTGAATTCTATGATCCAGATTTGTCTTCACTCTTAGGAAATTTCCTAAAACCATTGATATTTTTCCTATTTTCTAAATCTCAGTCCTAAATAAATTCAGCTATTCTTTTGTGTTAAAGTAGCTTAAGGTCACTGAATAATATTTTATAATCTAGAATTTGTTACAGGATAATAATACTACTACTAATAGCTTCACTTACTTTATGCCAAGGCAAACAGTTAATCTGCACAATATTCTTTGGGTAAATTTTTTTATCACCACATTCAATGGAATTTTCAATTTCACTTCTTCATGTTGGTGCATTTCTGTATTGAATTCATTTATTCACTCTTTGCTACAATGATTTGCATACTTTTTTCTCTCACGTAATCCCTGAATCTAAACTCTGTCTCATTACTTTCAGCAGATGACCTCACCTCATTCTTCACTGGCTGAATTAAAGCCCTCCGATGGAACTCTCTCTGTGTATTGCCACAAGCTCTCTTTAGCAACTCTGCAGGTACCCCCAGAGTCACAGTGACAGAATTATCTCTTTGCTAATCAGGGAAAATGTATACGACATGTATCCGGGATTCCAACCCTTTTCTTTACATACAATTGTCTTTCTATAGGATATTTTTCAATTTCTTATTTCCTTTTATTTTATTATGTGTATTTATTTACTTTTTTAAAATAACAACAGATTTTTAATGGGTACCAATTGTATACTGCCTGTGTTCTGCCCACTGCTTGGGGTAAAATAGGATGGGATTCAGGCTGGTAGTCACTTCCTTCTAGATAGGCCAGGCTCAGGCCTCAAAGCCAGATTTTTCTGAACTTGGTGGAAGAACATCTTCACCCCCAGGTTCATTTTGTCACCATTGTCTGTGGCCAAGTTGGTCTGGTTCCTATACTCAGTGAGGAGATGAATGAATGGCTCCCAACGAAAGACCTCCTGTAGTTGTAGATACATTTCTCTTTTAGATAATTATCTTTTTCCTCCCTACTGGTCCCTGTAATCCCTCTTCAGTATCCAAACATGTGTTGATCGCTCCCATCTTCAAAAAAGGAAAGGAAAAAAGGATTTTTAGACACCATGTCTTGGGGTGGCTGCATGGCTCAGTTGGTTAAGCATCCGACTTCAGCTCAGGTCATAATCTCACAGCTCATGGGTTCAAGCCCCACGTCAGGCTCTGTACTGACAGCTCAGGGCCTAGAGCCTTCTCCAGATTCTGTGTCTCCTTCTCTGCCCTTCTGCTGTTCGCTTGCTCTCTCTCTCAGAAAAAAATAAACATTAAAAAAAAATTTTAGACATTGTGTTTTCTTCCAGATCCTTCCCATTGACAGTAACTTTAAAGAGGTATTGCTTATACCCATAATTCCTATTTCTTCATCTCCTATTTCTCAGTCACTACTATTATATGTCAAATCTTTCCAAGGCCTTCACTCTTCACTCTACACCTAAATGATTTAATCTCTGTCACAAGTTGTCAAAAATAATAAACTTTATTCTATTGACTCTGTACATTTCTTTAATGTGTTAACATCAAAAAAGTAATTCATCTGTCAGTTGATTGCATGTCATATTTCTATTGGCAATTTTAATATGAGTTGTATAAAAATATTGATGCACCTATGTTCTATCATATCTTTTATGTGAAAAAAGGCAGAATTGGCATTGACATATATTGATTCTCCTCTCAATTCCAAACCTGCATCTAGCAATAGAAGCTATATGCAACTTTTTCTCAAAATTTTTACTTGGATTTTTCTCAAGCATCTTGTGTTCACATATAAGAAAGCAAAAGTTTGTGGGTACTTTAGCCATATATGCCCCAACTCCAGTCTTTATTATTTGAAAAACCTCAATTTTCAGAAACTTGGAAGTCATTGTCAATATTTGCCTTAAACCCACAATCATTTAGTAAATTCTACCACCAATATAATTATTAGTATCACATTTAGTAAAAAGTATTCATGTACTAACATTTTTTTTTGCATCCATTATCCTAGTTTTATTAGAAAACAAAACAAAAACAAAAACTGAGAGTTTGGAACCAGTATTATCCTCAATTTACCCATGAGGGAATTGCAACAGAAATTTACAAGATCATACAGCTTATTAAGTGGGAACCCAAAATTTGATTTAAATTGTTTAGGATCTATGCTTTGTTCATTTTTCTTTTTCTCACACCTTTTAACCAATTCATCTCAAACCTTTCAACCAACTCTTAATTCCTTCTATTAATTCTGTACACTGCACATAAGTGATCTTTTAAAAAGATAAGTTGAATTATTGATGCTTCTGCTTAAATTATTTAATTGGTTCCCATTTGAGATATAACCTAAAATTATTCACAAAATCCACGATACCCTTCTTTACAGATTCTGCACTTTTAAGTTAATTACATGGTATTATGGTATGATAGGGCAGAATAACTCCTCGAAAAGTTTCTATGTCCTAATTCCAAAAACTTGTGAATGTTAGGTTGCATGGCAAAGGAGGGAATTAAAGATGCAGATGCAATTAAGGCTGCCAATCAAGTGACTTTAAAATAAAGAAATTATCCTGGGTTAATCTAGATGGTTCCATTGTAATCACAGGGTCCTTAAAAATGGAAGAAGGAACTGGAAAAAAAAAAACAAAAACAAACAAACAAACAAAACCAAAGAAATAGCAGTATGAAAACTACTGGCATTGGCACTATTGAAGATGAAAAAATGGTACCATGAACCAAGGAATAGAAGCAGCCTCTGAATGCTGGAAAAGACAAGGAAACACAGAAACACTCGTAAGCATGTAGATATATAGACATCTTGATTTTAGCCCAGTATGATTCATTTCAGACCTTCAGAAATGGAAGATCATGTTCTTTTTTTTTTTTTTTAAGTTTCTGGTGTTTTGTTACAACAGCATTATGAAACACATGGTGATATTTCTTTCAAGTGTTCATTCAGTTCATATGCATTGTGTAGTTGCTATTACTTATTCCAAAATGTGTATTCAGTATTTTAAGGAAATATTCTAGTTTTTGAATATGTGCATATTTTTTAAGAAAAAAATATTGAGTTTACTTTGGATGGAGATATAAACTAAAAGATGTCAGCATGCTTATTATTGTAATGATTCTGATACTTGGATCAACACTAAAGTATGTATGAATTGTTAACAATTATCCATGAAGCCTTGCTTTGCCTCTATGGCGAGTTTGCTCTTGTGCTAGAGAATTCCAACAACAAAGAACGACAGTATCCCCTTCTTTGGGAATGCAAAAAGAAGAAAGAAATTGAATATTACAGCAATAGGGAATGTAAAGATACATAATGTTTAAAAGAAATACCAATGTATAACAATGGGTAAGGGGCTCCTGGGTGGCTCAGTAGGTTGACCATCTGACTTTCAAGCATGGAATGGAGCTCTGTGCTGACAGCTCAGAGCCTGGAGCCTGCTTCAGATTCTGTGTCTGCTTCTCTCTCTGCCCATCCCCCTTCTGTGCGTGCATACTCTCTTTCTTTCTGTCTCTCAAAAATAAATAAATAAACATGACAAAAAACACAATGGTAAATGTTCCAAGTCTTCCTTTACAACAATATACAGTATATATTTATAACAACAAAAAACAAGCACATTTAGGCCAATCTATATTTTCTTACATTTTGATAATTTTTATAATAATCAGTTGTGAGTGTTGGAGGCAATGATGTATCATCATGATATAAACTTGTATGAATTTGTTTCCCTTGATAACTGAAGTTAGCAGTTGAAATGGGGGGAGAAATAATAACTTAAGTGAATTTTGCATTCCCCCCTCTTTCCTATTTTCTTTTTAGAATACAATCAGTAGCTGGCAAGGAACATACTTTTTTCTAAATTATTTCTTATTAAAAGATAGCAACATGAGTATTTTGAGATGAGGAAAAAAATAAAGGCTTCACCTCTAATTTTATCTCAAACTATGCAATATATAAAGCAATTCCATTCTTATAATAGATAAAGTTGAAAAAAACAGCATTAAACATGAACAAAATAAAACTGAGTAATGCTGCAAAATTATATAATGCTTTTCTGATATTTTTAATAAGGAAACTAGGGTAAAGGAAACTAGGCTATTTCCCCTATTTTATAGTAGAATATTAAATTAATGACAGGTTTATTTTTGCATTCTAAAGGAAAATAAATGAACATAAAATTTTTTATATTGTTAACAAAAAACATTCTCTGTTTAATATTAGTATTTTTTGGCTACTACACTGATTCAGCCACACTGATAATCAAATATGAATTTTTATAATTTGAATTAAACTGATGGAATTATATTAATTAAAATGGTACAATTGGTTTTATCTGGTGATCTTTTTTAACCAAACTAAATGTTTATTCTTAATTGTAATATTTCATGATTTTGAAAAAATTTCTCTGTTCTATATTATTGTCATTTCACCTATATGTTAGTTATATACAATTTACTTGCTACTATTTATAATTTCGTCTAAAAATGCAATTATACTTTATACACATTGTGCATTTCAATTGCTTGCATGGAGTGAGAACTCGATAAATTATAGAAGTAATAGCAATAGTAGCAGGAGTGATAGAAGTGGTAATAGTAGGAGTACTTTGGGTACATGCCATCATTATTTCTATAAAAAGCTTTATGATAGCTAGTGAGGCTACACATTAGAGCACACACTATGGTGATTATGACTGTTACCTCCAAATTGTTAAAGTTGTGAAAGAAATAGTTATATGGTATAAATATTAGATTAAGACTGTTTTCAGAGTCACAGTTTAGAGTCAAATATATTCTTTTTTTGTAGATATTTTAGCTTATTTATTTATTTTGAGAGAGAGAGTATGTGTGAGCAGGGGAGTGGCAGAAAGAGAGGGGGAGAGGGAGAATGCCAAGCAGGCTCCAGGCTGTCATCGTAGAGCCTGATGTGGGGCTTGAACTCATGAACTGTGAGATCATGACCTGAGCAGAAATCAAGAGTCAGATACTTAAGTGACTGAGCCACCCACCAACCCTTCAAATGTAATTCTAATGCCACTTGATATTCTTACTATATGCATGTTATTGTGCTAAATGCTAATTAAGCAAACTGACAATTTTAGGCAAATGAACTGATCAACATTAAGCCAAACATCTCAGGGTCCAGCTGAGGAAACAAAAGAGATAAGTCAGTGAACCCTGAAGTCCCTATTAAAATTCTGATTCCATGATTTGAGAAAAATTAGGTGCCTCATAATTCTTTCTTTCCCATAAGAGGCTATATTCTAGCTTATTTTTGCTTGTTGTTTGTTTCCAGAGGAAAAAATTAAAGCTCTTGTTTTTATTTCTCCATTGGATATGTTATAGATAGTTTTATATTTTTCACTATTTTCTAAGATTGGGGTTATTTTAGTCTGACATTGGGTGGGTTTTGTTGTTGTTGTTGTTTTATTTTTGCAACTGTTTTTATTTTCCATTTATTTTCTGTTTTTACTTTTTTTGCAGATTTTTTAGGATATAATTGGCATATATTAACTCTGATATTGTGTTTTTGATGAAGAAATGAGAGATATAATTGCTACATAAGAGAAACATCTTTAAAGACAATACTGTATTTTATTTGGTATTATATCCATGACTTCCAGACCTGAGCACCTAGTAGTGTTCAGTAAATGTCTGCTGAATGAACAAATAAGTGAATATCCACTGATTCCAAATGGGGTTCTAGGGAGAAGACACACCTCTTAGCTGGGAGTCTGTTAAACACAATGACACATCCAAACCTCAGGATTTTCAGTATGTGACATGATGTACTGTTGGTTTATGAAGTCAATTTAGTGGATTACAGACTACATTTTTGAAAAATAGAATAATATCAGGTAAATAATGGAATGTATTTATTTCATGTTGGGTTATTTCTTATACATTTGTTTCAGTTATATACAGTTAATATCTACCTTGGGTTATGATGTTGCAAGGGAAAAAATCAAATAGAAATAGCACAAACAGTGCCACCCTGCTTCAGGATGTTTCTAGTTCCCTAATTAGTTCCCTCATTACAAGATGTGGCTTGCAGTTCATTAGCAACAGATCCAATGTACACTGCTATACATTTCTTGACTTACGAATATGTGCTTGTGTGCCTACGTGTGGAAAGTATATGAATGAATATTATATTTGTTAATACAAGTGGATTCCTAGTGCTTTGTGTAAGGCAAACAACAACAACAACAACAAAAAACAGTTTGCTGTATATATAAGTTAAGTTTTCCACTTAGGCAATTTCCTTTTATATGACTGCAGAATTACCAAATGTCACAAGCCTTTGCCTTCAGAAGGTTTGTGTTCATTCATGAGGACTTTAAGAGACATATTGCTTGTGTAAACGAACACATCTAATGACTAGTAGTGAAAGGAACATTACACTGGAAATGATCTAAAGTTGATAGAAACTTAAATTGAAGTGGGCTTAAATTATCCCCATTTCATCTATCACAGGGTTTAGTGATTTCATCTGATTGATGGTACCTTTCAGATCACAAAATAATTTACAATGTATTTTTTTTCTTTTGAGGTGAACTATATAGTATGTTGGGGTGTTTATAGCTCTTTGTATCATTTTAAAGAAACTAATGTTACTGCATAGTAAGCATTTCAGCTGGGTCAAGTGCTATACTAAGAAAATTAGCTTATTTAATCTTCACCAAACTGTATCAGATGGATTCTGTTGTTTCAGTCATTTTCCAAAGCAGTTGAGAGAGATTAAGTCACTAGCCCAAGGTAACACATTTAGGAAGATGCAGAGTTTGTATTTTCCACTCAATTCTCTGTAACCACAGCGTCCACCGTTTTTACTGCTATTTACTATTGTTTTAATAGGTATCTCTTATCTTTCAAGTAGTTTTTATGAACCTGATCTCATTCAATATTCAGAAAAAAATATGTGAGGGGGCTATTTGCTTTCAACAGAAAAATTATTTTGTCTGATTGTAGAAATCTTTTTTAGTATAAAATGTCCCATAAATACAGGAATAATATTTTCAAAAGTCACTTGAAATATCATCATTTAAATAAATCCAATACAAATTCTTTAAACCCCACAGCTCTTCCACTGTGATTTTAAATTATACAAACATGCTTTTCATTTACCTGAGATATTTGTTTCAAGCTTTTATCTTTTTTGGAAGGCCTCCCATATTTTCATTAATGAAATGTTCTTTTAAATATTATTGAGAAAGCAAAGAATCATTTATATTTCATTTTAAAGTTGGCAGAAGTAAATTTATTTCTGAGGTAGCTAGCACTTGAACATTTATAAAATTAGTGCTCTTCCATTTTTTAATATGAAAAACCTTTTCCCCTAAATATTCTTCAAAAGCCCACCAACCCTCTGAATGCTTTATTACTTTTTACTAAAATGCTCTCTTTGTCATCTGTTTAGAAGAATTTCTTCCAGATATAAAATGTATTGTAAAAATTATATGTATATCTTGTTTACATGGTCAAGACAGTGTTTTATTATTATCTGTATATTTTGTTCCTATCTACAAGACCATTAGTTAATAGGTGTGACAGTTCATTTTATGTGTCAACTTGACTGGGCAAAGGGATGGCTAGAAAGCTAAGGAAACTTTATTTCTGGTTGTGATTTTGAGGGTGTTTCTGGAAGAGACTAGCATTTGAATTGATAGATGAAGTAAAGAAGATTGCCTTCACCAATGCAGGAGGGAATCATCCTATCTACGGAGGGCCTGAATAGAACATAAGGGTGGAGGAAGGATAAATTCGCTTTCCATTTGAGCTGGGACATCCATCTTCTCCTGCCCTCAGACATCAGTGCTCCTAATTCTCAGGCCTTTGGGTTTCCCTGGTTCTCCAGGTTGCAGTTGGAAGATTATGAGACTTCTCAGCATCCATAATCCCCTGAGTCAATCCCTCATAATGAATATATTTCTATATAGTTACATATAGTCCATTGGTTCTTTTCCATTGGAGAACATGACCAATATAACAGGGCAGGGAGCTGTCTATATTTGTAATGCCATCTTGTCAATATCTTTTTTTTATCTTTTAATGTTTCTTTCTTTTTGAGAGAGGGAGAAAGAGTGTGAGTGGGGCACAGGCAGAGAGAGAGAGAGAGAGAGAGAGAGAGAGAGAGAGACAGAATCTGAAGCAGGCTCCAGGCTCTGACCTCTCAGCACAGAGCCTAATGAGGGCTCGAACCCATGAACCAAGAAATCATGACCCAAACTGAAGTCAGACACTTAAGTGATTGAACCACGCAGGCTCCCTGATTTAGTTATTTTAATAACTATGAGTTATGTCAAAGAGCAGAAAATAGAGTATTTAACAAGTTCAGGTAAACCCACTTGTGCTACATGTACTAAATGTAAACCTTTTGCATACATGTCTATGATTAATTTGGGAGGAAATAAAGCATTATAGATTATATTGAAGATCTACATATCTCTCCAAATACAGCCATCCTAGTCCCATCCTTCACTTCATGGAAGTAGAAAATATCCTAATGTGTTTGAGCATCATCTCCACCCAAGTATATATAATTTTACTAATTATCCAAGTTCCCATAAAGAATATGTGGCATACTTTTAAATTGCACATAAATGGTATAATGCTTTGTTAAATTTTCATCCAAAGTAGACTCTCAGTATTTCTCTGTGTTGTTGATTTCCATTTTTTAAATTTTATTGGCCCTTTATTATACTATTCATGTCATGTGTGAAAGGAAGAGAATCTGAAATATAATAGCATATTACATTAGAAACAATTGGTAAAGGCATTTTTTCATTCTAGAGCTGCCATTTTATTGCGAAAGTATTTTGCTGAACCCTAAAAATAAGAACAAAGAAATGACTTTTGTTTAAATGAAATGACTTGATCATAAATGAAATTTAATTGGAACCTTTTCCGTTACAGAGAGCTACATTAAAATAAAGGCTAATTAGAGCAACACTATAGAATTGTTTGGTTCTCACACACTTTAAACATTGTATTTGTCCCTCTGCAGGGACAAAGCCTGATTGTGGGGCTGTCAAATAGATTTCTCCATGCTGTGGGGAACCAGTGGGATATGATAAGTTCTTCACAATGTCGAAAGGAAGTCATGATTCAGAAATATGAAAAATATAAGAGAATTCTACTCAATGGGACTACAGATTAATTAACCCATTATTTTTATGTGCATGACTCTGAGAATGCCTTTATTTATAAATATATGCTGTAGGAGAAAATGGAGTGATTACAGGCTCTAACAAGTAATGACTCTCCTTTTATAATCATCTAGAGGGGGAAATTGGGAAGTCAGAGATTTCCCTGTTCTGTCTTCTGTCTCTTCTTTCTGTCACCTTCCACCATTTATTTGTATTTGCCATGGCATTCACTCTTTCAACCAGTATTTGTTGAATGCCTACCATATAGTATTCATAGAACTCTTCAAATTGTTCACAACCTAGTAAGCATGGAGATATACTGATGTCTTCCTCTGCATTGATTCAAGAGTAATCTTCCTTAAAATATTGAATGTGAGCTTTATGGATTTATCTTGGCTGCTGGAAAACACACTGTAGTTTCTTCATGAGAAAAGGAAGATCCAGGTAAGACAACTCCATCCCCAAGATTTGTACCTCCACTCCTAGGAACTAAGGGTATGCCCCTGCAATCCTCTTTCTCCTGGGAAGAGCTGTCCCGCTCTGGCCCCTATAAAATACTCACAGCTACTGAGATTTGCTGCGGTTTTCTCTGGAAATCTCATCAAGCTTTGCCCCCCTATTTTATATCAGTTTCTTAGAAAATCCAGAATCATCCCTGGAACTATTAACTCAATTGTGTTTCAAAAAATATTACTCTATGGACTCTGTCACACAGTCCATAGAATACAGTGCGTACCATGAAAAAAAAAAAGTACTGGAGGAGGGATATTGACTCTCTGTTCTAGCCTTGGTTTTACAGTTCTCAGTGTGACATTTGAGTCTTGTTTTGACTTGGTTTCTCATTTCAAAATGAAGATAATCCTTTTCTGCTCAGTGGGTTACTATAAGGTAAAAATTTCATAATCAATATTGATTTGTTTGAAACTTCTTAATCACTATACAAAGATGTAATAATATGTAGAATATTGAAAAGTATTAATATAAGTTTCAATGACAGGCTTTATTATTAATATTAGGTTCAAATCTGTAAGTAATAATCTCTTTGTATACATAATACAAAATTGTCACAGGATATGCCTTTTAAATTAAACTGTAAGTTTTCAGAGCATGAGTCAGAGATACAACGTGATCATTAATGGAGCTGTTACAGACTTTTTAATTGGAAAATGAAATAGTCATAGCCCTAGAGTAAACTTGACACCTTGTTTGTTATCTGAGACTTGATTTTGTGCTATAATTACTTTAGGATCCCATTAAAGTTTCAGGCTAACCAAATGATTGAGCTATACATGTGAATAAACCTGAACTACGTGCAAAGTGAATTCTTTGATAAATATATCCTGCTGATTTGGTTTCAAGGGAATCTGCACTAATTTCAGGTCCTTTTTCATTGAACACCTAAGAGGCAGTCACTTGGAAAGAAGCATCAAAACATGTGCCTTGAGATAAGAAAACAGACTTTCAAAGTGCTAATTTATGACTTGTAATTAGCAGCAATGCTGTTTACTCCGTGTGTTTTCATCCCAGTAAAGTTTGAAACTCTTTCCAGTAATTCAAGATCATTAAATATCAATTCAGTGTCTGGGATAACTGTTGTGGGAGAAAAAAAGAAAGGAAGTATGTGATCTCTGATTGCGAGGTTTCTAGTCAAACAGGAAGGAAAAAGACATTAATTGAGCCCCAACTATTTTCTAGGAAATACGAAAAGAACTATTTTATCTAATTTAATCCTTATAATCAAGTTTAGAGAAAGATACTGTAATCCCTCTCATTCAATTATCTTAATCGAGTTTAAGAAGAGGACATTTTAATTCCTTTTTGGGGTTAAACAAATTCAGTTGAATGGTTCATAAAATGACTCTTTGGAGCATTCAGTCCAGAATCATATAATTTGTATGTGACAGAACTGATAGCTTCTATCATGCGGTCTCTTAAAATAAGAGTTAAAATATGTATATGTGGGGGTGCCTGGGTGGCTCAGTCAGTTAATCTTCCGACTTTAGATCTCAGGTCCCATCTTGATCTCAGTGTTGTGAGTTCAAGCAGCATGTTAGCCAGCGTGGACCCTTCTTCTTTTTTTTAATGTTTATTTATTTTTGAGAGAGACAGAATGTGAGAGGGGGAGGGACAGAGAGAGGGAGACAGAATCCAAAGCTGGCTTCAGGCTCTGAGCTGTCAGCACAGAGCCCGATGCGGGGCTCACACTCACCGACAGTGAGATCATGACCTGAGCTGAAGTCGGACACTTAACCAGCAGAGGTACCCAGGCACCCCAAGTGGAGGCTACTTAAAAAATGTGTGTATGTATATATATATATACATACGTATGTGTATATATTAATGAATTGAAAGTAATGCATATAATATACATATAGCAATACTTTTAGCAACTGGAAGATACAGCAATGAACAAAGGAGGCAAATCCTTGCCCACATAAACTTACCTTTTAGAGAGAGAGAGAGAATTACAATATAGTGCAATAAATATATAATACAATTCCAGTTAGCATTTCAGTGATGCTGTCAAGAAAAATAAAGCAAAGGGATTAAGATTGATGGGGGAGGCATTTTAGAGTAGCTGCATAAGGTCTTTCTGAAAAAATTACATTTGACTAGAAACTAGAACAAAATGTAGGAGAGAATCTTGGAAGTAAATCTGAGCCAGAAAAAGCAGCAAGTGAAAATGCTTAAAATTTGGACAAAACTGGAGTATGTAAGGAATAGAAAGATGGCTGACTTGGACCAAGCAAACAAGAAAATGGTGCAAATTGTAGCATAATCTTTATTAAATTTTATACCCCAATCCATGGTGAATAATTTGAATTTATTTTAAGCGTGTTGGGAAGCTTTTAAAATCTTTTGAGCATAATTTTGGCCTGATTCACTTCAAATGAAAAAAAAAACAAAACAAAACAAACAAGCAAGAAAACCAAGGAGAGTGGCTTCCAGCACTGAGGAGATTAGGACTCGAGTGTTGAGTTGCTGTTAGCAGGAGACAGGTACAGGGTTATGAAGGTGGTCTAGGTGAGAGGTTACAACTGCTTGGACTAGGGTCATGACAGGAGGTAAAGAGAACGGGATTGAATTCAGAATATATTTTGCCATTTGCAATGGTGTGGACGGAGCTAGAAAGTATCATGCTCAGCAAAATAAGTCAGTCAGAGAAAGACACCATATGATTTCACTCATATGTGGAATTTAAGAAACAAAACAAAGGAGCATAAGGAAAATAAGAGAGAGAGGTAAGGTTGCCTGGGTGGCTCAGTCAGTTAAGCATCTGCCTTCAGCTCAGGTCATGATCTCACAGCTAGTGAGTTTGAGCCCCACGTTGGGCTTTGTGCTGACAGCTCAGAGCCTGGAGCCTGCTTCTGATTCTGTCTCCCTTTCTCTCTGACCCTCCCCTACGCACACTGTATCTCTTTCTCTCTCTCTCTCTCTCAAAAATAAGTAAACATAAAAAATTATATAAAAAATTTAAAAAGAGAGAGAGGTAAACCAAGAAACAGACCCTTAGCCAAAAAGAAGAAACCTCTGGTTCCCAGAGGGTAGGTGGGTGGGTGGAAGAATGGGTAAAATAAGTGATGGGGATTAAGGAGGGTGCTCACTGGGATGATGAGTACCTGGTGATATACGGATGTGCAGAATCACTAACTTGTATACCTAAAACTACTATTACACTGTATGTTAACTAACTGCAATTTAGATTAAAAAAAAAACAGAATGTATTTTGAAGATAGCCATGATATTCTTATATACATTAAATTAGATAATGACTGTAAAAGCTTTATCATGCTTTTGGTATCAAGAAGGTAGACAACTATTAAAGACTAGAAAAAAATCATGAAATTAAAAGTGTTATATCCTAAATCCAGTATAGAAAGTTCTTTAAATTTCTACTCAAAATTAAAGATATAGTGGTCAGCAAATTTATTTTTATTGTTAATCGTTTTGTTAATAAAATATATTGAAAATTGTAAATAGTTCTCAGTTTTTCCTTTTATATTTTCTTCGTCCATTTAAAATGAGAATGCTTTATTGATTAAATATCGAAGTGTCCATAAATTAATACCATCTTTCTAGAGTATGCTTAATAGTGTGTTTGTGCCTTAAAATGTGCATCAGTTACACATATAATTTGGTTTTATACTGAATTCTAACATGTGTGTGTATGTGAGAGGTGTGTGTGTGTGTGTGAGTGAGTGAGTGTGTATGTGTGTGTGTTTGTTGAGGTATGGGACTGTGTTGTTTGAGCCCTTGGGGTTATTTGGTATTCTCAGGGCATTATATCCATGTAAATAATTACAGAATAGGAATTTCTCAGAGTAAACCCACATGGGACCAATGTTCAAACCTGCCTGTCAGAACTAATGATATATAATTTGTGCAGATCAAAGTAATAAATTTTAATTAGTAATGGTGCAGTTAATAATAATCTAGAAGCATGTTATATAAGACTGACACTGAGTTGGGTAAAAAAGAATAAAAAAACAAAACAAAACTGTGGTTGACAAGCAAAGTGAAATGAAAGCATAAGATCTGTAGCCTTCTGCTTCTTGAATAGTAAATCTGGCTCAGCTCATCTATCGTAGGGCAGAACCTGTTTATCAGGAGGTAGCCAGATGCTCACCTTCCAATGTTGGTGATCTCCTTCAAGGCTTTACTAGTTTTCTTCAACTGGTTTATTAGAACTACAAAAACTTGTTTTTGGAGGGAGGTGAAATTTGAGAAGTGCAACTTATGTTTAAGTCATTACCTTGCAGCCTATTAAGCTCCAGAGTAACAGATTGGAATTATTTTGGGTCACTAGGGTTTTACATATATATATATACATATATATATATATATATATATATATAGTATAATAAAAAGAATGTTCATATATTATGCAGTTCTCAAAGAGAAATAAATGTTTTAAAGGAATAAAATTTGGGAGAGACCTTTAGCATAGTGCTTCTCAAATTTTAATGTACATACAAATCACGCAGGGGTTTATGTTAACATGCAAATTCTGACTCAGGAATTTTGGGAAGGTACCTGAGATTCTGTTTTTCTAATAAGCTCCCAGGTGATAGTGATGCTGTTGATTCATGAATCACACTTTGACTATCAAGGTTCTAGATAACTAAAAAAGACAAGAAAAATCCTAACACTTACGTGATTCTTCTTTAGGTTGATATAGAAAGTTTCTTTAAAATTCTATTCAACATTAAAGAGCTAAAACTGAGAATAATAGATAATGCATGTTGAAGTGCTTAGAAAAGATTATATAACACACTAATCAACAGACATTCTCAGAACCTAAGAAAAAATTTCATAAGAAGCTCTCAGTGCTTCCCCTCAACGAATCTTGGAAATATCTGTTTAGTCTAGGAGGATAAAATTTAATCATTAGATGATCTCCTAAAACTAAGGTCCATTCACTGACTCTGTTTCTATAATCACTGACCTTGTTTACCTTCTACATTTTTATTGTTTCGTGTCTTGCCTAAGCTATGAAAACAATTCTTAGCTAAATGAATCTCTATAAATTAATGAATTTCTTCTCTTCTAAGAGAAAACAAATACTTGAAAATCTCACCTTTGTTAATACTTTTAAAAGTATATCCTGTTGTATGTATTTTCTCACGATGTCTTTGTTCAGGAAAATCAAAGCAATTTGCATTTAGTTTCCTCCCAACACCTTCACCCCAAATTCTGTAATAGACCAATTCTCTGTCCAGAATTAGTTTTACAGTATAGTAAATGCCACAAGAAACACAGAGTGAAGATTTGAGAGTGATAGCTTCCCAGGTTTTTAAGTTGAACAAGACAAGCCTACATAAGGAGAGATTCTCAACTACTTTGCTGGCCATGAGGGCTGAGACCCACTTGAGCTGATATCAACTTGCAGTGGGTATCCTAAGGTAGAGAACAGGTACCTCACACTGCTGTGAACCCAGCCTGAATTGCAAACCACATCCTCTTTTTGCTTAGTTTGTGAACATCTGCTGTCTACCACAAGACAGAAAATTGAGCCTAGGCTCCAATAACTACTCTATTTTTAACTTACTTAATAGAGATATAATTTGATGTACCTATCAACATTTAACAGAAGTGGAATACTATGGTTTTCCTTGCAGAACGTTAAAGATAAAAAATGTCTAAGTCATTTTTTTTCTTTTGGTTGGGAGACAGTTAAAGAATACTTTCTAAAAGAATTGGTAACTGAATTTGATTTTAAATCATGTGTAGGCTTTAGTCAGGCAAACATTTGTTTTGGAGAGAAGTTCAGGGATGGCAGAGAAGATAGCATACATAAGACCAAGCAAGAAGAACAGAGTGGTGAGTTATTTTTTTAACTACTCACAACTTCAATATTGCTGAGATATATAGCTTAAGGTCATATATACCAGAGCAACAAAGGTGCCCAATTATTGAAGATTTTCTATCACTTATTTAAATATAAAATCATATTCATATTTTTGATTAAGATAAATTCTTGTTGCTTATTTATTTTTTAAATATTTTTTATGTTTATTTTTATTTTTGAGAGAGAGAGACTGAGCACAAGTGGGGGAGGAGCAGACAGAGAGGAAGACATAGAATCCAAAACAGGCTCCAGGCTCTAAGCTGTCAGCACAGAGCCTGATGGGGAGCTGAAACCCGTGGAATGTGAGATCATGACCTGAGCCAAAGTCGGATGCACAACCGACTGAGCCACCCAGGCGCCTCACTTGTTATTTATTAAGGTGATTCGTTTGAGAATGACAAGTTAAAATTTATTTGAATATTTCTCATAGACAAATGATGGAATTCTTATTAACTCCATGTTTAGAGATATCACACAGAAAAATGATAATAAAATTATGGGAAAATGAAGGAATAAAGATGAGAATAATTCTACAAATGTACACATAAAGAATGGAAGTTTAAAAATTAAGCAGATTATGACCTCAGCGTTGGTTGGAAATATATGTATTTTTCTTATTTTAAAACTGTTATAATTGTCTTCTCGGCTGTATTAATAAAAAAGTGATAAAAAATTTCTTCATAAATGTTGTAATCACCATATTCATATCTATTCCTGATATTTAAAAAATAATTCGTTTACATTTTCTGAAAGAAAGTGCTCTTTTATATCAAAAGATTTTGTCTTCTCATATTTAATGATGCCCTTTTCGCAAGACAAAATCATTAATACATGAGAAATTAATAAATGAGAAAACTCTCAACATTTATTGAAAATTAATATTTAGGAGTCATGCTACATTTAAAAATAAACTTTAATTCAAATAATGAAAATATGAGACAGCTATTTATGGAGAAATAAACTCTAATTTTGTGATGCCTATTTCACTGACAGAAAATAATTTATGTTTTGTATGCATAATAAAATTATTTCTATAGGACAATAGATTTATATTAATTATTTAAAAAATCAGTGTTCTATTAAGGGGTATATTATTGTTTGATCAAAAATACTACTTAATTTTTATTAACATTCTAATGTAGGTTATAATTATAAAAGAGGAGTTAGTTTAAGAATGAAAGGAAGGATAAGAAAAAGGTAAAAATAATTTAAGCAGTTCTTTGGTGTATTCTATGAGTAAGCATTCCTAATTCTTATTTTAGAAAGAATCACAAGATAATAAAAATCCAACACAGAGTCCAAAACTAAGTTACTGTTGTTTCCGGTCAAGTCCAGTTACCAACTGGCTGGAAAAACAAAATGTGAGGCATTTACAGGAGGATTAACAAGGTTAATTAACAAGGCAGGGTTCAAGGCATCAGATAAAATTCCCTTGGTTTTGCCTTTCTTCCTCTACTATTTTCAGATTTATCCATGGATGCAAATGTCCATGTATCCCAGGATTCAGAAATGCACAATAGCCCATCCAGGGGAGAAATCTCCTTTACTTAAACCTGAAAGAAAAAAAAGAAAGAAAGAAAGAAAGAAAGAAAGAAAGAAAGAGAAAGAAAGAAAGAAAATATGGAAATTCTCAGTTCTCTCTTATTGGTACTCCCTGGATCACTTTCAAACCACTGATTTTTTAGGTCACTCCCAGCCACTGTGTATGAGAAATAAGTTTTGCTCAGCTGGCTGCTACAATACTTGGGAGGACCTGAGTGGGCGATGCAGAAACAATTAACAAAATGTGATACATTCTTAAACACCTTAGACTTATTCTATCCAGAAAGAGAAGAAAATACATGCAAAGACTGTGGTCAAAATATAAGGAGGAAAATACATTTTGTGCTTTAAAAAATGTTTTGTTTCTTTGTTTGTTTGTTTGTTTGTTTTACATTAGAGAAAATCATGCATTAATTTGGGATTTTCTCTGAGCCACTGACTTTGAAATCAACTCAAGTACTTGTTGCAGTGCAGATTTTTTTTTCTTCAATGCCTGGAAACATTTAATCAGCTAACAAAGGACTCAGAATTCTGCATTTTAAATAAGTTACCAAGGGAATTCTCAGGCACACTTAATTTTCAGAAATACTAAAATTAATTATAAAATCATGGAATGTAAGGAGGAGGCACCCTTTGTTTGTATTCTTATATTGCAGTGATTCACATAATTTCTGGTATGTACTGTGTTTACTGTGTACATTTATAAAATGGGTGTACAAATGAACATGGTCTGTGGTTCACTGAGAAATAAGAGTCAATCACTTAGAATCGGCCAGAATCTGTCTGGCCTGAGTGGCTAATGAGAGGCCTCTAGGACATGGTGCATTAGGCCCTAGGTCTGTATCCATTAAAAGCCCTGGTCTTTTTAAAATCTTTAGTCATTTGAAATTTACATTATTCAATTCTTTTTCTCTATTTGTTCATTATTACATTCTATCAACTTCTAAACACCTCATTTATTGAAGACTTTGATGGCAAACATGCCATAATCCAACATGCATGACCCATGAGTGTCATATCTGATAAATGGCTTCTCAGATTTTTCATGTTTTCATTCCCAATCTCTACATTTTTTTTTCTTCCTGGATGTCTTGGATATTTACTTTCCTTGCTGCTTTCATATAGTCCAAGATACTATCAACTTTTCCTAGATTGCTTTAAAAATTGGTATTCAATTTTATTCTCCTCCAATTCTCCAAATTGCAGACATACTATTTTCCCTGTTAATCTGACTTCTTCATGGTTAAAGTCCTCTAATTGATTTTCCATCTCTTAAGAAAAAGATTAAAAATACTATTAAAAATTGCCTAGGGAGCCTGCATGTTTTACCTGTGCAAACTTAAACTTTTCTCTACTCATCTCTGGCCTCTAATACAGCAGTATCTCTTTCAGAATTGTAAGTAAACCATGTTTATCTTCCATTGCAGCCATTTCCACCAGTTACTCTCTGTGACTAGAATATACTCAGCCATCCTTCTTTATATTGCTGGATTCTATAAGTCTTTATCTCTCAATTCCATTTTCTATTCTTTAAAAGAGCTTTCTTAAACTCCCATACAACCCCAGGCTCATATAGAACTGTTCACACTTATTTTATACTACATAATACTGTTTATAATTAAAGAGTACCATTGATTATTAATGTCTTATTACTCCCTCCATACAGTAAGCTCCATGAGAGCAGAGGTTGCTTCTGCCCTGATTTACCACTTAATACCAAGCGCCTACCAAAATACCTGGCACATAAAAAGTTCTTGTTAAATATTTTTCAATGAATGAATGAATGCTATGCGTCTGAACTTCAGTTTTCTTATCTATGATGCATGAGTAGTAGCTATATCAGAGCTTTCTTCTGAGAAATATATTCACTCAAATACCTATCGTGGTGCCTCACATAAAACAGCAGTTCAAAAAAACTCTTACTTTGTTTATCTTTCCTTCTTAAAACATTAACATTTAATGATAACATGTATTGGATGAGTTAATCCTAGAATTGAGGGTGCATTTGGATTTATTTGAAATTGAATCCAGATTTATATAGATATTGTCTTGTGAAACTTACACGCTTATGATGTTCTGCTATTTTGTTTGCCTAAAAGATTTTTTTGTTAATTTCACTAATTTGGAATCTTAATGTTTTTTAGGAAAATAACCAAGCCTTTGTTGATTCTTCACAACACACGCTGCATTAAAACCAGGACCAGAGAGACATTTTGGAACTGCACTCTGTGATGAAAATAAATAAACTACTTTAGTGTTTGAGATACTGTGGCTACAAGAAACCTCTGAAGACCTCTTGATTCTATTATCATTCCACCTTTAGAGTTCACATGAGATGTTATTATTAAGAGACACCCATGAAGTTGAGAAACTATATTTTTCAAAATAGCGTTTTTATTGTAATATCAAAAATTGTTTGTTGGAAAAGATGGTTTGTGGAGAATAAAATATTCTGTTGAAATTTTTAACTGTTAAATTGAGAATGGATTTACAAAGGATGACCTGAACCAATATGATTCACACGAAATGAGAAAATCACCCTTAATGCAAGGATAAGACTCTGCAAATTGTAAGTTGTACAATCAAGAATCAGAAATTACAGCAAGAAGAGGAAAGAGAGATGAGAAGGAAGAGAAGAAAAGTATCAAAAATTACTGTAAAGGAGAAAAAAAGACTTTAAAGGGAGAATGGTATATTAAGTTTTAATTTACTCTGGCTGTAACATCCTCCATCTTTAAGAAACTGGCACTCAAGTTTGGGTCCCAAAGGGAACGATAGTGTAGGAGTCAACTTAAAAAATAGTAGCAATAGTGGAATGCGTGGGTGGCTCAGTTGGTTAAGCATCCGATTTCAGCTCAGTTCATGATCTCACAGTTCTTGAGTTCAAGCTCCTTGTTGGGCTGTGTGCTGACAGCTCTGAGCCTGCTTTGGATTCTGTGTTTCCCTCTCTCTCTCTCTACCTCTCCCCGGCTCACATTCTGTCTCTCTCCCTAAAACAAATAAATATTAAAAACATTTTTAAATTAAAAAAAATATCAGTAAGGATGAACTTTCAAGAAGTATGAGATAGTGAAGATTGCTGGATATCAAAGCCATATCTTCAACTATCCTTTATGGTAATTGAGTTTTAGCAGCATGTGTGACTGCCAACTGAAGACTACAGTCCTGTCTGCTAAAGATGTGAGCAGGAGCAATGTGTCTCACTTCTCTGTCTGATCCTTAATATTTGTGTCTCTTCTATGTTCCCACAGACTAGGAGGTAGTGAAAATCAAATTAGTGAATTTGAACTCACAGTGGAAGATGAGAGACAATAAATATCCAGGAAATCCAATATCTACCCAAAAGAATTTCTCAAAAAGAAAACAAAGCTATTGGAAAAAAAGAAATGAAAAGAATTAATGTTGGGAAATCTCTTTCACTGAGATTGACATATATCTGGAGTTCTACAGATGGGGATTGGAAGAGTGAAGGTAGAAAGACAATCATATTACAATTAAGCCTGTAACCAAGAATCAAAAGCCACATGACCTCTAGTCTAAAAGAAAGAATGACTTTCAGTGTTTTCAATGAAAACTCAATTGTTATTAGATTTCGATATCCAGTTATTCTAAAAGTCACGTTTGAGAGCAATGAACTATTTTTAGCCATATGCATGTACGGTACTTAAAAAACATCATTAAAACACTCAAATATTTTCTCCAGCAAACTATAAAAACAAAAGCATGAAAGTAAGACACAGTCATCAACATCATTGTTAACATCATCAGCAAAACAACAGCAACAACAAAAGTGGAACTGGACAGGAGGGAGATAAAACAAAACTGGAAATTAGAAGCTGTTGTGAAAATTTTCTTTCTTGAAATTATAGGACATGACTTCATAAGCAAAAAACTTAAAATTTTAGAATAAAAACAAAAAGGGCATCAGGCACTAGAGAACACAAAAGTCTTATGTTCATATAAAGCAAAATATAATCTAAACTTTTAATAAACACCCTCATGTTGGACTTTGCCAGAATTTGCTCTATTTTTTTCTGAATTTCAAAATAGCTTTTCTTGAGCATTTGGTGTTGTTATAACTCACAAAAAATATTTACTGAATAGACAAATAAAAACGTTGGAATTCAAAATTGGAGAAGGCTTGCCAGTCTGCTAAAGTGAGTTTTACACCACCTGGAGCCACAAAGGGCACTCTGTAACAAGCAAGAACAAATTTAGGAACTGTACATGGAATAAAGATCACAGTGTAACACTAAATCTTAATTATCAGCATATGAATTTTATGTTGCATTGGCACAGATTGCTCTTCTCTTTTCACTACCCTAAAAATGGACAAAGAGGTGCCCGTTGTGACTAATGTACTCTGATGCTACAGACCTAGGATAGCTAAATAAAAGTCACATTGAAAATAGCTTCTTGGGGCGCCTGTGTGGCTCAGTTGGTTAAGCATCCGACTTCGGCTCAGGTCATGATCTCACGGTTCGTGGTTTCGAGCCCCGCGTCGGGCTCTGTGCGGACAGCTAGCTCAGAGCCTGGAGCCTGTCTTCTGATTCTGTGTCTCCCTCTCTCTCTGACCCTCCCTTGCTCATGCTGTCTCTTTCTCTCTCAAAAATAAATAAAACATTAAAAAAATAAGAAATTTTTAAAAAAAGAAAATAGCTTTTTGCCCAATGAAATATAAGGAAAATGTCTTTCTTTAATCTTTTCCTCTGTGTTTGAATTTCCATTGGCTCATAGCCTTTGTATATATGTACATTTAAAATCATTTCACAACCATGGGAGATACAGTTTTGGTCTTGGGTAAAACAGTAAATTGATTCATACAACTTAAAATATTACGTACAGCAGATCCACCAGTTTAAAGATCATCCTGGGCACGGCATGCCAAAAAACATGGGTTGACTGATTTTGATCAAAGGGAAAATTAAGGGTCAAAACAATGATGAACAATTTCAGTGATAAAATTAGCAGATAGAAGCTGTAACCACACACTGTGAAACATATTTATTGGCCCTATCAATTAGTCAGTTAATAACAAATGAGCATATATTATAGAGTCTGCATCATATCAGTAAGAAATACAGAAAGTGCTAAATCTCCCTGCCCTTTGTGAGCTAACAATCATCTCATATTGTACATTAATAGACATTAAATATCATTATATAATTACATTTAAATGTAGTGCTTATTGTAATCTCCTCTATTTTGGTGTTAATAAAATGCTCTCTCTTTTTCCCTTGTGGGGATTTTAACATTTCCCATAGAATTGTTATATTTATCCAGTGTGAATGTGAGGTGTATTATTGTTTTATAAATTGTTTCAAACTCTCTTTGAAAATATATGGAAGTGTTGATACACTGTATTGTACATGAAACTAATATTACACTGTGTGTTCACTAAGTGGAATTTAGGTAAAACTTAATATATTATCTAATTATTTAATTGATTACCTAATTATTTAATTGAGGGTGTCACAATAATTCTGATTACCTAATTATTTAATTGAAGGTGCCGCAATAATTCAGGGAACAGAAAGATAAGTGGTAGGACTTGAAATTTGGTAGGGAAATAATTTAATTTTGGAAGTGGGGAACAACATGGAAGGGAATGGAAATAATTATCAATACAGTATTCTTATAAAACAGAGAAGTGGGCATAAAATAATAGGGAAAGAGAGAAGTAAACTTGGAGGCCAGGCAGGTAATGAAGAGCCATGTATATCAGAAAACTATGCAAATTGACCTTGATAAAGACTAGAAAGTCATTAAAGCTGTATGATTCTGGAATATATGTGACAAAATGTATGTTCAAAATGTAATTTTATAGAGCTCAAGAGGAGTCAAATTGAGACAAGTAAAAAAAAGAAACTGCTAATTACAAATATCAATAACAATGCTATATGAAGGAACATTTTTAATAACTAAATTTGGCAATATATTTTTTTATTTGTTACAGACCCTGACATTCAGACTCACCATACTGTGTGTTTGTTTTTTCTTTATTTTTTTAACGTTTATTTATTTTTTGAGAGAGAGACAGAGAGAGCAAGTGGGGGAAAGGCAGAGAGAAATGAAAACAGAGAATCTTAAGTAGGCTCAACAGATTCAGCTCCCAGACATGGGACTCAAACTCATGAGTCCTGAGACCATGACCTGAGCTGAAACCGAGAGTCAGGCACTCAGCTGACTGAGCCACCAGGCACCCGGGGTATTTTAAATGTACAATGTTAAAAAAATGGAGAAGGATCAGTTTTATGGCATTGCTTTAAAGAATAATACAATAATATACACACTTGGTTAATTATGAGTTTAAAGGGAAAAGTTGGTTGTACTCATTTTGTCTATGATGCATTTGCATAAATATGTAAGCACAGCTATTGCTTAGTTCTTAAATGGGGTGTTCACAGAATGAACTTTTTATATCATTGATATATCATGATAGCACACATGCTAATTAACTTATTAACATCTTTGCACAATATGTAAAAAGACAAAATTATGTTCTAATGTTTACACATTTACATTTTATAATTTTAAGATGAAGACATATCATTTGATTATAAAAATATGTTTGTATTAAAGGCATTAAAAGAAGAAAGCTTTAATGAGTTTATAGATTTTGTTCATGTATATATGAGAAACCAATTACTTTTGACACTTGAGTTACCCGATATAAAAAAAAGAGTAAAAGTACAGAGCGGGACAATCGTGAGCAAATAGTCATATAAATCCACCCATTTGGAAAAAAAAGTCATTGATGGACCTAGAGAAAGAAATATCATGAGCTCATGATACTGCTTTTCATTGGCCAGATCTAACACAGTAAAAAGGCAAGGACAGCCCTTGTCAAAGCCCACAGAAGTAAGCCTCTAGGGACACAGGGTAGGATGCGAGAAGGGTGGAGAATGAATATGGATGAGCCAATGGAAAATAGTCACATTATATTGTGTATTTCATAACTTAGATGCTGTAATTTTTCTTTAATGCATTTCTACTACATGTAGAGATATGTCTGTGTGTACTGTTTCTCAGATAGTTACAAACCAACATGGTGCATTTTTATACTGATTTTTAATAAAAACAGAACAGAAACAAAATCAAGATAGCTT
This sequence comes from Cryptoprocta ferox, assembly GCA_028646485.1. NCBI lineage: Eukaryota > Metazoa > Chordata > Mammalia > Carnivora > Eupleridae > Cryptoprocta > Cryptoprocta ferox. The sequence continues at coordinate 163,865,989 of CM053567.1, forward strand.
CCACATGATTGTGAAGTTGTCATGAACATTAACCACAAGAAGGAGAGACAATAGACTTTGGTCATCCAGACATTTGCATTTGGCCTAAAGACAACAATTTTATTAAACTTACACTTATGTTGTTCCTTATTTATTTTTCTTATTGAAATACAAAGTATAACTTTTCTTTTCAAATCAAGTGGTAGAAAAACACAATCATAAAACGTATATTTCTTTAACATTAGAAATTATGGGTGTTATTTGTACTTATGGGCTCTAACTTTATGAAGTTTAGTACATATGAAAACATTACTGTAAAATATTGAAAAGGCCATGATCTTTTCTTTTTATGAGACTAGTCTTATCTGGAACATTTTAAATTTATATTGAGTCGATAATATGAAATTATCTACAAAACTGACCTGTACCCATGAATGTTACATTGTTTCTTAGTGGTTAAAATAAAAATTGGTTACTTAGACTGCTGTTCATTAAAGTACTTCCCTATGAGAATCTCTAAAAATATTCCATAATCTCTCACCACCCACAACCCACCCACCTCTCACTGCCTCCAGGACCCAAGACACTTCCTAAATACATAATCTGACTAAGCTACTCACTGGTGTTTTATCAACAGCATACTTTTAATTATCAGTGATGAGCTAGATGATTATTTCATAAAATACGTTCATCTTTCACTTCATAGTCAAGAGAGTGATCTATGAATGACTGTTATTAATTTAACCTGTTGCTATTCATTGGAGATATAATGATAAGTAGTAAATCACAATGATCCTCAAGAAACTCACTCTCTTGATGCAGATCTATAAATAGAGAGCTGATGATTCATCAAGCTGCTTTATGTTAAAAGTATCAATGCAACACATTCTGTGAATTGGCAAAGAAATAATAAACAAACGGGGAAAAGTGGAGAGATGTCATCAAGAATGCTTAGAGACTAAGTAACATTTTTGAGAAGAAGAGAAGGACTTACAAATGGAATTTTATGCCTGTGATAGTCCAGGGGCCCTTGAGACATCCATTGTATGAGAATGTAAGGTGATTTGAAGTAGGTCAAAACTGTGAAGGACTTGCTAGTTTCAAAGGTAGAATATGGCCAGAAAGTAAAATTTCTTGCCTTCAATGCAAAAGACTGTTTTTAATCTTCATCGTTTACCCTACCAAGAATTGACACAGGTTGAACATAAAAGCAGTATTGGGATTATACTTCTTGTATTCAGGATTTTAAATTTTTACTATTTTAATTTACATTTATAGCAATGATTCTTAAAAATAATAATAATGGTATGTCTTGAATACCTAAGAAGTAAGAAAAATTATTGAAAGAAAAATCCAATTTAATCATTTTTTAAATTTAATTCTCAAAACAATTCCATGAATTAGGTATAGCCATCACTATTTCATAGACTCAGGCAGGTTAAGTAGCTCACCCAAGTCGCCAGAATTGTAAAGAAAACTATACAAAAATTAAACCTATAGCTAGCTGAATTTGAAGGCATTACATCTTCTTTATGGTCAGTATTATTTTAACTCTCAAATACAAAAATTTATGCTCTTTTACTGAAATATATTTGCCATACAACATTGTATAAATTTAAGGTGTACAACATTAATTTGATACATATATATATATATATATATATGATTGCCAGGGTAATGATAATTAGCACTTTATATCATGTTACCTAATTATCATTTCATTATAGTGGTTGGAATAATTAAGTGCTAGTTTCTTAGAAAGTTTGATGATTATAACACAATATTGTTGGGTTTAATCACTATACTGTGCATTAGGTCTCTAGGGTTTACCTACTACTAGTTCCAAATTTGTACACTTAAATAACATCTGTCCTATCCCCCATTCCCATTCCCTGGTAACCACCATTTTATCCTCTGATTTTACTAGTTTGGCTGTTTTCGATTCCACATATAAGTGATACCATATTGTACTTGTCTTTCTCACTTAGCATAACATGCTCGAAGTCTATCCATGCTGTTGCAAATGGCAGGTGAATGAATAAAGTCAATGTGGCATTACACACACACACACACACACACACACAGCGGAATATGATTCAGCCATGAGAAAAATCTAGAATTTTACTGAGACATAGATTTGAACAGTAACTTTCATTATATTACTACTTGAAGTATATGTTGTTTCTGATCAATAATTTACGGAACTGATTCAGTAACAATTTTTAGAGGATTATAAAAAGAGAAAGAAACTCAAAAGCTGTTGGTGTCATAGGTTTGTTTTCAGTTCAGGCTAAAAGCCAGACAACTGTGACACCATTCATATTTTTTCATGAAAGGAAAGAGCTTAAATTTTTAAGTTTCATAGTTTCCATTAGTAAGAAGAACATGTTTAATAATTTCACCATGAAAGAAAAGGTGAATATTTTCAACTCATCAAGTGAATGGAGCTGAATTGCCCAGATTGAAATCAAAGTTGGTGTTTTACTGAGGGACACAATGTTTCAAAGCAATATTGCCATCACTAAGCAATATTATCAGATGTATTTAGGAAGACACATGTAACTTATGCTTTTTATTTTTTTATATTTTTAAATGTTTAATTATTTATTTTTGAGAGAGAGAGAGAGAGACAGAGAGAGAAAGAGAGAGAAAGAAAGCACATGCACACACGTACAAGGGAGGGGCTGAGAGAGGGAGACAGAGAATCCCAAGGAGGCTCTGAGCTGATGGCTTAACTGACAGAGCCACCAGGGTGCCCCAACTTATTCTTTTTAAATAAACTTAGTCTTAGTTTAGATTGTCTACAAAAGGTAGAAAAATATTTCCAAAATTATCATGACTGGTAACTTACAGCTTAAGAGGAATGAATAAGTTTTATTCTTGGCCAACAAATTAAGCTAAAAAGAAGAAGAAATTCTTTGTCCATACTTACTTAGAGCTATATTAAAACCAACTATCTTAAAAAGCCATGTTGGCTGGTAACACTGTGCTTGAAATATTTTTTTCTAGAAAAGACTTACACTTGGTGATAAGGTTAAATATATGGATATAGAAAAATTACAGATGAAAGCAGTTAATACAGAGTGGACAAAGAATTAACAAGGTTTATCAATTCTAATCTACTTAATTTTATAATTTTGACAGTAGTCCACAGTCTGTACATAAGCTAGTTATGGCTATTTTCAATCTATTGTCAATCTTATTCATTCCCAGGATGCTTAGGACATTCTAATAGGCATCACAGAAAAAGAAAAATGTCCAATTTCATCATATGGACTGAATTTAATTGAAGCAAGGTGCAGAAACAATATTTTTGCTACTATATGCTATGAGGTTTATTCTTTAGGAGAAAATGATCCATATTTAAGAAATAACATGAAAAGTTTTATGGAGATAGAATTTTAGAGATTTCAGTAGGTGTTGTCATAGTGTAGTTACGCTGCCATTACAAAAATATCATAGACTGGGTGGCTTAAATGACAGAAATTTATTTCTCACAGTTCTGGAGGATGGAAAGTCAAGGATCAAAGTTATGGCCAATTCAGTTCCTGATGGGCACTCTCTTTCTGGCTTGCAGATGTCCACCTCCTCACTGTGTCCACACATGGCCATTCCTCAGTGTGCACAAATGGAGGGAGATAGAGCTCTCTCTCTTTTTCTTATAAAGCTACCAATCCTATTAGCTAAGAACCCACCCTAATGACTTGCCTAATCCTGATAACCTCCTAAAAGCCTGATCTTCAAATACAGTTACACTGGGAGTTAGGGCTTTAACATATGGATGGGGGGGGGGCAGGGGACACAAGTCATTCCATAGAAAGCTTTTTTTTTTCTTGTATAGTTTATTGTCAAGTTGGTTTCCATGTAAAACCTAGTGCTCATCCCAACAAGTGCCCTCCTCCATGCCCCTCACCTCCCTTCCCCTCTCCCCCTCTCCCATCAGCCCTCAGTTTGTTCTCAGTATTTAAGAGTCTCTCATGATTTGCCTCCCTCACTCTCCCCAACTATTTTACCCCTTCCCCTCCCCCATAATCCTTTGCTAAGTTTCTCCTGTTACATTGATGCATGAAAATATATGGTATGTGTCCATCTCTGCCTGACTTATTTCACTTAGCATGACACCCTCGAGGTCCATCCACTTTGCTACGAATGGCCAGATTTCATTCTTTCTCATTGCCATGTAGTATTCCATTATATAAATAAACCACATCTTCTTGATCCATTCGTCAATAGATGGACATTTAGGCTCTTTTCATGATTTGGCTATTGTTGAAAGTGCTGCTATGAACATTGGGGTACATGTGCCCCTATGCATCAGCACTTCTGTATTCCTTGGGTAAATCCCTAGAAGTGCTATTGCTGGGTCATAGGATAGTTCCATTGTTAATTTTTTGAGGACTCTCCACACTGTTTTCCAGAGCGGCTGTACCAGTTTACATTCCCACCAACAGTGTAGGAGGGTGCCCGTTTCTCCACATCCTCGCCAGCATCTATAGTCTCCTGATTTGTTCACTTTAGCCACTCTTACCAGAGTGAGGTGGTATCTCAGTGTGGTTTTGATTTGTATTTCCCTGATGATGAGTGACACTGAGTATCATTTCATGTGTCTGTTGGCCATCTGGATGTCCTCTTTGGAGAAGTGTCTGTTCATGTCTTCTACCAATCTCTTCACTGGCTTGTGTGTTTTTCAGGAGTAGAGTTTGGTGAGTTCCTTGTAGATTTTGGATACTAGCCCTTTATCTGATATGCCATTTGCAACTATATTTTCCCATTCTGTCAGTTGCCTATTAGTTGTATTATTTCCTTTGCAGTGCAAAAGATTTTTATCTTGATGAGGTCCCAATAGTTCATTTTTGCTCTTGATTCCCTTGCCTTTGGGGATGTGTCGAATAGGACATTGCTGTGGTTGAGGTCAAGTAGGTTGTTTCCTGCTTTCTGCTCTAGTGTTTTGATGGTTTCCTGTCACACATTGAGGTTCTTTATCCATTTTGAGTTTATTTTTGTGTATGGTGTAAGAAAGTGGTCTTTTTCATTCTTTTCCATGTTGCTATCCAGTTCTCCCAGCACAATCTGTTAAAGAGGCTGTCTTTTTTCCATTGGATACTCTTTCCTGCTTTGCCAAAAATTAATTGGCCATACATTTGTGGGTCCAATTCTGGGTTCTCCATTCTATTCCATTGGTCTATGTGTCTGTTTTTGTGCCAATACCATATTATCTTGATGACTACAGTTTTGTAGTAGAGGCTAAAGTCTGGTATTGTGATGCCTCCCATTTTGGTTTTCTTCTTCAGTATTACTTTGGCTATTCATGGTCTTTTGTGGTTCCATACGAATTTTAGCTTTGAGAAGAATGCTGGTGCAATTTTAATTGGGATTGCATTGAATGTGTAGATTGCTTTGGGTAATAATGACATTTTAACAATGTTTATTCTTCCAATCCATGAGCATGGAATGTTTTTCCATTTCTTTGTGTCTTCTTCAATTTCCTTCATAAGTCTTCTACAGTTTTCATCATACAGGTATTTTATATCTTTGGTTAGGTTTATTCCTAGGTATTTTATGATTTTTTTGTTCAATTGTGAATGGAATCAGTTTCTTGATTTCTCTTTCTGTTTCTTCATTATTGCTGTATAAAAATGCAGCTGATTTCTGTATGTTGATGTTGTACCCAGCAATGTTGCTGAATTCATGGATCAGTTCTAGTAGGCTTCTGGTGGAGTCGATCGGGTTTTCCATGTAGAGTATCATGTCATCTGCGAAAAGTGAAAGTTTGACTTCATATCTGCCAATTCTGATGCCTTTTATTTCCTTTTGTTGTCTGATTGCTGATGCTAGGATTTCTAGCACTATGTTGAACAATAGTGGTGAGAGTGGACATCCCTGTCGTGTTCCTGATCTCAAGGGGAAAGCTCTCAGTTTTTCCCCATTGAGGATGATATTAGCTGTGGGCTTTTCATAAATGGCCTTTATAATATTTAAGTAAGTCCCTTCGATCCTGACTTTCTTGAGGGTTTTTATTAAGAAAGGATGTTGTATTTTGTCAAATGCTTTTTCTGTATATATTGACAGGATCATATGGTTCTTATCTTTTCTTTTGTTAATGTGATGTATCACATTGATTGATTTGGGAATATTGAACCAGTCCTGTAACCCAGGAATGAATCCCACTTGATCATGGTGGATAATTCTTTTTATATGCTGTTGAATTCAATTTGCTAGTATCTTGTTGAGGATTTTTGCATCTGTATTCATCAAGGATATTGGCCTGTAGTTCTCTTTTTTTGCTGGGTCTCTGACTGGTTTGGGAATCAAAGTGATGCTGGCCTTGTAAAATGAGTTCAGAACTTTTCCTTCTATTTCTATTTTTTGGAATAGCTTGAGAAGAATGGGTAGTAACTCTGCTTTAAATGTCTGGTAGAATTCCCCAGGGAAGCCATCTTATTCATTGGGAGATTTTTGATAACTGATTCAATTTCTTCAGTGGTTATGGGTCTGTTCACGTTTTATCTCTTTCCGTTTGAATTTTGGTAGGGCATGTATGTTTAGGAATTTGTCCATTTCTTCTCGGTTGTCCAGTATGTTGGCATATAATTTTTCATAGTATTCCTTGATAATTGCTTGTGTTTATGAGGGATTGGTTGTAATAGATCCATTTTCATTTGTGATTTTGTCTATTTGTGTGCTCCCTCTTTTCTTTTTGAGAAGCCTTGCTAGAGTTTATCAATTTTGTTTATTCTTTCAAAAAAACAACTCTTGGTTTCATTGATCTGTTCAACTACTTTTTTTATTCTATATTGTTCATTTCTTCCCTGATCTTTATTATTTCTCTTCTTCTGCTGGATTTGAGATGCTCTTGCTGCTCTCCTTCTAGTTCCTTTAAGTGCACTGTTAGATTTTGTATTTGCCCTTTTCCTAGTTTCTTGAAATAGGCCTGGATTGCAATATACTTTCCCCTTAGAACTGCATTTGCTGCATCCCAAAGAGTTTGGATTGCTGTATTTTCATTTTCATGTGTTTCCATATATATTTAAATTTCTTCTCTAATTGCCTGTTTGACCCAGTTGTTCGTTACTAGGGTGGTCTTTAACCTTCATGTTTTTGGAGGTTTTCCAGTCTTTATCCTGTGATTGATTTCAAGTTTTATAGCACTGTTATCTAAAAGCGTGCATGGTATGATCCCAATTCTTTTATATTTATTGTGGGCTGCTTTATGACCCAGTATGTGTTCTATCTTGGAGAAGGTACCATGTGCACTCAAGAAGAAAGTGAATTCCCTAGCCTCAGGATGTAGAGTTCTAAATATATCAATTCAATCTGTTCCAATGTGTCCCTCAGGTCCATTGTTTCCTTACTGATTTTCTGTCTAGTTGATCTATCCATTGCTGTAAGTGGAGTGTTAAATTCCCCTGCAATTAACACATTTGTATCAGTAAGATTGTTTCTATTTGTGATTAACCGTTTTATGTATTTGGGTGCTTCTGAATTCGGTGCATAGATGTTTATAATTGTTAGCTCTTCCTGATGGATAGACCCTGTAATTATTATATAATGCCCTTCTTAATCTCTTGTTACAGCCTTTCCTTTAAAGTCCAGTTTGTCCAATATAAGCATGTTACTCTGGCTTTCTTTTTACTTCCAGTCACATGATAGATATTTATCCATCCCCTTACTTTCAATCTGAAGGTGTCTTCAGGTCTAAAATGAGTCTCTTGTAGACAGCAAATAGATGGATTTTTTTTTTTTTTAATATACTCTGTTACCCTATGTCTTTTGATTGGAGCATTTAGTCCATTTACATTCAGTGTTATTATTGAAAAATATGGGTTTAGAGTCATTGTGTTCTCTGTAGGATTCATTCTTGTAGTGGTGTCTCCAGTACCTTGCATTCCTTGAAATATTTCCCTCATAGAGTCCCTCTTAGGGTTTCTTGTAGGGCTGGTTTACTGGTGATAAATTCTTTCAATTTTTGTTTGTTTGGGAAAACCTTTATCTCTCCTTCTATTCTGAATGACAGGCTTGCTGGATAAAGGACTCTTGGCTGCACATTTTTTCTGTTCATCACATTGAAGATTTCCTGCCATTCCTTTCTGGCCTGCCAAGTTTCAGTAGATAGGTCTGTAACTACTCTGATAGGTTTCCTTTGGTGTGTTAGGGCCCTTTTATCCCTAGCTGCTTTCAGAATTCTCTCTTTATCCTTATATGTTGCCAGTTTCACTATGATATGTCGTGCGGAAGGTCGATTCAAGTTATGTCTGAGGGGAGTTCTCTGTGCCTCTTGGATTTCAAAGTCTATGTCCTTCCCCAGATTGGGGAAGTTCTCAGTTATAATTTGTTCAAATACCCCTTCAGTGCCTTTCTCTCTTTCATCTTCTTCAGGAATTCCTATGATACGGATATTGTTCCATTTGATTTTATCACTCAGTTCTTTCATGCTCCTGGATCAGTTTATCTCTCTTTTTCTCGGCTTCCTCTCTATCTATAATTGTGTCTTCTAATTCACCTATTCTCCTCTCTGCCTCTTCAATCCATTCACTGGTTGCCTCCATTTTATTATGTACCTCATTCATAGCATTTTTAAATTCATTACAACTATTTTTAAGGTCCATAGTTTTTGTAGCAATAGTTTCTCTTATGTCTTCCATGCCTTTTTCAAGCCCAGTGATTAATTTTATGACACTTGTTCTAAATTCTTGTTCAGTTATGTTGCTTATACCTGTTTTGAGTAATTCTGTAGTTGTTATTTCTTACTGGAATTTAATTAGTGGAGAGTTTTTCTGTTTCATCATTTTGGATAGCTTTCTATCTCTTGTCAGTTTTAAAAGTTTGTTATGCATTATTCACCTGTAAGTATTGCTACATTAAAGGAGGTTCGTTGACTGTCCAGGGCCTGTCCATTTAGGAAGTGTTCTTTTGATGGTGTCCCTTGGTCTCTCGTTGTGCCTTTGGTTATTTTATTTCCCTACTTGTATTTTATTTGGGATTCTCCACCATGTGTACTTTGGTTTGTTTCTTGAGGTAGCCCTGGGAAGGAAGACAGACAAACACACAGGGAACAAAACCATGCAAATGCACAGACAAGTCATAACAAACAGGCAAACCAGAAGGGAAAAGAAAAAAAAAGTGGGGGTGGGGGGACAAAAACAACAAAAGACAAAGGACAGTCTAAAAGCATAAAACCAGAAATACCAGCTACAAATAAAGAGCAGGTTGGAGGCAGTTCTGATGGAAGAGCATACACAAAGAGAGAAGTGACAGGGGTGGGGAGGAAGTGAAGTTGAACATTGACCAGGCAGAGAGACTAAAAGGCTTTTAATTCAGGGAGAGAAAGAGGCCGAATATGGTAGGAGGCAAGGAGAAAAAAGAACAAACGAAGATAATATTACCCAAAAAACCTATATAGTCTGATTATTCCAGAGAGAGAGAGAAAGGAGGGTAGAGACAGAGGTGTAGAATATGCATCAAGAGAATAGATTAAATGTAACTCTTTAAGCAAACCAATGACCAGAGTGCCCAGTCAAGTGGAGGGAAGAGATAAGAATGAGATAAGGGAAAATATATCTGAAGAGCAAGAATTGATCACGGCAATGCATCAATGTTGGTGTTGCCCTGGCTCCGGTTAAAAAAAAAAAAAAAAAAGCAACTCTCCAGTGCGGATGGGCATGGTTTGGTGTAGGCAGGTCTCACCTCCACTTGGGTCCCACAGGCCGTTCCCTGGGGCCCCACCTTGGTGGTTATGGGGAAAAAAATGGCGGCGCCCCAGTCCCTTCTTGAACCAAGCATTGCAATTCACTATTTTGTGTCCAATCTCCCTGTGCCGCGGCATAGCCATGGTGGGCTGAGTTGTATTTCTCAAGCCCTGCCTCATTTCCAGATTTTAGTCCTTGCCCTTTAATGATACCACCCAAAATGTACTCCCACAGGCTGGGTGGCTTCTTAGCTGGGGATCGAGTAGGGGGGGTAGGGGAGCAGTTTCTCCTGGCGTCGCCTGGGATCCGGGCGCCTAGCCCAAGAAAACTGCCACAGCTAGAGAAAAAAATCCCTTGCCGAACACCCTGTAGTTACATGTGGGATAATAGGATCCCTCTCCGTCTGGGGCCGAGGTTTTTCACTTCCCCAGAGATAGTTTATAGCAGTTTCAGCGGCTCTTTCTCTTCCCCTCATCTCCCCACTGCTCTCTTCGGTTCCCTCCGTGCCTCTGGGTCCCGGCCTGTTTTTATCTTCCCCAGTTCACACTCACGCACCTATGAGGCTGTCTTCTTAGCGGACACTGTCCGTTCCCAGACACTTGCAGTTCAGCGTCTTATGGCTTCAGTTCTTCCTGGTTTTAGAGCTGCCAGCTGGTGAAAAAGTACAGAGCTCCCTATTCCTCCGCCATCTTGCCGGGTCAGTCAATTTCATGTCTCTTAAAGGACAAGATCACATCAGCTGAGACACATACATATTTTATGAGTTCAGAGGAGTTATATGCTACCTGTGTGTGCTCATATATGAATGTGTGCAGTACACACAAAAGCACACACATGTATGTATGGTGTATTTAGGACTTGTGGTAGCACATAAATTAATCAATAAAATGTACTGCCAGAAAAGTAAGTCCTACTTGATTTCATAGAAGTGACCAAATTATTATAAACCCAGATGCATGATAACTATTTGCTATGAAGGATGATTAAAAGGAGATATGACTTGAATAAATTAAAGGAGAAGGAGGGAAATATTATAAACAATGTTTCCCAGATAAAATGAATAGAATAATCAAAGATGATTATAGAATAGGGATTTTGGAAAATAAGGGTAAAGAAGTAAATAGGGATTGCATTGTGCAGGACCTTTAATGAAAATTTGAGTGTGAAATTTATTTTTTAAGTCGTAATTCTTTTTTTGTGATGTTTAACACAGAATGTTTGGAAAATGATTTGTTACTAATTAATTTATTTAAAAATTTTTAATGGTTATTTATTTTTGAGAGAGACAGAAAGACATAGTGTAAATGGTGGAGGGAGAGAGAGAGAGGGAGACAGAATCTGCAGCAGGCTCCAGGCTCTGAGCTGTCAGCACAGAGCCCAATGTGGGGCTTGTAACCCACAGACTGTGAGACCATGGCCTGAGTCGAAGTCAGGTGCTTAATTGACTGAGCCACACAGGTGCCCTTAATTAATTTCTAATGTGGACACATAATTTGTAATTTTAAAAATATAAATTAGAATGAGTTTGAATTTAGCACCTTTGTAAGTCATAGTTCTTCACTAGCATAATGATATACTTATGTAGTGGGAAAAAATCAGTTGATTATACACTATTTATTGCCATGAATTATACAACCAACCAGATAAATCTTTTATTTTTAATTTTTTTAAATGTTTTTATTTATTATTTTTGAGAGAAACAGAGCATGAGTGGGGGAGGGGCAGAGAGAGAGGGAGACACAGAATCTGAAGCAGGCTCCAGGCTCTGAGCTGTCAGCACAGAGCCCGATGCGGGGCTCAAGCTCATGAGCCATGAGACCATGACCTGAGCTGAAGTCGCTTAACCGACTGAGCCACCCAAGCGCCCCCAGATAAATTTTGATATCATAGACACATTTTATTGGAAGAAACACTTTTTGTCATGGTCATTTTCAGACAAAATTAAAACAATTTTGAAGGCTTTTGTTTTAAGCAAAGGAAAGCCATTAGAGATATTTGTACAGGGTGTAGAAACTATAGAGTGGTATTTTTATGAAAGTCAGTTTTGCTAAAGTAGGTAGGATTTCAGGTAAAAGGAGACTAAAAAGTAAAAAATGATTTAATCTATTCTAATATTCCAGGTTGTCCTTATTTACCAGTTCTCTTACCAGCAACAAAAGATTATAACAGACTATTTTTTAATGCAATACAAATGTAGACAATATGTATATGCATATACACTCATATAGAAATATGTGTCTATGCTTATATACATGCACATATATATTTATATACCTATATTCACATTTGGATTATGAGTGACTATGTAAAGCAGTATTTCTTTTAAATTCAGGATTTATATTACTCAAAGTCCATAAAAATGTACAATTTTAGAATATAATATAATAAGATTGTAGTTTTGCAAGTTCAATGTAGTTGGATAACCTATTGAGAAATTATATGACACTTTTCAATATACAGACTCATTAGCCTGAATGAAAGATAAATCAAATGCCATTTACAACCCCACTCCAGGATGTACTCATGTACTGTCTTCAGCCTCAGTTTACCTCTGTAGATTAACTTTGTGTGTGTGTGTCAGAATAAAAGAGGAAAGTAGGAACATCCCAAATGCAAACTCTAAACTTTGCTTAATACTTTGAAAGAGGCCCAGGGAAACATTATTTTGAACTGTCTAAACAGAGAAGAAGGAGGATTTAAACTCTAAATTTTAAAAGACTGGGGGTGGGGTGGTTCCAGGGTGACTCAGTGGTTGAGCCTCCTATTCTTGAAATCAGCTCAGGTCATAATCTCACAGTTTGTGAGATCTAGCCCCGTATCAGGCTCTGCGCTGACAGCTCGAGGCCTCCTTGAGATTCTCTCTCTCCCTCTCTCCCTGCCCCTCCCCTGTGTGCTCTCTCCCTTTCTCTCTCTCTCTCTCTCAAAATAAGTAAATAAGTTGGGACCCCTGGGTGGCTCAGTCGGTTAAACAGCGGACTTCGGCTCAGGGCATGATCTCATGGGTTCCTGAGTTCGAGCCCCACATCCTGCTCTCTGCTGAACAATCCCTCACTCATGCTCTTTTTCTCAAAAATAAATAAATATAAAAATAAATAAGCTTAAAAAAAAAGACAGGATATGAGGTAGCAGGTCTGACCAAGTGATGCTGGATTCCAGGAGACTAAGGTGTTCGAAGCTGCATACTCTTCAGTATATGCAGAAAAGTGAACATGTCCAGCCCCCATCAGTGACTTTGGGAGATGCTGGGGATTGCACCCCACTGGAAGCCACAGCAGTTGGGAGTATGGATGAACATCTCACAGACAGGAAGAATTTAGAGCACTACCTAGCCACGTGCTTTCAAGGGGTCCATCTGGGTTTCTGAAATTTGCAGACAGATGGCCCAGCACATTTCCTGCATTTTTTCATGGAAACAGTTTTCTTTGTTAGGTAGAAGGAAAGATAGACCTGGAAATGTACTGAATCAGGATCACTGGCAAGTGCTATTATGGGGAAGGCCAACCTAAATTTAATTTAAAACAACAAAATATGACGTTATTTGTACTCTAAGCATAGTTAGCAATTGATAAATTTGTGTCATTAAACAGCTTACAGAATTAGCAAATTCATGACTTCTTTCATAAAATTGAAAGACCCAGGAAGGACATTTTACTTAACTTACAGTTATTTTCAGATTGGAAATAAGAGCAGAAACAAAGTTAGAGTTATGCAATCTTTTGTGTATCATGAATTATATTTACATACTGTGACCCAATAAAATTATATAATGAATAGTGATTTTATACCCATAAAATAGCTTACATTCTATGTGTTCTTGATTTATGGCTACTCTCAAAGCCATAGAAAGAGTAGTAAGTGTATTTATGAGGAAAGGCTGTTTTCTTCCCCAAACTAAAATACAATAAAAAATAAGAATGTCAATAGCATATTCCATTTTGTATTCAAAAATAAGTGATCTTATTTGTAGTGTAAAATAAGTTATAAAAATGAAAATAGTAATAAAAAATGATGCTTGAGGAACTATAGGAAGAATTATATTTTTAGATTATTACAAAATAAACATAGAGCACTCTGTTATTCTTACCTACTCGCATTAATTATTGGGCCAACCCCTAAAGTGACCCTTCTGATTGTAAGTATAGCTACAAGACAAGCCATGCTTTTGCTATTTCCCAAGGCAGATGGTATTTTGATGAATTCTGCATTTACAATTTAAACAAAAAACATTAAAATAATTCTAATAAAATTAGTGAGATTAGTGCTAATGTAGTTTCTAAGTACTATAATTGTGTTTTGCATGTGGGAACAGAGACTATCAAACTCAGTTAAGGGATAATGCAGAAATAGAATGCCTTCCTCTCTTGACAATTTCTTCAGAGAAAAGAAAGGCAAGGGAGACAGATTTTCAATTTATTTCCGTCCCTTAAATTAACACCTTTAAACCCAAATTATGCTGAAAGTGAAACTATATATGTATGAAGAATGCACACCAAGTTTTTCCAGATAGATTGATCCTTGAACAAAACAAAACAAAGATAGATGTGCAAGAAAGGACAACAAAAGCTAAAAAGTGAGTTGAGATCATTTCATTAGGAGAGACCATCCAATGACACCTTTTAGGTAAAGAGACTTTTAATCTTCAATGTTACTTAGTTCATACAAGGCTTACAGTACTTAAAATAAGTATGGTTTCAAAAAATATGTTTTGTCAGTAGGACTAAATTAGATGCAATATATAATGTTTAACTAAACTTGTCTGTAAGGCTAGTTGGTGAGTCTATTCCAAATGTCTGTATAAAATAAATAACCAAGAATGAAGTTGTTTTTTGGTTGTTACCTACCGTTACAAATTTAGGTTATGTATTTCGTGAATAGAAATAGGGAGGCAATTTAGTAAAGTAATGATGATTGCTTTAATATAGGTAAACAATGTACTATGTGGTGGCTGAGGGAAAATGTAAGAAGGCCAAATAAGACTATTTTATGATAAGCCACATAATGTGCAAGTAGAAGGTGGGAAATGCAGAGATATCAGTTAAAGTTATTTTATGATAATACATACAATAAAAAAATGTAAACCTCTTGGGCACTGCCTCCTTTTGGAGATTTTTTTTTTTAATATGCTTCTTACCTGTGTCTACTCTTTTCGAATCTAGTATATTCTTAAGTTTTTAGCAGAATTAGCTCCTTAAAATATTTTTTTTAATTGACCATACCAATGTGCTTAGGGGGAAAAATGCATGTTAAATCTGAGGCTAGCTTATTTCCAGTTTTATCTTTTACATTCACCCCTTAATAATCTTCACTTCTTACTTCTCTATAATTTATGTATTTACTCAGACTCTAACAATTCTAAAGTTTATACATGTTCCCTTCCTTCCCTTGTAATTGTTTCCCTTCCTGCATAGAAAAATGACTTGGAGCACCTGGGTGGCTCAGTGAGTTAAGCGTGCATGCAACTCTTGACTTCGGCTCAGGTCATCTCACTCACTCTTCGTGTGTTCAAGCCTGGCAACTGGCTATGCACTGACAGTGTGGAGTCTGCTTGGGACTCTCTCTCTCTCTCTCTCTCTCTCTCTCTCTCTCTCTCTCTCTCAAAAATAAATAAATAAACTTAAAAGGAGAGAAAGAGAGTAAAACAATTTACTCTCCCAGATACACACCACACGTCACTTCTGTGGACCATTCCTAAAATCTTGCTAATCCTCTTTGCTTCTACTCTAGCACCTCCATTTATTCTTCCAGTAGATTCACTACACACTCAATTCTTTGAAGGGAAGCACTATTACTTTAGATCCTTACATAAAATATTCTGCTGGAAACATGTATTATTCAATTAATTTTTGAACTGAATAAATTGAAGGATATTTTATATAACTAATTGCTAACTTGATTGTGTATGGGGATGGGGAGAAAGTAAAGTGAATGCAAAAATGAATTTAAGAGAGTAAGCAGTCGTAAGATATCCAATCTCTAGTAAATAATTTGGGGATGGAAAGAGATACAATTCAAGTGGAAAATTATTGGTCATTGAAAGGGAGTAAAGGGATGTATATTATCTTAAGTTGACTTTTTTTAAGTTTATTTATTTTGAGAGAGAGAGAGAAAGCAAGCAAACACAAGCAAGAGAGGGCAGAGGGAGAGAGGGGGAGAGAGAGCTTGATGTGGGGCTCAAACTCACAAACCTTGAGGTCCTGACCTGAGCCAAAACCAAGAGTTAGAAGCTTAACCAACTGAGCCACTCACTCGGGCGCCCCTTAACTTGACTCTTTTTTTAATTAAAAAAAATTTTTTTAATGATTATTTATTTTTTAGAGACAGAGAGACAGAGCATGAGCACGGAAGGGACAGAGAGAGAAGGAGACACAGACTCTGAAGCAGGCTCCAGGCTCTGAGCTGTCAGCACAGAGTCCGACGCGGGGCTCGAACCCGCGAACGGCGAGATCATGACCTGAGCCTAAGTCAGCTGCTTAACTGACTGAGCCACCCAGGCGCCCCTTAACTTGACTTTTTATCTGAGTTTTTCCAATGTCAGTGCAAATGAAATATATAATACATAAAATAGGGAAGCATGGAGATACGTACTTTGATGAAATATCCTTTACAGTCAGAGCATATTACAGATGTAAAGCACTTCAGTAATTATTTGGTCCTGTCAAAAACAAGTATTTGATATAATCTTTTCCAAGGGGAAGGAGAACATTTTTTTCATTATTTTCTCCAATAATTAATGAAAACATTCATGTCCATATGTTTTTTTGAGCTACAGGAACTAACTACTCCTATCTTTCTCCTCCTCATCATCTGCTCAACAATAAACTCAGCACAATCATGACCATATTATTCTTCATCATTTAACTAACATTTATGCACAATATTCATCTTGATTTATATAAAATTAAATCATAAATGATGTTTATGACCCATCTTATCCACTAGATCATTACTCAGATTAATTAACATTAATATGTTGCTTTTATTTTTGTCATGTAGATGCTGCATACCAATTCAGTTCCAAATGATGCTGAATTTGGAATGTCACACCAATAGATTTATGTGACATATGACCGTGCTCACAAGTAGCATTTCATATATCTAAGGAATTATACCTTTGCTGTTTCTTTGATTGAAATGTTTTCTTCTTTCAATAAGAGAGTTTAGAAGGTTTTTATCATAAATGGTTTTTAAAATTATTGCAGCTATACTGCACATATGCTTTTCAAGTTAATGAGTACATTAATACTAATATCCAACTTTTATTAATACTTCAGTGACATCACTTTTATAAAAGGGCACATAAGAAATCATTTTTTTCTTTGGCCTAAGCTCTTCCAGTCTGAGCCCTCAAGCAACATAACCTTACACTCAGACCTGTGGTGACAGTAGAAATGAAGTGAGTGAAAGATTTGGCCTTTTTGCAGAAAAGTCCGATTTTGAAGTTAATGGGTGCTTAGTGAAGATATGATAGAATTAATTATAATGAACAGATGAGTAGAGTCATCTCTGTGAAATGTAATCATGTGAGGTGATTTTTTCATTGTTTTTACAGTTTATTTATTATTGAGAGAGAGAGAGAGAGAGAGAGAGAGAGAGGGGGGGGGGGGGAGATAGAGCAGAGGAGGAGCAAATAGGGAGGGAGACACAGAATCCGAAACAGGTCCAGGCTCTGAGCTGTCAGCACAGAGCCTGACACAGAGCTCAAACTCACCAACCACTAGATCATGACCTGAACCAAAGTCAGACATCAACCAACTGAGCCACCCAGGCAACCCGGTGAGGTGATTTTTTTTTTTTAACCTGCCTTTGGAATCTGAAGAACTGAGCAGAATTTCTGATTTTACACTTGTTTAATTCTATTATCTAAAAAAAAAAAAAGTATTCATCTCTTGTAAATTTTAGATTTGTCATCTCCAAATTAAAGGTAATAATTATATATAGATAACAAGTTGCTCTAAATAATAAAAAAGATATTTATAAATTAGTAACAAATATGTTTAAGAGATATTGTGAAAAAAAGTAAAATAAAACTGTGCATGAGGTATATGAATGGCCAAGGTTTCTTTAACTAATGGTGTCAATATATTTCCCATATTTTGCCAAATATAAGAAACTATTATTAGTTATACTGCATCATTTAAAGTCCTCAATTAATGGGACACCTGGGTGGTTCAGTCGTTAAGCATCTATCTGACTCTTGGTTTCAGCTCAGGTCGTGATCTCACAGTTTTTGGATCAGGTCCCACATCAGGCTATGCACTGACAGGGTGGAGCCTGCTTAGGATTCTCTCTGTCCTTCTCTCTCTGTCCCTCCCCATTCACATTTTCTCTCTCTCTCTCTAAACAAATAAATAAATAAACTTAAAAAAATCCTCAATTACTTCCTTTTCTATGTAAACTAGACAGGTGCAGGCACTATGCAACGACAGTGAAGTAATGTTCAATGGCTGCTGGTTCTTGTTCTCTTCAGGTGTACACTTAAAGTAGTGAAAACCATTACTAAGCTCTTAAGAGAACAAGTGGACAGATAATTTGTAGCAGGTATCACAATAAATATCCAAATTTAGGACACAGTATAGGCATATATATTTGAAACAGTGGGGGAAGATCTTTCACAGGAGTTGACAAGAGGGTCCCTGAATTAAGAGGAGACATGGAAGGAAGAGTAAAAGGGAGTGTTAGCAAGGTGGTCTGTGAGTGGAGAGCTGGCTGTCATAACAGAAATAGCAGCATGTGCAAAAGTCTTGGAGCAAGAATGAAATTAATACCCTCAGAAGACTAAAAGCCTTCTGTAGCTGTGTCAAAACAATGGCACTAGATAAAACAAGAGAGATAAGCAGGGGGTAATCACCCAGGCTTTTGAAAACATGTGAAGACAATTGGAAGCCTTCAGCGTATTAGAAGCAGAGGACATTTTCAAAATACCATCTGGTTGTTCTGTGGGGAATTGATTAAAGAAGTCAGAGTAGAAGTAGGGAGAGTGGCTGGCAGTAGTAAGGGGGGAGATGGCTGTACTAGAGATTGTTTTTAGGTGGTGCAAAGAAATTAAGTTGCCGACGAACAGATTTTGAAAGTAAATGAGCAAGAAAAGTCATGGAAGATTCTCAGTATTTTGACTTTGGTAGAATTGACATTTACTGGCATGAGAAAGCTGGGAAGGAAATTAGTTTTGAGAGAAAACTGTTAAATTCAGGAAATGATAAACTAAAATACATGTGAGATTCAAAAGAATGAAATCTAACAATTTGTAACAATAGTAGAGTGTATTATGCTAAGTGAAATATGTCAGTCAGAGAAAGACAAATATCCTATTATTTTACATAGTGGAATTTAAGAAACAAAACACGTGAACATAGCGGAAGGGAAGGAAGAATAAAATAAGATAAAAACAGAGAGGGAGGCAAGCCATAAGAGACTCTTAACTATATAGAACAAACAATGTTTCTGGAGGGGAGGTGGGTGGAGGGATGAGCTAAATGGGTGATGGGTATTAAGGAGGGCACGTGTTGGGATGAGCACTGGGTGTTATATGTAAGTGATGAATCATTAAATTCTACACCTGAAACCAATAATACCCTATATGTTAAATAACTTGAACTTAAATAAAAAATAACAAATAAGAAGTAGAAATTAATGAAGAAATTCTATCTACATACATTTGAGACTAATCAGCATATCGCTAGCAGACAATCAAGGAATGGGTATGATCATCTAGAGAAAGAATATAAAAATGGAGAGAAGAAAAAGAGTTAAATTCAATTTCCAAAGAGCTCCAGTCTTGAGATGTCAGGTAGAGGTGTGTTTAAAAAAAGTGCCTGTGAAGGAGCAACCACACCTGTTCTAGAAAATCAGGAGATGGTGGTGTTGCTGAAAACAAGAAAAGCATGCATTTTGTGAAGATGTTTAATGATATCACCTCTACAATTGTTACATAGGAGAGCTATAAAAACAGAGTTGGAGTCATGTGACTGGAGGCACATAGGGAAATAGTTTTACATAGACCACATATATTCATTCACTATGGCTTGAGGAGAAGTGATAGAGTGACAGGGGCTAAAATTTCCCCAAGCTCTCCCATGATATGGCCACTTTTCTTAAATTCTGCTTAGAGTTCTAGATAAATAATGATATGTTGATATTTAACAACAGGAATGGCATTGGGTATATTGTCTAGACTCTAGACCATTTTCAGTGTAATGTTGGGAACACTAGCCAGGATTGGGTAGATTGAACTACAACAATGAGATGAGAAGTGAGGAAAAGAAATACCAGTAATTTTTAAGAGAAGTTTATCTCTGTGACCTCAGATGAAGTCAATGGACAGTTTTTATTTCTGTTTTTAAAACACTGAATTTTGAGACATTTTCGTTTGGGTGAACTCTCTCATTTATTTTATAATTTATAGGCCATTTTTCTATTATCTTGTTTCATACTTACAGTAATTCCATGAACAAGATAAATCAAGTATCATTGTTTACATTTTACCAAGGGGGCAAATAAGAGTCAGAGAAGTGGGGTTACTTGTCTAAACTTACTTTGAAAAGCAAAACAGAAAATAAGCAACTCAATTTTTGGTGTATAAGATGGATTAACATTTGTATCAGTCAGGATTTGTTTTCAGTTCGCCACTATTATTACGAAGTAATAGTCACAGACTGAGATTTGTATTTAGCCAGACTAGTTTGTCCTGACTTGTTATTTTGCTTCAGAAAAATAAGCACTGATAAACAACTGTAACTTTCACAGTCTTCACCAAAGTAAAATTGAAATTGAGATGCAAATATATTCTGAACTCATGTTTTTCTATTTCATGTATTTATCCTTTTTTAATGTGAGTTTGGTAGTTATGCTGCATAATTAAACACACTGATACTTAAATGGAAAAAAAAACAGAGAATTACTGCATATTTCACACACCACCAAACTATGAATTACGCTGAAGATGGTTAGCAAGAAAAAAATCAACATAATTTATATCACAGCTGTTGATATTGAAGATCTGAACCATCATAAGATCCTTAATTTTAGTTATAGTTCATAATTAAAGTTATATGAACATACATATAGATAATGTAGTTAGATAATATACTGAATTGTTTGGGAATAAAATTTGTTATTTAATAAATATGCCTTATATATATTGCATGAAAATAACTTTCATAGAATTAAAATAAATGATAAATAATACTCCAATTCATTATTATCCTGGGCAATGATCCATTTTTTACAATTCAGGTTATGAGAATTTTCACGAGTAGTATCAAACTAACCCATCTAGACTTTGGATGCATGGCTTCTAATGGTTTGGAGCCTGTTTGTTTTTCTGCATCTTTCTTCTTCAAAGTCAAGATGTTTGGATTGTTTGTTTCTAGAAATGTCTCCCAAGTTCATGTCTTCAGCTTTGTCCTTTCTTCTGAGTGGACATGTTTCTTCTCATTGCAGACATGTTTCTTATTGAATATTCTGGTACCATTTTAAACACAACATTCAAAGGGTATAAAATATTTAACAAGATTGTTTTCCTGCTTATCCCACGTATATGCCAAAGAAACTGCATTTCTTGTAGTCATATAGGCTTAAAACCTTAGAGATGTATTTGTCTTCTGGTTCTTTGTTTCTCTTCCAAGTTCTATTACTTTCCCCCTGTAAAATTTCACAGGTTTGACTATTTTGCTAGATTTCCAAAATGTTACATTGATTGTAGTCATTTTTCATAACTACTGCCTTTTCTTCTATCAGGTTTTGTGCCTGGAAAACTCCACTCTGCAAAATATCATATGTTAGAATATTCTTCCTAAATATACCTCTCCCTTCTCCTGAACAACATCTCATTATGTTTAGAATAGCATTCAGACTCTTTTTGTGGTATGCAAGGCCATAAATGACCTGCCCAGAGATCATTATATCAATTCATCATTCACTTAGAAAAATGTTTCACTTCAGCTAAATTTATAAATTATATTTACTCCAAAGATATCCCATTCTCTCTTCCCTTAGTGTCTCATGTTTTAGTAGATGCTCTGCCTTTCCTCAGCTAATTTTAAGTTCCAACCCTCAATTATATGTCTGGTTCAGGCTCATGGAAAATTTCTTACCTTTGAATGTTTACAGTGTTTATTATCCTTTTGTTTGCCATGGTGACACCATACCCTCTCTCTACTTCCTCTCCCCGCAGATAATTTTTAATATGCTATTATTTATATAAGTACACTCTCAAAACCATGAGAGAACAAATAATGGCAAGTAATTGAGGGCGTCTGTCAGTCCTAGACTCTCCAACATATAAACCCCATTAATATATTTCCAGAGTGTTCCAGTATGTGGGACTTATTGGAAGAAGAGCTTCCCTTCCACTATAGATGAAATGGTTTTCCTAGCCGTTCAGAATGCCAAGGTATAGACATAGTGTCTAGACTTCGCTATCAATTTGCTGAAACAAAAATTGGAATCTGTAACTAGGCACTTAAAGATGAATCATGAATAGCAGTCAGCCCAGTTTCAAAAGGCAGCAGTGTAAGCTTCCAAAGTTGAGTGGCTACACCATGCTGGGAGGGACGGGGTGGCAACATTCAGTGGCAGCCACAGCTGTACCTCTTACTTAACTATTAGGACACCTGATATTGTCTCTGATTCTAGTTTTCTAGAGTTCCCTATGTCTTCTCCTTTCTCTGTGCATGCTTTCCTGAAACTTCCTGACAATCCTTGAAGTATCCATTATCCTTTCAGCAAATTAGCTCTCTCCCAGTATTAGTATTTTTCAATCTTGCAAATGATAATCTAACAGATGTACTTGCCTATAGGAAAGCAAAGCAAAATAATTTAAATACGAGGTTTAGGATTTGAATTGTCTGCCTCCCCCCATACATATGTTGAAGTTAGAACTCAGTTAGGTCTCAGAATGTGACCTAATTTAGAAATAGATTTATTCCAGATATAGTTACGATGAGACCACACCAAAGTTAGGTGGACCTCTAGTCCACTGTGACTGGTGTCCTTTCAAAAAGGGGAAATTTGGAGACACATATGCACAAAAAGGACACCATAGGAAGATAAATCAAAGATCGAGGTGATATTTCTAAGTGCCAAGAAATGCCAAAAGCTGCCAGCAACCAAGAAACCATACATCCTTTTCCCTAACTGAAGGAAATTCTCCAGTGCATGTTGCATGCAATCAAGTTAGCACAACCATAAGCATCATTAAATAGGATAATGCCTTTAAACACCTTGTATGTGCTAGAGATGAAATAGACAAAACTCCCACTTCGTAAAGGGTGAACATTTTGTCACAAGGGGACATTTGTTCCTCCAGGTGATAAAGTTTAACAGAAATTTATAAAGGGTAAGACAAGAAACTACTCTGTAGAAAAGTTCTTTTGAGTGAGGAGGGCACCTTCTTTCAGCTTCCAAGAATTACATTGTATCTCTATTGCTCTGAGGTCACTGCCAGCATCATGATCTGGATAGTAAACAGAAAGAGAAATAGAAGAAAAAGAGCAGGGGATAGACATATTTTTTTAATTGAGGGCATGGCTCAAGTAAGAAGAAAAACAGTTCTAAATGTCAGAGATGGGGCAAGTGTGGAGTTTTGCTGAGGTGGAACTGGTTAAAGAGCAAAAAGCCAACGAGGAACAAATTTAAATTGTATGGGTAATTCAATTGACCGTTCCATTTAATGAAACTGTATAGTCTAGAGTGAGATGATTTGAAATCTATGAAACTCTTGTTGGTTCTAGCACATTAGTATTTAGCCATACTGAATGATTTCATGGCTTTAAAACCCCTATTGTTTTTGGTTCTTTCACCCAAATGAAAACCTTTAACTTGTTAGCTAAATAAGCAGCCAGCAAAAGTAAATTTTCACTCAGAGAGGTTTTTTTAAAATTTTTAATTCTTTTTTTAATTTTAGAGAGAGAAAGAGAGAGCGTGAGTGGGTAGGGACAGAGGGAACGAGAGAGAATCTTAAGCAGGCTCATGCTCAGTGCAGAGCCCAACACAGCGCTCGACCCAAGATCCTGGGATCATGACCTACACCAAAATCAAGAGTCAGACACTTATCCATCTGAGACACCCAGGCATCCCATACTCCGATAGTTTTTTTTAACCAAATTTTATAACAGACTATTTGAATCTAGAATTAATGCTGGTCTTTGTATTAATCTTCAGTGTTTGGGAAGGCAAGCTCATGTGGCTCTAAGATGGGCCTTCACGTTAGAGCAAGAAAGTTCAGGCTTCTTTGAAACGGAAAACTTACATGGTTCCATCCTCATCTTTTAAAAATAAAAATGATAAGTATCAATAGCTTGTATAGTAAAGATGATAGTGCCAATCTTGAAAATAAAATGGCAAGTTATTTTACTACCTAAATGAGAGTTTTTGTTTTTTTGCTTTTTTTTTTTTTGGAAATAGCAGAAGAATTGCAATATGGACAAGCTGAACTTTGGCAAATCATTGGCAATCCCAAGGAGACAAAGAGAATATTAGCTTTTATTAGATTTTAGGAGGACAAAGTGGAGAGTTGTTTTGGACGGAAGTTCACTGGAGAATAACAGGATTGTGAGGTTTTGAGTGCAGTAAACAGTGGTTCGTGTTGTGCTGCTGGGGGCCACAGAGGGATCTTCCTTTCTTCTCTGTAGTCAGGAGATAAAATTCATATGTAATAATGTCCTTCCTTGTCAAAATAATTCTCTTCTTCCTGCTGGTTATGTGGCTGCAAAGAGTGATTTCCTGTGTGAGATCTCCTTCCGGGCTTCCCCACTCCATTTTAATGATATTTCCCTTATTCATTTTCACAATACCTGTTTAAGAAAGGACACCCAAAAAGGTGACATTTCAGTTTGAATAAAATATCTTATACTGTATAGTTCACAGTGCATTTTCACAGGTATTCGTTCCTTTGATCCTGAGAGTAATCCCCTAATTCACACAAAGCAAAGATCATTATCTGTGTTTTATTATAGAGAGAAAGAGAGGCACAAAAAGTAAACTAGTTTACTGAGGAGTAAAACACTGTTGGTGTCAAAGCAATCAAACTTTAGGGTTTGGGCTCTCTCCCAGTTCAGTCTATGTGATATGAAAGGTTCAGTTTGAAAGGTTGGGCACCCAAGACATGCCTTTGAATGGAGTATATATTTTTTGGAATAAGTACTGTTATGCTTCAACAACATGGGGATTAGGGGCCTGGACCCCAGAATGGTAAAAGAAAAATCTACAAATAGCTTTTGAATCCCCAAAAATGTAACTACTAGTAGCCTAGAGTTGGCTCAAAGCCATACCTTATGTTATAATATAAACATTAAATTAGCATGTGTTTTATGTATGCATTATATACTACATTCTTAGGGTAACCTAGAGAAATGTTATTAAGAAAATCATAAAGAAAGAAAATACATTGACAGCACTGTATTTGTCAGAAAAAATATTCATATAAGTGGACTTGTGTGGTTCAAACTGTTGTTCAAGGGTCAAGTATATATTTATGACTGTAAAACCAAACCAAACAAAATGTGTTTGCAATAAGTTTGATATGGTTGGTTAAGCAACCAGTTCTTGGCTTCAACTCAGGTCATGATCTCACAGTTTGTGAATTTTGAGCCCTGCATCAGGATCCATGTTGACAGTGCAGAGCCTGCTCAGGATACTCTCTCTCCCTTTCTCTCTGCCCCTCCCCTGCTTATGCTCTCTCTCCCTCTCTCTCAATAAATAAAAAAAAACTTAAAAAAATTCAAAGTACTTGACCAAAATGATTCAGGATAAGTGGGGTTTGTTCCAAAATGATTAGTTTTGTATTGTTTACAGTATATGAAATAGGAAAATAATATAAATTAAAATGCTTTCTGATTTAAAGAAATATGCAAGAAAAAATATTCAGGTAAGTGGAAGTCCCTGAATACGAGAATAAAAAAAATATTTAAAGAAATACTATAACTTTGAGGAGTAAAGTTTAAAAGGATGTCTCTTTGGGCCAAAAAAAAAAAAAAAAAAAAAAAAGGATTCAAACTGCTACCTCTCTGTAACAGAGAAAATAAATTAAAATGTTTTCAATTTTAAAGATTGAAAATAAGAACATCTTATAGCAAGACTGATTCTATAGCCTCGAGAAAGTATCACCTTCCTAAACTTCAAGCAAAAAGTCTAGCTTCATGTTGATTATATGACAGCAAGCTTCTCTCTTTTTAAAATCTTTTCTCAAATTCTTTATTTACAAAATAAAGCTTTATTTACAAAATAAAGTGATATTTTATGATCATATGAAAGTTTGTGTTTTTAAAATGAATTTCTTTTAACCCTTGGAATATTTCATTTTCATTATACTGTGTTCTCTAGTCTAGTGTCAGTTCTCCTTGTGTTACTTGAGGTTTTTTTAGGAAAACCCTATGGTCAAGGTAAAAATATGAAGAGGACTTAAGTGGAGTTATTTCTGGTTAAATTTTATTTTTCTCTATTTACCTTTTATTCTGTCCTGCAGGGATGATCACAGTTGATGATCTTGCAAATGTTTTAAACCATTCTTACAAGACTGGAACAGTTTTGAGTCATCAACAGCAAGTTGAGGAGAGCCATATATAGGTAATAAATGCAAAAGAAGGGACTTTGAAAGTTGCTAATCTCTTTTATATACATTATCTCATGCAATCCTTGCAATATCCCTGGAGATAGGCATTGTGATTCCTGCTTTACCAGGGAAGAAATTCAGGTCTCAAAAATTTAATGACTTGCCCAAGGTTACATCAAGTGTTAAGAAGCAGAGCTGGGAAATAACTTCAGGTTTTCTGGTTCTCAGTTTATGTTTCTATAAGCAGAGCAATCATGAAATGTGCCTTTATATTGTCAGTAATTGCTTTGGGTCCCCATGTGGCTTCTCTATTTTCTTTTTCATTTTTCTCTTCTCAAATAAAAAACAACTATGGACTTAGGTAAGGAGAGACTTTTTTAGAAAGGATTATTGCAGGAGGTAAGAAAGGACTATGACAATAGGGAGAAGCTGAGAGGAGGGGGTGTTACAATTGGAGGAATCTGCAAGCATCTTAAAGGTTAGGTCAACAGGGATTACAGACACACACACACACACACACACACACACACGGAGTAATCAAAGCTAGACATATGGACATGGGGAAGTAGGATGAGTAAGGGTGGCATAATTGAACAGTAGATGAATGTTTTACCCTGAGGTCAGTCTATTTGGCAGAGGAATCTTTACAGAAGGGTTGTGTGCTTTCCTCATGCTAACGCTGGGTCACGGTTTAGGGGTCTGGGGAAGGAGAGAATTTTAACCAAAGTTTAGTTAGCAAGCACTTTTGTTTCAATTGATCAGCAAGGATAAGCAATTCAGCAAATCATTTAGGAAGCAAAAAATGGGAATTTAGAGAGTCTGTGTCTGGCCTTGTCATAGGAAAACATAGGAGCATGTGTGAGTCCAATCTAAGTCATATAGGGAAGGACAATTTTTTGAACGTAAGTGTTAAAAAACAAAATTTATCTGAGTAAAGATAAAGATCAAACTGGCTTTATTTGATGACTTGTGACTTGGCCAGCATCCCATCTAGCAAATAGAAAGGAGCTCCAAAGGGCTACAGAAGGGAAAAGGTTTTTAAAGTCAAGGGGGAGGAGAGAAAAGGAAATTATTAACAAAAAATGCACTGTTTTAGACAAGGTCACCCTCCTAAGGTAAATAGAAGGGGTGTATCGGCAGATTACCTCTTGGTGCTGACCAGGAAATTCCATGTCTAGCTGGTTAAAGGTCACATTTCTGGGAGAAACTGAAGCTGCAGTTAGGTTAGGCATTGGGTATTGCTGGTGTTTAGCACAAGTGACTCCATTTTGGACCCTCAGTCTCCTTTTTAACATGGGTCAAAAGGTACAAACTTTCAGTTATAAAATAGATAAGTCATGGGTTGTAATACACAGCATGGTGACTGTAGTTAATAATACTGCATTGTATATTTGAAATTTGCTGAGAGAGTCGATCTTGAAAGTCCTTATCACAAGAAAAAAATGTAATTATGTAGAGTTATAGATACTAATTAGACTTACTATGGTAATTATTTTGCAATATTTCCAAATAGCGAATCGTACTGCAACCTGAAACAAATATAATGTCAATTATACCTCAAGAAAAATAGTTCTTAAAAAAGTCACTCTTGTCATTTATAAACATTTTTTCTGAGAGGAAAATACACGGAAGCCCTGAGATCCATGACAGTCTTTCCAGGACCTCTTACATCATGAGAGCTTCCTATTATTTACTGTGTCATTCAAAGTGGTATATCCACTCCTAAGGTTTCTTAATGCACATCAAGGTAGGAGTAAATCTCAAACAGACATGAAGTTATTAAATCAAAAATTGTTGGCTTCATTTGACTTTCCCTTTAAATTTTTCCCCATATATATTATTTTGCTCTTGTGTTTTTATTCTCCCTTTGGCAAAAAGGGAAATTGTTTGTTAAACCATTTTGAATTTGTAATATATTATGCAAATATAAAATATCTTTAGTACCTGAACTTGAAAATTGACTAAGAAGCATTAACTTGATACAGTCCATGAGATCAAATGTTTTGTCAGTCTATAATATTTCAAGGTATATTCAAACATTGGTTGCATGTCAGAATAAGGATAAAGCTGATTTCTCAAAACTTCTCTCACTCTTTACTATATTCCAAAACCCTTCCTGCACTACAAAATAGCCAATAACTCTTCTCTCTGTGTTGCCTTTTCCCACAAACATACTTTTATTATTTTACTCATCACACAGTTTTGACGTTTATTTATTCACATACCTGATTCCTAGTTTTCCACAAGCTCTTTGAGAAAGATGTGAGGAAAATAATTCAAAAAACAAAACTTGACACATAGAATTTTATTTATAAATATAGTATCATATATACTTTTATTATCTAGAATCATTGCAGTGATTGGTACCTAGTAGTGCTGGATTCTCTTAGCTTTAGCTCTGTTTCCCTTTATGTCCCAAGCTGTAAATGATGATGATGATGATGATGATGATGATGATGAAGATAATGAAGTAAAAGTTGTAATGCACATTGTATAGCTTGTTTAATTATTACTGGAATGCTATTAAGTAGGTGCTATTATTCATATCCATTTTACAGATTAGGAAACAGACATAGAATAAGCAACATCACAAGGATAGCTGTGTAACAGTAATTTGTAAAATTAGATTCTACATCTAAATTATATTACCAAAAGAAAGCATTGAATTAGGCCAGAGAAAGGAGAAGCAAAATTACTTTTTAATATTTTTCTAAAATTCTCATTTGGTGGTCCTGAGCTTCCTAGGAAGACAAAATTACGAAGACAAGGTTTGATTGTATTCCCTCACTGATATTATTTTTGGTTTATTTCATCATTTTTAGTTTATCATTTTATATTCAGTATGTATTTTATAATATGAATAAAATTGCAATACGAATTGCTAATATTTATGGAACAGTTACTGTGTGTGCTAGGTACTGTTCTAAGCATTTTATGGTGTTAACTCATAATTCTTTCAACCTAAGTTATCTCCTCCCTTTTATAGTCCATGTTCTTAAACATGACACAATATACCCTCTCTTAATAAATGGTGTAAAACTTTATTTTGTTTTGTTTTACAATGAGAAAGTATAAATGAAATCAACTATTAGAAACAATTTTTAATAAAATGGTAGATATGTCCTCCCAGTCTTAATACACTATCACCATTACCTTTCTATAGTTTATATTTTACATACTTGTATCAATAAGTAGGAAAATGGGAGAATGCTAACATTAGTAACATTACTTTTATACTGTTCTTGTCCAGAAACTCGCAGCAAGTCACTTTAAAAAAATGAACTCATTTCTTATTTTATTCAGCAATTATTGAGTAAACACCTTCTATTAGGCACTGCCTTAGTTATTATGGATACCAAATAAATATTATGATACACGTTGTTGCTTTCTTTAATGGAGAAGAAGGTAGAAAATGAAACAAATCCCATATTTCTAGCTGATGGTTCTACAGAACAATAAAATTGCTCCTGATTGAGAAATTTCTGTCTAACGAATAGCATTTTGTAGTTCATATGATTATATTATTTTTATATGATTTTGTTCAAAAAGACTCAATTTTTCTGTAAGTCATGGAGACCTGGGGAACAACTTTTTGTTAAATATTCACCTTATACAATAAATGATCACTGTAGGGGAAGGACACCACTCTTACTGATAAATAGTTTGACAGCTTAGATATGCATTGAATCAACATTGAAAGAACTTAATATATGCAAATTTTAAGCAATAAAAAATCTTGTACAAATGACAAAATGCTGAGGAGAAAGTAAAAATTTGGAGTATGGTAGAATTTATTAGGAAAAATCTCCTAGAATGTTGGGCTGAAGTTTAATGATATGAAATTACAGAGGAGATAGAAAATTATATGAGAAAAAGAACATGGCATGGACAAGAACTCTGAGGCAGAAATTTAGGATTTGTTATTGACAAATAAATTCTCCACTCGGGAATAAGAAATCAATTTTTTCCACATCTAGACTATAACAGATAAAAAATCTTATATCAAACAATTAAATGCATTGAATGGGGGATTCTCACCTTATAGCATTATTGTTTTCTCACTTCTACCTTCAATAATGATTTATTGGGTCTTATTCCTCTTGACTTGACAATATCTTGGGTGAATCTCTGCATCCATTATGGATTTGTCAACCATAATGTGACAACCAATCACTGTGGTATTGTTGACATTTCTCAAAATTTTAGCTCCTCTCAGTTTCCTGAATACATTATTATTCTGTGTCCTTGCTAAAATTTCATCTTTTGAGGTTCACTCTCTGATCAGCACCCCACATCATTCCAGATCTCTCTGTCATATTTTGATCTCCTTGGGATTCCAGTCCATTGACATCACTGCATTTTTACACTTTCTCTTCTGTTGTACATATGGTTCTTCTGTTTTCTGGTCAAATATCATGGTCAATAGGTATAAGATGGATTACAGTATCATGTAGATCATTAATAGTCTTTCTTCCAGTTCTAAGTTTTCGTTATTCTAAGCTCTCATAATTTAATTTAAATCAAGAAATTCTCTGGATGCTGAAAGACGATTTGCTGGAAGGAAATAGAGTAAGGCATTGATCAAGACAGGAACCCACCTGCATTTATGGCTGCAAGAGTCAGTATTCCATTTAACTTGAAAAGGACCAGTTTATAAGAGGATAAATGATGCTTATACTGCTTACACTCAGGACACAATTATTATCACTAATTGTGACTTGTATACAGGCTAAATGCATGTATTTCTTCAATGACATATACTGTAATATTCCTGAACTTTTGTATAATGAAATAACACATCCATCAATATTTGTTACCACTCATTTGTGCCGTTTCTCATTGCACCAGAGAGGTCCATGTTTGCAAATATACTGTGTTTGCCTTAACACTATGTAACTTTCAAAAATAAGCTTGGAGCTCTCAAGTAAGAAGGCTAACAGAAAATTGACTCTCTAGTTATAAGACTCACACAGTGTAAAATACAGCAGTGACTCTTTCCCATGTCCTACTCACATTCCCAAGTCCTGGATAAATGTGGTCAGTTCTGGGAGGGATGAAGTTCATGCATCCGTCTCACATAGTTTTTCCTTTGTCTGACAGTGCTGCCAGCCATGGAACCTATTAATGCCAATCATTATGGCAAATGTAGAAAATAGAGCACTGTCCAGAAAAACTGGCCACAGACCGCCACCTCATTTACCAATGTACAAAAGTTTTCAAAGGTTGAGATGTTTTTATTAGGGTCTAAATAAATAGGAATCACAGTTTGGGATGAAAATGAAAAATGAAAATGAAATGAATACTCTTATTAACATTTGAAGCAGAACCCATAATTCTTCAGATCTAGGTTTGTAACTTTTTATTGTTTTTGACATTATTGATAGGTCTTTAAGATATATACCTTAGGATTTCTAATGCTATCATGTATCATATAAATCAGTTAATATCATTTTCAGTTTAGAGATAAGAAGGTTTTCCAGTTGTATTCTAAGGGTAAAGTCACAAGTTTTAGTTCATAAAAGAAGTATAAATTGGACAAATGAATATTTTCCAAGCAAAAGGAACTTAGAAATAAGAGTAAACAGATGCACTCGGCGCACAAATATGGCATCTGGGGATGATCCTGCTATGCTAATATGAAAAGGGAGAGAGCATCCCACTGAAATCCATATGATGAAAAGCGATTTGGGGTACCTGGTGGCTCAGTCGGTTGAAGATCTTACTTGATTTCGGCTCAGGTCATGATCCAAGGGTCATGGAATAGAGTCATATGTTGGATTCCATGCTGAGCTCAAGATTCCCTTTCTCCCTCTGGCCCACTCGTGCTCTCTCTCTCTCTCATATAAAAAATAAAATAAAGCCATTTAATATCTGGAAAGTCTGGGCAATAAATGTGTGTTACCTAACAAAGGTGAAGGAGGCTTGTTACCAACACTTGACAATAATCTTTCATTTATTTTTGGAATTTTACTGAAATTGATGTTGGAAAAGTTGTTAAAAAATATAGCACAACTTAAAATACTAATACAGAACTATAGGAGTTTACAAGTTTCAGCTTTACTCTTGCTCACACACACTAGCATGCATAGAAGGAATTTTAAAAGTGGAATGAT
This sequence comes from Cryptoprocta ferox, assembly GCA_028646485.1. NCBI lineage: Eukaryota > Metazoa > Chordata > Mammalia > Carnivora > Eupleridae > Cryptoprocta > Cryptoprocta ferox. Next base: position 163,898,316 of record CM053567.1, read on the forward strand.
ACAGCTATTAAATAGATTTTCTCTTATAGACACTCTATCTTACATACACCATTAGATATAATTAATATTATTATATTATATTATATATAAGTAGTATAACCTATAAAGCTGGTAGACATTTTTTAAAAATAATGTTTCCACATTGAGGAAATCTTGAATATGCAAACACCAGAGAGAAAAGTATTTAAATACATAATCAGTTGGCAGTTGTCCTTGCAAAAATTTTGTTATCTATGAAGTCATTATTTTTCCACACAGATGGATCTCAGTGACAATAAGACTTATGAAACAAAATAGAATACCCAGAATCCCAAGAATATAAATAAAATTATGTGCTCATGGGAATAATTAAAATATTTAAAGAAAAGGGAGACAAATAATTATACCAATGGGGAAAATACTACTGTACAATAAACTAAAATGTAATATGCAAGCGTATTATAATACAAATTAAGGAACACTTTTAAAACTTTATACAGAACATATGTTAATATTTTTATGTATTCTAGTATGAGTTTTTCAGAGTATATCACACTGCCAATATTTGAGAAATTCTAAAAAATATCCTTGCTGAATTAATAGTGAATTTTGAATTTGATCTATTTCAATTTGAATTTCCTAGGTTTTGAGTAAAATTATCTGTGTTGTTCATGTCATGAATTATCTCTCTTGATGATTTGTTTTTAATAAATCTCTTAGTTTTGAGAAATATATGAGATTTTTATTAAAGTATATGTTTTCAAGCCTTCAGTCATGAATATTCTTATGTTGCTTTTACAGATGACTGATAGTTTTGAAATGGAATTTTTTGTTGTTTTTCCTTAAACTTTCCCTTTTTAAAAAAATTTAACATTTATTTATCTTTGAGAGAGAGACAGAGTGCAAGCAGGGGAAAGGCAGACAGAGAAGGAAACACAGAATACAAAGTGGGCTCTAGGCTCTGAGCTGTCAGCACAGAATTCAATGGTGAGGCTCTAACCCACAAACCCTGAGATCATGACCTGAGCGGAAGTCGGACGCCCAACGGACTGAGCCACCCAGGCACCTCTAAACTTTCTCTTTTTTTTATTTTTTATTTGTTTATTTTTTGAGAGAGTGGGGGAGGAATAGAGAAAAAGGGAGAGACAATCCCAAGCAGGCTACACCCTGTCAGCACAGAGCCTGTCACCAGGCTTGAACTCACAAACCATGAGAGCATGACCTGAGCTGAAATCAAGAGTCCAGGGCTTAACCAACTGAGCCACCCAGGAGCCCTTTCCTTAAACTTTCTTACACCTTTTTAACTAGTGCCTTTATTAAACTCTTCCCAGTGACCCCTTTGTATATGCCATTTATTTTCTGTTGGAACCCTACCAATCTTCCATTCAGAATATGGAAGGAAGTAATAAGATCTTCTCTTTTAGAAATCTTCATATCAGAATATTCAAGTTGGAGTTTGTTTTTTTAAGTTAGCTTTTTTCAGAACTCTGGTAGTACAGCTTATCATATCATAACACTGGTCTGAGTACTTTTTGTCATTTATTTCTGTTGATCAGTCTTTCATGTTCATGGTGCATTTCAGTCTTTCTTTTTGGAATTATATGACTTCTTTTAAATTCTCTGGTTGAAATTAATAAAGAGGCATACCATTTATTAATTCATATATATAATAAATATAGAAAATTGATGTCCAGGTGTACCTTTAACAAAACACATATATAGAGAATTTAAGAAAAAGCATAAACTTAATACAAATAGAATTCTATCTAATCCATCCATGTATTTATCTATTTATATATATGTCTATGTAAATATATATACACACAAACATGCATTACAAAATTTTTTGATCAGTTTATACTTAGCTATTATATTTTGTTGTGATTGTTAAGAAGATTATTTATCATTATGATTTTAACTGCTTATTGGTGGAATGTAAGAAAACTCTACTTCCATTTTTTTAATTAACAAATACATACATTATATTAGGTACAATGTTTTTCACTTGATTTTCTTGGATTTTCCAAGTATCTTATTCTTTCTTATATTTGCTTTATTAGTATTTTTTTCAGTTGCTTAGTTTATTTGTAATAAGGAACCAATAAAAATAAATGCAAAGCAATTAATTTTTGAGGTTTGTCACCACACTCATGTGTATTATTTTCTATATTATTTGTGTGGTTTTGAAAAACGTACTTATATTAGGTTTTTTTAATGTAGTAAATGATTTTAAAATTTGTTTTAAAAGCCGCATACTATTCTGTCAGATAGAGTATATTATAAACATATCTGTTATATATCATATCTATTAAATAAATATATGTTTGTATCCTTTTGCATCCTTAATTCCACTTTCCTTTTTTTCAGCATCTTCAAAAGTATCTTAGGTTTGTTTTCTTCATTACTTTTAAATTCTGGTTTTGCCAGTGGGTGACTCTGGTGTTCTCCCTACCTTACCCCCACTGGCCTGATGGATATTCAGCAAGTACAGTCCTTTTGTTCCAAGGCAGGATCTACTCTTAAAGTCATGTTTTGTTTTTTTTTTTTAACACTTGAAATATATTGCTTCCTGCAAACACTGTCATTAGTGGCACTCAGAATGATTAGGTTTATTCCTGCTTCTTCCCTTGCCTGGATCATTTATCTTGGTCTGCAAATATGGTGATATTCATTGGCTTTGGGAACTCCACAAGGTTTCCTGTTCTGTTGTTTATTGGACTCCCTGGACTAGTTATTTAAGGTACTCTGTAATAGGAAATAGTTCCCACTGGAGGCACTAAGTGTCTTTCTATCTACTTGTTTTTAGGTAAAATGGGCTGCCTTTTAGATGAGGCAAATACAGATGATACTTTTTTTTTCCAAATTAACTTTGTTTATCTTATTAGCAGCATCCTCCAAGTTATTATAAGTATATTTTAGCTTTTTTTCTTTTTGTCTCCATGGGAACTTTAGTGAGAAGTTGGAGAAGAATGAATGATAGGGATGACAATCAGATGCCACATGAAACCCGAGATTTCCCTTGATATTGCCGATCTGTTTTGATGTTGTCTAGGAGCAAGGATTCCTGTCTCTTCAAAGGTTTATCTGGCTGGACTAAGAATCAAATTGAAATGAGACAGATTAACAGGAGACAATAAAATTTAATGGCGTACATATGGAGAATCCACACAGACACAGAAATTCTAAAGACGGGCAAAATGAGGTATATATGCCATTCTGAACAAATGAGAAGGAGGTTGACGTCTGGGACTTCAGAGAGAAGGAAAGCAATTCACAGAAAGATGACAAAGAGTAAATGTTTGGTAAACAAATGTTTGCCCTGCCATATACATGAGTTACTCAGATAAAATATATCTCTAGTTATAACTTTTACTTTCCAAAGACACTCCAATTTAGATTCCTCTATGTACTTAGGGGAGGGGCAAAAGTTTCTCTTGGCCTGCAGGATCTCAATTGTCTTCAGCTCAAAGTAATTCACATGCCAAAATGGCCCATCTTAGGGGAGCCTGCCCTGGGGTCCTACAGTGTCTCATAAGGAACTGAACTATTTATTTTTATTAATGATACATTTCAAAATACTTCAAAATCAATGTAAGATACCACCATCATAGATACGATATATTAATCTTGAGGTTGATGAGATAGACTGACTAATGAAAAAGACCAAAAAGTCATGTGTAGTGCCACTAGGATTGGTATCAGGGTAGATCTCCGAGGACTGCTTTGTTTCAGTCAATGTTTGTGAATTCTTGAGACTGTTAATTGGCATAGGAATAGTGAAAATCAGAGACATGCACTGGAATTTTGGTGACTATTATGTTTCACAATGTTCCTTGATGTTTTGATTCAGTTATATCATTACAGAGGTCTCATAAGCTTAATACATGAAGGGCTTAAGTATTCACTTAATTATTAAAATGTAAATCAAATCATTCTCATTAAGAGATCTTCAACTGTGAGCCAGATACTATGCCATGGACTATGCACCCTGTGTCAAATAAAACTTCAAGTAGAAATCTAATAATATAGGAGACGCACACAAGCAAATGCATGCATAGCAATGTATTAAGTAGAGCAGAAGGCATATAAGCTCTTCAAGGGTATCACAAAGGAAGGAGCGATCAATTCTGATGCAATGCATGAAATAAAGATTCAAAGGAGAAGATATTTAGGTACAAGGAGCATAAGAGAAATAAATAAAATACCCAGGAACATAATGCTAATTAGTGCCAGAATTGGAACCGGAACATAGACAAGACTCAATAGGATGTTCCTACTACACAAAACACAGCCCTTTGTTATTGTTCATCATTGTCTTCAGAATTTCTTTTCCTTTTAATTTAAAGTTTAAACCCATCATATTTGAGAGATTATATTAAAATACAGGGTAGAATAAATATTTATTGATTCCTTATTACATATTAAAATATAATAAGATAAACCTGTGGCAGACAATATTTAAACTATTTCAAACTGGTATCTATCCTAAGCAATTTTTCATAGAAATACTGATCCATGTATCTGCATTGTTATAACAGATTTTTTAAAAGTCGTTATACAAATTTGTTATAAAGTTTCATCTTCTAAAATTATGTCCAGAACAAAAATTGCAATACTAAAATTAAACATTTACTGTCATTCCTGTTTTTTAGTAGTACCATAAAATGTGACTTACAGTTTATAGTTGAAAAAGATATTTCACAGAATTTTTTCTGCATACATATGTTTAAGAGTTTGTTGTGTTCAACAATAAATATAATAATAATAAATGGTAGCATAGTGTGTGGAGTTTAAAAATTATCAGCAATCCATTGACATCTTAAAAGACACAAACAGAATAATAAGTTCAATATCATTCTTACCTAAAGCACTTTATTTTTTTGTTTATCTACGAAATTTTGATGCATGTTTTCTATGGACAGGGATGCATTTTTGCTAGGGATCCTACTGTATTGAATATAAATTGCCTCTTCAGGGTGGGGGCATAATTCTAGCACAATAATCCAAAATATTATCTTACATGTATCTTTTGTGGCCTGGAATCTGAATTTTATATTTTTCAACAAAAATTTTTGGTGAAAATAGGAAGAAAACTGTATTATTAAATACTACCCATAAGTCAAATTGATCCCCTCTTTAAGCACCCAATGGAATGTTTTAAGCATTGGTAACAATTCTGCCTTAGTTTCTTTTCTCTGGTGTTATCTCAATTACATATTAGTACTATTCAAAATAGTAATGTTTATGCCACGATTTGTGTCTTTGGAGGACAAAGTCTTGTCATTTTTTTATATCCGTAATCTAACAAATCAGATGTATTGATAGCTAGCTCACTGGATTAAGGGATATTTCTAATTACAAGAATAGTACTAATCAAATTAAGTCCATTTCTGCATTACTCTTTGATTCCTTAAAGTTCATTGCTCATTCAAAGTTTTGTCTTCTTCTTTAATTATTTAAACATTTCTTAATCACCAACTATGTGCAAGGTGAGGCATAGCTGTGTTTCTGGCAGGTAAAGAAGTAAACAAGATAACCTGGTTCCCTGCTGTCATCAAGCTTACATTCTAATATTGGCATAATAAGTGCCATTGTGTGATAAATATATTGTCATTATGTGAAAAAACAGCTTTAAGAAGAATAGAAGAAAAATAAAATGATATCTTCCCCTCCAAGTAGAGAGAATGAGTGAGAAAGGAGAGAAAGAAAGAAAGAAAGAAAGAAAGAAAGAAAGAAAGAAAGAAAGAAAGAAAGAAAGAAAGAAAAAAGAAAATTTGAACTTAAAGTATTGTAATTAGGGATAAAAAGTAATGGAGACCCTAAGGACCAGTAAAGTAACATCATTTAATAAAGCACAAGTCGTAAGGTATATTTAATTTTATACACATATATATTCATATATGTCGTTTAGTATATTCAAAAGCCAAAAAAACCCTCCTGTTATCAGAATATTTTCTAGTTTTATATTTTATACATAGGCTCTAAAGAGAGATATGTGCACCTATTAGATGGGAAAGGTGTTCATTGCATCCCTGCAGATGGTATAAATATTTAAAAAAATATAATACCCAGCATCCAACTTCAGTTCAGGTCATGGTCTCAGGGTCCATGAGTTCAAGCCCCACATCAGGCTCTGTGCTGACAGCTTGGAAACTGGATTCTGCTTCAGATTCTATGTCTCATTCTCTCTCTGGCCCTCTCCTGCTCACGCTCTGTCTCTCTCTGCCTCTCAAAAACTAAATAAATGTTAAATAATAATATATATATATATATATATATATAATGCTCAAATGTGTTATTAGACAAACTATACTATGTCAAATAATTAAATATTGTTAATTTATTTTCAAACTGTGTGCCATGAACTCATCAGGCTTAAGATTATGAGACTCAGGTTTGACCACATAGTTTTAAAAAAGAGTCTTTTTAAAAATGTTCTGTTAGGATTTAATATAAAATTTTATCTGAAAAAATGAGTTCCAGCTATAAAAAATTAAAAATGTTCTATACATAAATATCTACATAAAATCTCAAAATATGTATGTCTATATAAAATAATAATTATTTATGAGTGTCCTTATAATGCTTGATTTCAAAAATAGTATTTCCAGAATTTAATCTAGAAAACAAAACTAAAAGAACAAAATCTTAGCTATTATTAACTAAAATCTTAAAAATAATACAGAAATAAATTATGTTGAATATTTTGCACAATTTTCCCTACTAAATCATATAATATCATTTAAATTAACTTATGTTTGAATTTTGCAGTATAAACATATATTTATATTTTGCAAACTTTCCAACTATCCCCTCCCCTGTTTCATTCACTCTTGATATTCAAATCATTTACCTTTGAAGTACCAATCACATCATCATGCTTGTAAATATCACCACTTCATTGCAATTGGCTTTGCAATTCTCCAACATCACTTTCACTAGTTTCATGAAATCCTGCATATTTTAGAAAAATAGTTTACTTTCTCCTTGCAGAAGTATTGCTCTGCATTTGCATTTTTCTGTAGAATGTTTCTAAAATGCAAAAATCAGCTAGGTTAGATCAGAAAGACATAGCCTATATAATGCTATAAAGGAGGAACTCAGACCATTGGTAACTGAAAAACTATTCTTACTATATCAAGCATGTGACATGTTTGGAAATCACTGCTCTCAGTTTAATATTAGTGCATAATTATTGTTGTCAAGTGGTAAAGTTAGTTTTATTCTGTCTTCATGGAATAATTTAGACCAAAAGATGTAAATATAAGCAGACAAATACTTTAAAAAACAAACCTTATGTAAAACTTGCCAACAGAAAAGCGATGTATAGACCGTGTCCTTGGTTGTAGATATCAAAGCTGAGGGAAGAACCGCCATGACAACAGCTACTGGAAGGAATTGAAATCACCTTATGCTTGTCAAAGTTGGTGTCTGGACTAAATGGCCTTGATTCTATTATCCCATTAGTTTTCACTGATTTTAATATAAATATAAGGAAGATCCTAAAATTAAAGCTTTTAATCAGTTAGTGGGTGCCATCCCAATCTTCTTATTCTAGTCTAGGTAGAAGAATCGTCAACCTCAATTTATTTTATAAGGAAAGATCTTCATCTTTAGCTCCAACTTTCTGATATTATTCCAGTACATACCTACAGTAGAAACTAGTTTCTTGTTCCATTCTCCTTCATCATCACCTATTTTTTTTTTTTTTTTTGCAAATAGGGAAGAGTCGAATGGGATCGGGTGGTCATTTTACCCTTGGTAAGAGTCTTTGATTACAAGCTACAAATCAGAATCCTATGGCAAGAGGGCATTTTATTTAAGCTCCACTTTACTAAGTAAGTAAATGGTGTCCCTGACACAATAACATTGACTCCTTTGAGTAGCTGACTGAGGATTTACTACCAATCACTAAACAGAGAACCTAGGTGAGTGAGTAAATCAACACTGTAAATAATTTTTACTTTCTTTTTTCTAAACTGAAGGTTTAATTAACCTCTGCCCTTTCTGTTTGCTGATCAATGGCTTACCTAACTCTGAAGAGCTAGTATCTTCACTCAGCAGCACCATCGCTTCTTCAGTTTCACTGGCCCCTCTTACTTTTAGAAATTAAGTTATTCAGAATGATTAAAACACATTTTCAAACTAACTGAAAAGTTTTAACCTAATTATGCAATAAACATCTAACTAGAATTCAACAAATTTTACTATACTATAATGAACTCTTCAAAATTATTTTCTTTAAATCTAGAGTGTGACTCATCCTATGGAAAGTTGCAGATGTAATGAATTCTGAAGTACACTGAGTTTTATGGGCACAGAGTTCATTCTATAGTACAGGTCATAATTTCATTCTATTGCCATACTATTTGCTATATAACAAAATAAGTCACAAACTGAAAGTTGATGTTCTAATTTCAAGAATGTTAAAAGCATGAAAAAATAGTTCACAGTAACAAAAATCTTGTAGCCAAGATTTTAATGTTTATTATAATGAGATTTTGTCAATAATTACGACTGCCAATTTCAGTTGCTTGAATTCACCAGTTTAATAACCTTCAAATCTTGCTTTATTTTTCTGAAGGCAACAAATTTGTCCATCATCTGTGAACAGTGAGCCTGAAATCTCTGCTCTCATTTGGACACAGCAATACAAGTGTGAAAGCAATTAGTTTCCACTTTGAGAAGAATTATTTTTCTTCCTTGGTTAAAAAAAAAAAGTAAAGGTAAATTTGTAGTTTTTTTTGTCTCAAAACAGAACAGTTTTTCCACTTCCAAAGAGACTTTCAACCCACGTACTCACAATAGAAAGCTTACTATTAAACGTGCTTAATTTCCTTTTGTCCAATGACCCAGTGAAATGGTTATTCTTGATCGACACAGGAGTCAGATACAGATGCCACTAAAAAAAAAAAAATAGTTTTGAAGTCATCTAGGTGATGATGAAGAGAGACTGGGGATGGGCTAGTGACGGAGGGAAATGAGGTGGGGATGTGACTCTGATTTCTGAAAAAGTCAAGTATGACTGTATTGACCTGGGTCTGTACAAACACGGAATCCATTATCAACTCAGAGAATTTATGTGTCAATAATTCCTGTGAAGTTCTGAAATAAATAAATAAATAAATGTAATTTAATTATCAATGTCTAAATTCAACCTAGGAGATCCTAAGGAAGCCAAGTTAGTATGTGTGTGGGAGATGGGGGGCAGAAAGAAGTGGTTGGTAAGATTCATGTGAAAGACAATGGAGAACAGTGTTTAGAGAACAAATACAATATTAAACTTAATACTTTAAGGCTTATGGTTATGAACTCTATTTGACATCCAGAAATATTCATTGATACTTCTTAATGTTCCTAAAGTAAAATGTCTACTTTTGAAAACACTTTATTTCATGTTATGCTTATCAGAAATCTGTTGAATGCATAGGACATGTATAATCTATGACATGTAGCTTAATTGTCTTACCTAAAAGTCCATTAAATATTGCTTTCTCACTAATTATTTCCCCTGATTTAAGGACAGGACAAAGGTAATGTCCCTGTTATTTTCCTGTCATTATTATAAAAACTCTATTTACAGTCTTCCAAGAAAGTCAAGTTT
>CM053567.1:163908398-163953793 GCA_028646485.1 Cryptoprocta ferox
AAAAGCACGCAAATGCACAGACAAATGAAACAAACAAGCAAGCCAAAAGGGGAAAGAAGTAAAGAAAAGGAGAGGAAAGGAAAGGAAAGGAAAGAAAAGAAAGAAGAGATGAAAAGAGAGAAGAAAAAGAAACAAAAACAAGAAGAGGGAAGAAAAAAAAAAAACAAGGTGGGGACAGAGAACTGATCCATGCATTCAGCAAAGTCGCAGGTAAAACTGTTTTGAGATTTATAGGTGATTGCAGGCAACAAAACTGGGGCTTTTCTAAGCAGATCTTTTATTTATTTCTAAACAAATCTTATTAACATAAGTGATGCTCAGAGGTTTTCTTAACTTGGCATCCTTAAAGCTCCCTTCTCTCTTTACCGAAACACATTTCCTCTTTAGCTCTATTGTAGAATTAATCAGGAGGTCTCTTGGGGTTAGTACAAAGAGTAGTGATAACAGTGTTTAATCCATGAGGAACATGGTACCTATTTCCAGGAGCATTCCACTGAGCTTCTAATATAATTGTACTGATGCTTCTGTTTTTGGTAGGAAAATTTTCCCAAAGTCTCCACTGCTATGCTTCCTTAAAAATTATTTTTTCCAGGGGCACCTGGGTGACTCAGAGAGTTAAGAGTCTGACTTCAGCTCACGTCCTGATCTCGTAGTTCATGGGTTCGAACCCTACATCGGGCTCTGTGCTGACAACTCAGAGCCTGGATCCTGCTTCAGATTCTGTGTCTCCCTCTCTCTCTGTCCCTCCCCTGCTCATACTCTGTCTCTCAAAAATAAATAAATGTTAAAAGATTTTTGTAAATAAAGGAACAATTATTTTTTCCAGACTTAGCTGCTGAAAGTAATGAACATTATCTGGGAGTTTAATTAAATGGTTGTTTCTAAAAGGAAGTCTGCTTATTATTGAGGCTCCACTATAGACTATAGGCATTCAGATTTCCTGGGAGAAGAGGAACAGTTGCACAGAATAAGTAGCCTACATAACCAAGCAAAAATTCGACCTCCTACCTTAGTGAAGCATATACCACAATGAGATTCAAAATGCCCTGAACCTTTCAGCAAGAATCAGTTGAGCTCAGAGATGCATTTGGCCAGGTGACTTTTTTTCTTCAATTCATGCCTTTTCCTTCAGACATAGCACATGCCGATATATTCTTCAGTTTAACATTACTTTTCTTTATTTTTACTCTAAATATATCCACAGCCAACTCTGACATTCAAATTTCATGAAATTTTGATGATGGTCAATGGGTGCGTAAAAGATAAATTTTAAGAACCTGTCAAAATAAGACAAGTCATATAAAGAATCCTCAGGTATTCTGGAAGAATAAATATAAATGTTAAGACTTATTATCTACTTCTCTTTGGAGAGCTGAATAAAATTTTATAGAAAGAATATACATCAGGAAGATAAAAATCTTTCATAAGACATTATTTGTGATTAACATGGCTTCTTCTACCTTATTATTTTTGGTATGAGTCCATAGAGGAAAAGCCAAAATCTTAACAAAGTTCATTTGGTCAGAATTTTTTAATTTAAGTCATACCACCATATTCCAAAATAGATTTAAAAACTGAGATGTTTATTTCAGAGGTAGAGTCTTTCAGTTCATTGATTTACAAAGTTATATTTTAAAAAAAGAGATGATCTCTCTTACTGGATTAATGAAGATATTAACTAAAGGCATGTGTGTTTTGTAATGTTGGAAGACAAGAACTAAGAAAAATAAATATAAAGACATAGGTCGGAAAATAATAGTTGGTTCAGTTTGAACCTCATCGATGAGGGGACATTTCAGGAACTTTATTGAGGTCTCAAAATTAGCCCAGAATTTAAGAATGCCTTGGGACACCTGGGTGGCTCAGTTGGTTAAGTGACTGACTTTGGTTCAGGTCATGATCTCGTGGACCATGAGTTTGAGCCCTGCATTGGGCTCTGGGCTGACAGCTCAGAATCTGGAGCCTGCTTCAGATTTTGTGTCTCCCTCTCTCTCTGCCCTTCCCCTGACCATGCTCTGTCTCTCTCTCTTTCTGAAAACCACATAACATTAAAAATATATATTTTAAAGAAAGAATGCCTCAAGTGTACAATGTACTAATAAATGAAAGGTGGGACCATGTAATAGAAATTTTGTATATTCTCCACTCAATTGGGTATTTGGCATTAGACAATTACATGACAGTAAATTCCATATTTAATATTTACTTATGTGGCATGCTTTACCTAATTAGCAAACTATGTCGGTATGCTGGGGTATCTTGTACATTTCTGTGACAGGCATGCAGTACTAACAGTCCTATAAGATGCCCAATATAGATAGTTTTAGAATTTAAGATAAGAAAATAAGTTAGCATGCATTAGTTCCACGTGGCATGTACCCCAAGGAATGCTTGCACAACATCATTCAACGTGAATTAGTCACTAGTGAGCTGTGGCTTACTAAATGTCTAACTATCCTTTTAACTGGAACTTAATGCTTTCCTCTGAGATTCTGTGAATGCCATTCCCAGACTTGATGTTCTATATCAGGTTTCTTGGTCATGAAGGAAGGGAAATTATCAACACACATGATATTTTGAGAATTATTTATCTCAGGGTAAAGAATGGCTGCTAATACCTACATAACCACTATTGCAGAAGGATCTGAGAGAACCATATATTTGTTACCATTGAGGTTATTGGAGAAAGACATCAATTCCAACACATTTATTAAAACACTCTGGGAAATAGTAAGGACAAGCAAAGACCATATAATCTAGTTCTAGACCCCATACAACTTCTCAAACACTACCTATTTATTGATGCATGGGCACATTTCTTTACTAGATATGATGTACTTAACTATGTATACAATAAATATATGTTGAAATATTATTGTGTGACAGACATTGTGTTATGTCCTGAAGTTATCACCGAGAAGCAAAATTGTCCCCCATCTTGGAGTGGTTTGAATTTTAGGGTATGTGAAATTTCTTTTCTTTTTAATTTAATATAGTTGACCCACAATATTACATTAGTTTCAGGTGTATAACATAGTGATTTGACAACTCCATATATGACACTATGCTCATCACAAGTGTAGCTACCATCTGTCACCATACAACATTATTACAACACCATTAACTATATTCCCTATTGCTGTTCCTTTTATCCCTGTGACTTATCCATTCCATACCTGGAAGCCTGTATCTCCCACTCCCCTTCACCCATTTTGCCCATCCTTCCAACACCACTCCCCTCTTGCAGTCATCAATTTATTCTTTGTATTCATGGGTTTATTTCTTTGTATACTTGTTTTCCTTTTTTTTTTTAGATTGTACATGGTAAATGATTGAGAAACAAAAATAAAAACAAAAACACTACAGAATGGACCAACTGTACTTAGCAGGGAATAATACATCTACTTTTCCATGTGTACTCACAAATGAGAAGTCCATGTTACGTTTCCGAATGCCTATGCTTTCATTAGAGGGAAATAAATGTGTGTGTGTGTGTGTGTGTGTGTGTGTGTGTGTGTATTTCTGATTCATTCAGCAGAGCAATTATACTTGGTTATACATCTTCCTTCTCTGTTCTGCTTTTGCTTACTTTCAGCAGTCATAGTTTGGGAGAAAATCCTTTATTACTCCTAAGATGCAAAGAGTAAAATAAATAAATGAATAAATAAATATATCTCAGTGATATAGTTTGGTCTCAGATAAAAACAAAACCAACATGTCAGATGCTCTATACTATCTCTTTTTTATTCTCTTAGCTTGTGGGTCTTAGTTTTACTCACTGGTTTGCTTACCTCAATGTGTCAAAAAATGAAAGTTACTGATAACACCATTCTTTTTAAACTTACTATTCCATGTTGGAGAAAGATTACTTATAAAAAAGAATTTACACACTATTCTAGAATCTTAGACAACATATGACTCCTTTGATAGGCAAAGTACTCAAGTATAAATAAGTTTAAGTGGTCAATTTTGCATTTTTTCTTTATTCATTAATGAAGCAGGCTAGTCAGATGTGTATTGGAGATATGTGGAGTAGTTTGTTGTTTGATTGTTTCTAGTTCTACTTAACTCTCTTTAGAAAGAGTTAACTATCTTGTAGAGTTACACTACATGGTATGAAATCACATGCTAAATATAAATCAAGTTTACAGACATGGTGGGATATGCAAATGAATTTCCACTAATCCTTAGACCAATCTGCTGCATAGGCATAATTATTTACATATTACATATAAAGAAACTAAGGTTCAAATAGTTTAGGTGGTTTTTCCAAGTTCATAAAATGTATAGAGTAGTGGTTATATGACCTTTTCTATTTTGCTATATCTTCCTCAGTATTGCCCAAAGAAGCCTAGTACATGAAAAAATTCACAAAGTTACAGCTGCCTATAAGGTCAGGCAAATAAAACTCATACACAATTTTGTATTCCATAATTGTAAGTTTTCTTAAAACGTTTACTCCCCTGTAGTCTAATTTTGATGATATCCTATGTACAGTTCTTTTGGCATTTATTTCAACCAGTTCAAAATCCACTTGAACATTTGATTTCAGAGCATACAATGCTGGCTCAGGGGTCACTCTGAATACGTATTAGCAGACTTACCTAATGAATTAATCCACCCTGAAACAGCCTTGACTCCCAACCATATATTATTTTACTGCAATAGAAGATATTGGCCAAACTTTTATTATAATTGCTTACATAATTAGCATGTAACTGTTAGCTATAAAAATTTCAAAAGTTTATGTCTACACAAAATATTTGGAAAAGGAATAAGCAAGAGAACACATGAAAAGACCATATGTGGAAAACATTACTATTAGAAGAAAATTGTTTTAAATTGGATAACAGTTAAAATTTCAGCAAGAATTTTTAAAAAGGTAACTGAAAAGCTAAAATAAATATAGGATTATGATAAAAAGAAGAGTAGCATGATTTCAATAGTAAAACTTGCTCAGAAAACAATTAGATTCATTATTTTTCTCACTGAGAATTGATTGTATCTTTTTAAATAAATGATTAGTTAACAAAGATATATTTGCTTCCTAAGAAATGAAATACACGGCTCATTTTAGTGAGAATAAATAAACTTGTATTGAAATAAGCAGGATGTTTGTGGCAAATTAGTTACTTTTAATTAATTAAATCATTTATTTATTTATTTATTTATTTATTTATCTATTGGAATTTGTCCTTTTTTTAAATTCTCAAGTTAGTTAACATACAGTGTAGTCTTGGCTTCAGGAGTGCAATCCAGTGATTCATCACTTACATATAACACTCAGTGCTCATCCGAACAAGTGTCCTCCTTAATGCCCCTCACCCATTTAGCCCACACCCCTCAGTCCCCACCCCCATCAACCCTCAGTTTGTTCTCTGTATTTTAGAGCCCCTTATGATTTGCCTCCCTCTCTGTTTCTATAGAAAAGTAATTACTTTGATAAGGAATAATACTTGAAAAGAATCTATTCAAAGCCCCCTCCCCACCCTAACCAAGCTTACAGAAGAAACTTACAGGTGTCTACACTTGGCACTAACTTTGTTTTTCTAGGACACAGGGCCCTATATTCTTAAAAAATTGACAACTACAAAACATATTCTTCACTAGTCTGACCACAACCACATCCCAGACAAATCAGAACCCCTTGAGAAATCTCCCACTTCTTGCTCTATCTGGCCAAGAATCAATCCACATTCCACATCCACCATGAGCACAACTGCAACCCTCTCACAAACCTTAAAACAAAACAAAAAAAAAAAACAACAACAAACAAACAAATCTTAAAAGGCCCAGTCTGACATAAGCTCACAGCTGACATCTCTTTTGATGTCTGGCCCCTCTCCTTCCTTGGCAAGTGAATAAACTCTGTCCTACTTGTTGCTCTAATCTTGGTGCAATTCTTTGCCACATGCATCACCAGTCACTCTAACAATATTGGAATAAATATTTATTGTTCATTGCAGGTACATATATATGACATATATAAAAATAAGCATCCTAGTTCTAGAAAATATCAATATTATATACATGCATATATATGTGGATATTGTTGGCTTACTAGTTTGCTGTACAATCAGAAAAAGCTGAAGGCAATCTACTGGAGAATTTTCTGTTGCTCAGGTGAGGCTGATCATTTTGTCCTACATAAGCCTTCAACTGATTGGATGAGGCCCACCCATATTATGGACAGCACTTGGTTTACTCAAAGTCCACTGATTTAAATGTTGAGAAGGTCTTGGGGGATAATTTAGATGATCCTAATTTCTTTGGAGATTAAAAGCTGCTGCCAATGTAATTGAAGCATTGTTTTCTCTTTTCCTTAAAGAGACAACATTGTCCAATATTTCTTAAAGTTTATGCAGTGCCAGGCATTTTGCTGAGGGGTCCAATAAAAAAAGCAATTCAAACTCATTACAGTAATCTAAGAGCTGTATTTGTTGGGAGCAGCCTTTCCAAAATAGCAGTTTTATTGTTTAAATATTTAAAGACCTTACCATAGAGCTTAATCGTATCCTGAATGTCACCTTTATTTTTATTTTCTTTAATATATATTTTAATTTTTTTTTAAAGTTAATCTCATCAGAGAATATCCTCACAGAAACATCTAGAATGTTTGACCAAGCATCTGAGAACTCTGTGGGCCAGGAAAGTAGACACAAAAAATTAACCATCACAAGTACACCCCTTGTCAACTTGACAGCCATATGCACTTCCTTAAACCGTACAACTCTCCAAATAAAAGACAATAACAAGGTCTTCCTTTCATCTGATGTGCTACAACTATCCTGCATAGAACTGAAAACGCACTAACAATTTATTATAAGAAGAAACAAAGTCCTTGGATGATGTTTACTTTTCTTAATATCTCATAACTTAAATACTATGATATAGAGTCAATATATGTTATATTACATAATAAAGGGGCAATAATAATAAATCTCCTTCTCTCTCTCTCTCTCTTACTCTCACTCTCTCACACACAGACAAGCATATTCATAACAAATTAAGGAGGAAATAACTCATGAAAATTATAATCGTTGTTTCTATAACAGGTCACATAGGTGTAGATGGTATTCATAACTCTCCTTTTTCAATATCCATTCCATATTCCCCTTGCGTTAAGAAAGCACCTCAGCTGGTCATGGTTCTTTACCTGGTGAGGTGACCCAAAGCTTCATTCCTGAAGGCTCTGGGCCATTAGTAGTCCAGCCTGGTTTGGATTGTTGCAGTTTTCTATTGACTTCAATCAGAGAGCTAGATAATGCTAAGAGACACCTTAGATCTCCTGCATTCTAGACACACTTTTCCTTATCTCCATCATGGAGTAGTGGCTCCATTTCCCTGGTAGTCAGGAGCAGCCATACTTGCCATCACGGCAACTCCCTTCTTTGCTAGTCGACTGACTCTTTGCTAGGGCTGGGTAGCAGTCTAAAGACTGTAGACTCTTAAAGGGCTGGGTAGCAGTCTAAATTTCCAGTTCAATGGAATCACAGTGTCTTCTGGTGGAAGTGTTCTTCTTTTTGGAACTCATACCTTTAGAACCACAGAAGAAAGCACAATTTCTTGGCAGTGGATCGCTAGAGGTAATTGTGAGTGGTGCTACTCTTATTTCCATCCCCTGATTCCTGAATCTGTGGATCTGGACTGAGAGAGGCAGCACCTGGAGGAACCTGCCACAGCCCTGCATAGTATTACCACCTAACTGGCATCATACGTGAGTCTTCAAAAGGCCCTTTGTGATATAACAAATACAGTAAAACCTTGGTTTCTGAACATAATTCATTCTGGAAACATGCTTGCAAGCCAAAGCACTCATATATCAGAGTGAATTTCAAGAAGCATTGGTTCAGTTGTGATCCTGTGACGTTTGACATCACATACTACTAGTTTGCAGTTAAAATTTATTAGAAATGTTTGCTCCTCTTGCGGAACACTTACAGAACAAGTTACTCGCAATCAATGGTTTTACTGTGCATATTTGAGTCTCTTCTGTTTTTCTGGCACACAGCTCCTAACACCATTGGAAAGTCTGAAGTGATGTGTTGTTTTGTATGATAATGAGATGACTGTTGGCTGGGATTGCTGAGTAGCCTTAGGATAGCTGGTTGCTAGAAGAACCAACCCTGTGGAATTTTCAGCACCTCTCCCTGAACTCTGGGGCTAGGAGATGAGCTGGAAATACAGTTAATCACTAATGGCCACTGATTTATCATTCATGCTTACATAATGCAGCCCCCATTAAAAAAAAACCCTAACTGAAAGGGTTGGGAGAGCTTCTCAGTGGGTGAACACTCAAGGTGCTCGGATGGTGACATGCCCAGAGAGGTATTGAAGGTCCATGCCCTTTTCCACATACTTTATCCTATGCAACTCTGCCTTTTGGATATTCCTGAGTTGTATTTTTCATTACAGTAAATGGGTAATTCATCAGGAACACATAACAAATCTAAAAATGAAATGCCTAATATCCATGGACTAATTACGATTTCACTTAAGTAATTAGAGAATAATGCCTTTCTATAAGCAATTGATAGGACAAGTAGAATAAATCTACTCATAAGAGATATGGGCCAACTATCACTCTCCTGAATATATTGATAATTAATATACTACATTACTACTGACTACAATATGCACATTCTTGGTTTTTTTTTTTTTGAGGGTTTGTGATATTTTTACTAATTTGGATCATATATTGAGCCAAAGAGTAAAATTTTGATAAATTTATATGGGATTAAAAGGTGTAGAGTATGTTTTTTGACCACAATACTTTGAAAATAGAAGTCCGTAAAAACAGGAAATCTAGAATCCACCCAAATACTTGGCAACTTAACTACATGCTTCTAAGCAATTCACAGGAAAGGAATAAATCATAAGGAAAATTAGAAAAGGTGAAACTGAATAGAAATGAAAATTCAATATACTAAAATTTGGGTATAGGGTTATGCTTAGTGAAATTTTAAAAGTTTAAATATTAGAAAAAAAAAAAGGTGAGGAAATGTAGGAAATGGAGTAGTATCGGGACCACAGGCACATACCCGCTCAAGGTTCGAGATCTCTGAGAAAACTCGATATTGCAGGGTTGAAAACAACCCGAGAGGACTTGAGTAAAATGCCCTTGGAATGCGACCTGTTCCTTAGTACACAGATAAGGATGCTTTGCTGAAGGGAAGCCAGCAGTAAAAAGCACGGTGCTTCACTCCCCTCTTCGTGTTTCATCCTGCCAAAAAGACTCGTATCTTGTTTTTCTGCTGACACCGCTCCTCCACGATGTTTACGTACTGCAGCTATGCCAGATGTGCATTGCCGCCTTACTTCACTCAGGTTTGTAGTTAATTATAGTTTAATTATATCTCTGTTAAGGTATATATGAAAATGCATAATAAAGCTCTGTGTCTCGGGCTGTCGGCTTGGGGTGTCCTGTGCCCCACTATACTGTCGTCTCTTTTTTCTCAATTTGTTGGCCGCCTTGGGTCCCCGATTCTTTGAGGTCAACAGGAAATACAGAAACAGATTGCAGATGAGTCTTTGAAGAAGTTTCCCAATGAAGAGAGTAAAGAGCCTATATGTTTAGTGGAGTATTTACCGGAGAGAGCTCAACTGAAAATTGTAACACCAGGGGCACCTGGGTGGCTCAGTCGTTAAGCCTCTGACTCTCAATTTTGGCCTGGGTCCTGAAGTCACAGCTGGTGAGTTCAAGCCCTGAATCAGTCTCCATGCTGATAGTGTGGACCCTTCTTGTGATTCTCTCTCTCTCCCCCTCTTTCTCTGCCCCATCAGTGTTCTTTCTCTCTCTCAAAATAAATAAATAAACTTAAAAGAAGAAAACTGTAACTCTAAGACATATTTGAAGGTGATGTGAGACAAATAAATATTATTTGTAATTTAATGTTAATAATTATTAACATTGATTTTCGATTTAGTATGTGCTCAATATTTTATGAAGGTTCTCATTTGATTCTCACAAAAATTGTCTGTACATCCTAGTTAATTTTTGTGGGAAGTGGAGACCTAAAACTATTGTATTATTTGTCCAATATGAAACTAAGTAAGTGGTAGAGCTCACTTTGGAATCCAGACAGTAAATCTCCAGAAACTAAGTTCTTATTGACATCACTGTGTCTCACACTAGTGACAAGGATCTTCCAATGCATCTTACCTTAAAGCCTAGAATATACTAATTTTGCCTTATGGACAGTGTGTAATCATAGAGTCTGGAAAATAAACTGGATCTGATTCATAATCTTTTCCAACCTCAACCAATTCAAGAACGACATTAATAAAATTTGTAATTGATGGCTACCTTGACACTTCCGGGTTTTTTCTTTTTTTTTCATTTCTGATTATCAGGAAACATAACAACTAATCTAGGTTATAGCAAATGAAGTAAAGAATTCTTGTTAGTATCGGTCTAAGATTTGTCTCTCTGTAGCTTCCTTTCATTAGTTCTACTTACACCTCTTTTATCTATGAAGACAGGCTCTAACTTCTACTCTATTAATTCTTTAAACACTTGAAGACTTACGCTCCCAGTCCAAAACATTTCTCTCAGAAATATATGCATACTGCTTTCCTCTTCTGTTTTGACTATTTTAAAACTAGATTTTATTTAACCAATTTTTTTTTAGTGTCTTCTCGGAGACAATGATTCTTATAAATGCTAGGAAGACGGACTACTTTATCCAAACCAGACCAGGCACTTTAATGATCTTGATTCAATTCATCTGTGGGTCTTTAAATGAAGGCTTAAGCTGCCCTGCACCAATAGTCCTAGTTCTACGCTTCATGAGGAAAATCTCTCTTGCAAGGGAATGAAAAGCACAAAATAGGCTATTCTGACAGTGTCAGGGAAAAAAAAAAACTCTCCAGAATTCTAAGTGTATATATGTTTTTTCTATTTCTAACTTCTGCAATGGGGCTGTATGCTGCACCTACAATCAATTTTGACATACGAAGGTAATGTGAGCAGGGAAGTTATTTGAAATCACATAGAAAAATGCACATGAATAACAAGTGCTCTGTGAACATGTGCAGTACAGTTTCTGGTAGGTGAATATGCAATGTGCCTTACCTTCCATATATAATTAGTCTGCATGACCGGCTGGGCTTTTCTTTAAACATCTTGTAATTTTAACACAGGTGGCTTTGGGGGCATTGGTTTCTGTAGACAATGTTTACTGAGTTGATTTGAGAGAAAAGTAAAATAAACATTCCACTGATACAGAGGCAAATATCAATATGTGTATTAATAGGAATTACATTACAATTTTAATTGAAAATTGGGATAGAAAGGGTCTGTGTCTGAAAAAGGGATTAATGTCAATTTTAACATTGCATTAACTAGTATTGATTGCTTTGCTGAAATGTAAATGATTAGTATAAGATTAATCTCATAGATTAAAAAAGTGAAGGGCAGAATAATAAAATGTGTACAGTGCTAAAACACTGGCCATTAACCACCCCTCAAAAGAAATCAAGATACAATTTATCAATCATAAAATAAAAGAAAAAACATTATCTCTGAATTATAGCTCAATCTAAATCTTTTACCACATCATCCCTGATGATAATCCTATAAGCGGCAGTGAAAATCACACTCTTAGACTGCTTTTCTATTATAGAAAATGACTTTTTGAAAGGAAAATAATGAAATAATTTGAACAGCACTGCTTTATTTTCACCAAAAAGCCTTAGCCAAATTGAATATGCAGTATTGATTACTAATTCAATGCATAAAACTCATTAGTGTGCATATAAGTAAGTGGATGGCATAACTTGATGCCATCTCTGACTAATAAAAATACATTATATTGGCTTAAAATCCTAAGACATACTCATCTGGTAAATTACAAAAGGGGAAAACTTATGTCATGAATGACTTTAAAAGCTGCCTGAGTAAATTATTCATAAAAATTATTAAATGCTCTTTGGATGAATTAATCTATTTCTGAATGAGGTTAAGGTTTCACTTTTATTGAAGCCATATATATAGGAATATCCTTGTTTTCTGAAATTGATGCATTATTATTCTGTCTAGTCTTTTTTGTAGATGAGATCAGCAGATTGTACAAGTGGGTTTAGCCATAGACATTTCATTTGACACATAAATTGTTTTAAATATGATAAATATGATCTCATTTTAAATTCTTGCAATTTGACTTGCTTCTTTGATTAAATCTAAAACATTTTCAGGATCTAAACAGGGTGATATTAAGGAAGAAGTTTATTTGCTGATCTCTGTCTTTGACACCGTGATACCTATAAGGAAATGTCTACTACATTTTGGTGTTGGCACCAGTAGAAGACTAGACTCCCCTGGAATAGAAAAAGCAAATTCACGAAACTGGAAATGAATGATTTGATTTTCAAAGTGCTTATGGTTCTCATCACAATTATATAATGAAAAGTGTGACACACATAGCACACATACACACACACACACATTGGCATTATATATGTTGAAAACAAATTGAGAAAGAATAAATGTAAGTTAGATGTGGAACAAAACATTTCATTTCTGGTAAAAGCTGAATTGGAGGGGAGAGTCTTGTTTGCTCGGTTTGTTGAGCCTCTGACTCTTGATTTTGGCTCAGGTCATGATCCCAGTGTCATGAGATCGAGCCCTATGTCGGGCTCCATGCTGAGTGGAGCATGGAGACTGCTTAAGATTTCTCTGTCTCTCTCTGTCTCTCGCTTTTTCTCTCCCTCTGTCTCTCTCCCCCACATGCACTGTCTCTCTTTAAAAAATGCTGAATTGGATGCATGAAATATATGAGTGGCCACAATAATCTAAAAATGAAATATACACATTCATTCACAGGCACACTTCACAACTGCAGTTCTCCCACTGAAACCACAGGTCCCATCTATTTGGCTTATTGATGGAGCTCTTGGTTAATAGCCATTAGGAGTATGATATTATAAGCAATTGTGTAGGTGAATGACGGCTTTTAATTCCTTATGATATCCACTTAGATGCTTGAGTATTGGATTGTTAACACACCTTCCCAAGTAAATAGAATGTTTCGCTTTGATATACCACTGGTTATTTCATACTTTGAAAGGATTATTAATATTAAAGTTGGGGCATTTGTAAATTACTGCCATAATATTATTGGAATATAGCCCTGATATGATTTTACCTCATTGTATAACTTTTAAATTGCTATTTTTGACAATGCAGTATGGGAAATATAAAAATAGTTAGTAAATTGCTATCCTGGAGTATTAGAAGATCTTGGAGTGGAAAGACTGATATCATATTCAAAGTCATTGCAGGACTTTCTGTGGTCCAAGTGAAACTGCACATCAGCAACTTAGAAGGACACACAAAGTGCAGAGGATGCTATTTGTGCAGCTGCCTCATAAAGGCAAGGGAAGTAACTGGACATCCTGATACACTCTTGTTCTCCCCTGCAAGGACAAGGTACACATCTAGCAAGCAGAGGCTTGTTGCTTAAGCCCAATGCTAAGATGGTGGGGGCAGGGAAGGAGAGCTGAAGATTATTAGGACAAACTTCCCTTTCTCTGGTCTAATATGTCCATGTGAAGACACTTCTGAGAGAATAATATTCCCAATCTTTCTCCCTACCTCTTTGTGATGATTTTAGCCCCAAATAAAAAAAAGAACAAAAATAACAAAAGAAAACAAAACAACAACATTTAGTTGTGTGGCTGAGCTAATTTGGGGCTCTCAACATTTGGAAATATCCTGCCTGAAGGACATATGTAGCCAGAGGTGCTCTCCAGGAATACTGAAAGCCAAATAGAGTTCTAAATAAATTGATATGGGGAAGCCTGGGTGGCTCAGTCGGTTAAGCATCCGACTCTTGATTTTGGGTCAGGTCCTGGTCTCATGATCAAGCCTAGCATCAGACTCTGAGCTGAGAGTGGAGCCTGCTTGGGATTCTCTCTCTTCTTCTTTCTCTCTGCTCTTCTCCCACTTGTGCTCTCTCTATTTCAAAATAAATACATACATACATACAATTTAAAAATAAAAACACATTTATAAAAAATTGATAGACATTCACATTATTATCAAATATTTATATATTATTATTATTATAACTATATCTACAAAGTCCCTATATTATTAAGATGAATCAATAATTAGAAAGTTCCTCAAATTTATTCTACGATCTAATTTGGCAGGATTTAAAAGCTTCATATTCAACATTTAATAAGTCAAGAAAAGCTGGAGGGGTGTTGGGTGGGGGGATGGACATTAAGGAGGGCACTTGCTGGGATGAGCACTGAGTGTTATATGTAAGTGATGAATCACTAAATTCTACTCCTGAAATCATTATTACACTCTATGTTAACTAACTTGAATTTTAATGAAATTTAAAAATTAAATAAAAAGAACTATTCTTTGAGGATTTACTATTTACACCACGGAATAGTGGTGAGGAATAAAAATGTACTGTCTTCAATAAACTTTTATATTCCTAAAATATTATTTCATAAATTTAATGTGGTAATAATTTCTATGAAGCTGAATAAAGCTAAAAATTCTGTTTGAAAGTGAAAAGAGCATGGGTTATGTTTTGGACTGTGATGCCATAATAAACTACTCTTATAAGGTAGCATATAAGGCAAGGAATAAAGAAAGGGATCATGTGTTTGATGGGGAAATAAAGCTTCTAGATTCAGGAAATTGGAAGTGTAAAGACCATGAGATGAGAACAGACCTGGGAGTGTTTGAGGAACAGGAATGAGGCCATTGTGTTTGGAGTGAAATGAATAATGTTGAGAGTGATGGAAAATAAAGAGTTCAAAGTGTCCAGATGTAGCCAGATTAATCACATGAGACTTTTAAATCACATTAATGAGTCCAGAATTTACTTGAAGTGAAATGAAAAGCTGTCACAAGGTTTGGAGGAGAAGAGGGACAAGATATGAGTTATTTAGAAAGAATCATTCCAGCCATTGTGTAGCCACCAGGCTTCAGGTGTGACAGGGATGCAAGCATGAAAACTAGATAAAAAGCAATTTCTACAGTTCAGGAGAAAAACATCTGGAGTGTTGGACAAGGGTGGGAGCTTTGAAGATAGTGAGGAATAATCATATATTGCAATCAGAAGTAATGCTTTTTAATTTTTTTAATGCTTGCTTATTTTTGAGAGAGAGTGGGGGAAGGGCAGAGAAAGGGGAACAGAGGATCTAAAGTAGGCTGACAGCAGAGAGCCCAATGTGGAGTTTGAACTCATGAACCATGAGATCATGACCTGAGCTGAAGTCCGGCGCTTAACTGACTGAGCCACCCATGTGCCCCTCAGAAGTATCATTTTGAAGCACATTTGCTATTGGGTTAGATGTGAAGTATAAAACAGGTGTATTAAATTTAACTCTAAAGCTTTTGACCAAAGATTGGAAGACTGGAAGGAGGTCTTTAAGGGAGGACAGATATCTATGAGATCAGGTTTGGACATGTTGTCTGTTTAAGGTCAATTCAATTCACAGTTATTGAGTAGATGATGGGATGTAAAATTTTTACTGTCAAGGGAGAAACCATACTGAGACATATAAGTTTGAGTGTATTTATCAAAGATGAAATTACTTAGTATGGTAACCAGCCTCTAATGATCCCCTACTCATGGTGTTCATGCCTGAGGACATGAATATATAGGCTTTCACATGTACTTTAGTTGCCCTGTGTGACCAGTAGCCTGTGACATAAATGATTGTTATGTCATTTCCAAGCTTAACTCATAAAAAGCAATATACCTACTGCCTCACTCACTCTCTCTGTCTTGGATCACTTGCTCCAAGAAAACCAGTGACCCTGTCCTAAAGCCATTCTCTATAGAATCCCATGTGATAAAGACCTGAAGACTCTTGTCAAAAGCCATGTGAGCGAGCCATCTTGTAAGGGGATTCTCCTATCCCCATCACACTTTCAGAAAATTAAAGACCTGGCCAATATCTTTAATGAATTCTCATGAGAGATCTGACCCAGAATTACCAGATAAGCCACACTTGCAATTCTGACTCCAAGAAATAATAAAGAAATATGTTAGTTGTTTCATGACACTAAACACTGAGGTTAATTATTTTATAATAATACCATTAATTAATTAATTATACTTCTATTGGAGTATATTGAGGGCAATTCTCAAAGAAGCAATCAAAATCTAAAAGAGAGCACCTGGAAGTGAAGTGCTGGTGTAACTAAGACCTAAATTGTGGGAGAGGCTTTGGAACCAGGCAGTGGTAGGGGCTAAAAGGAATTTGGGAAACACATTAGAAAAAGAGTAAATTGTCTTGAACAGACTGTTCTTAGAAATCTGAATTTTGAGGGGTACCTCAGTGGCTCAGACAGTTAGGTGTCTGACTTAGTTTCAGATCAGGCTGTGATCTCAAGGTTCCTGGGATTGAGCCCTACATCTGGCTCTGTGCTGACAGCCCAGAGCCTGCTTGGGATACTCTCTCCCCCTCAGTTTTTGCCCCTCCCCGGCTCACATGTGGGCACTAGCGTGTGCTCTCTCTCTCTCAGTAAAATAAAATAA
Organism: Cryptoprocta ferox; assembly: GCA_028646485.1. Classification (NCBI taxonomy): domain Eukaryota; kingdom Metazoa; phylum Chordata; class Mammalia; order Carnivora; family Eupleridae; genus Cryptoprocta; species Cryptoprocta ferox. The sequence continues at coordinate 163,924,910 of CM053567.1, forward strand.
ACACGAAAAAAAAAAAAGGAAAAGATATCTGAACTTTGAGATAGCTACCAGTGAGTAATTAAAGGGAAGCGAGGAAGGTTTACTTTGAAACTGAAGGAAGAGGGATCTTTGTTATATGGTAGCAACATTTCAGGTACATATTCATCAGCAGTTACATGGAGAGTAGAAAATGCACCTTAAGAGCTGGAGGATTTTACTAAGGACGTTTTCAGTCAGGATGTTGAAGATGCCCTCTGATTTCTTCTCATTGCTTATAATAAAGTGTGAGAGGAGAGATTTACACTAAAGAAGGGAACATAAGCATTAAAGAATCAGGACTTGATTTAAAAAATTCTTATACTCTCCACATGTCAAATGATGTTAAAATTAAGAAACGGTTTCTGTGCAAATACCAAATTTAGGGCACTGCCAGCTAAACAAAGGCAAAACTGAGTGTGTGATTTTAAAAATCATGTTAAGTTCTCAGAAACGATGAGGAATAAATGTGTGTTTTATTTTATTAAATGTCGAAGGTATATAAGAATTTAGTTTAGTCTCTCATACACATAAACACACACACATACACATGAAACAAAGGCCCTCTAAAATATTTAGGTAGTGTTCTTTTTTTTTTTAATGTTTATTTATTTTTGAGAGAGAGAGACAGAGCACGAATGGGGGAGGGGCAGAGAGAAAGAGAGAGCGAGACACAGAATCTGAAGCAGGCTCCAGGCTCTGAGCTGTCAGCACAGAAGTAGGGCCAGAACTTGGATTAGGAGATCATGACCTGAGCTGAAGTTGGATGCTTAACCGACTGAGCCACCCAGGTGCCCTATGGCAGTGTTTTTTATGGACCACCCATTTGATTCTCCCAATCAAATAAGAAAGCTTCTAAGAAACTTAAAAGGATCAAAATGGTGACATAGGAGGCCCCTAATTGTCCCTTCTCCAAAAACACAACAAATATATAGCTACATACATATGGATCAATTCTCTCTGAGAGAAATTCTTTAAGTCATTGAGTGACTTTCACATAAAGGGCAACTGTGAAAATATTCACACTGAAGTGGGTGGGAAAGAATGAGCTACAGTCTTGCTATAAATCCCACTCTTGGTAAAGAGCATTGCAATTGGAAGGAATGCCCAGTTCCCAGCTTCTCCCTGAGGAGTGAAGGGTTCGGACCACACATGTAGTGCCCTAACTTTTAAGGCTGTCACCTGAGGGATTGGTCCCCAAATCACCTAGGTCTGATAGCCACTGGGGCTTTTGCTTTAATGTTTATTTATTGATTTTTGAAAGAGAGAAAGCACACGTGTGTGGGGGGGCGTAGAGAGAGAGGAATGGAGAGAATCCCAAACAGGCTCTGCATTGTCAGTGCAGAGCCCAAGGCCGGGCTTGATCTCAGAACCATGAGATCATGACCTGAGCCAAAACTGAGAGTCAGACACTTAACCAGCTGTGTCACCCAGGTGCCTCAGTCACAGGGGGGCTTTGCATTCATGAGTCCCACATGCAGAGAGGGAGGGAGACACAGGATCTGAAGCAGGCTCCAGGCTCTGAGCTGTCAGCACAGAGCCAAACTCATGGGCCACGAGATCATGACAGGAGCTGAAGTCATATGCTTAAGAGACTGAGCCACCGAGGCACCCCAACAACAAAATGGTTTTTAAACAACCATAAAAGCACTCCCCATATCTGTACATCCAGACTCAGGTTCTTCCCAGAAAAGGTTTAAGGGCATACTTCCTCAGCTGCTGCCTGAGGGCCTGCAACTAATCAGCCTGAATTGAAGTGCTGAATAGAATCCTCCCAGGAGCCCAAAGAGTCAGTGGGCAGTGCTTTCCTTGCATTCTCTCTCTGCTCTCTCCAACAATAAAACAAAGTCTTCAGCTTCTCCTGGGAGATTTACACTGAGACACTATAATTAAATTGGCAAAACTTAAAGACAGGGAGAGATTCTTAAAACCAGTAAGAGAAAAATGGCTAGGAATATCAGAATATATTTTCCAACAGATACCTTGTAGGCCAGAAAGGAGTGGGGTGATATAATCAAAGTACTAAAACAAAAAAACTGCCAAACAAGAAAACTCAACCCAGAAAAATTGTCCTTCAGAGTTGAAGGAGAGATAAAGAGTATTCTGGACAAACAAAGCTTGGAAGAGTTCATGACCACTAGGTTGGTGTTACAAGAAATGTTCAGAGAAGTTTTTCAAGCTGAAATGAAAGGACACTACCTAGTAACATATGAAAGTATAAAGCTCACAGACAAAGGTAAATATGTAGTTAAATTCAGAATACTCTAATATTGGGATGGTGGTAGCTACATCAATTATAACTCCAGTATAAAGGTTAAATGATAAAGGTATTAAAAATGACTATAGTTACAATAATTTGTTAATGGATACAATACAAAAAAGACATAAATTGTTGAATCAAAATCACAAAATATGAGGGGAAGAGTGAAAATATAGAGATTTGTATGCATTAGAACTTAAGTTGCTATCAGATTAAAATATACTTTTGTAACTATTGGTTGCTTTATGTAAGATTCATGGTAACTACAAAACAAAAACCTATAGTAGATATACCAAAGATAAGGAAACAGGAATCAAAGATCATCACTATAGAAAATCAGAAAGGAAGAGAGCAAGAGAGGAGGAAAGGAGCAAACATACTATAAAACAGCCAGAAAACAACAAAATGACAGTGGTAATTCCATTCTTATCAATAACTGTATGTTGCCTGGAGGAGACCTGCTTATTCCTTAAGGACAATTGGACTGTAAATAAAGAAATGGGAAAAATATATTCCATGCAAATGGAAACCATAAGAAATCAAGGATAAGTATATTTTATTAGACAAAATAGGTGTTAAACCAAAAATTGTAACAAGGAACTAAGAAGGTCATTATATAATGGTTTAGGACAATATATCCAAAGGACATAACAATTAAAATATTTATTTACCCAAAAGGCATGTGTATGTATAAATATATATATAAAGCAATAATATACCATAAGAGTAGGTGACTTCAGTACCTCACTTTTAACAATGGATAGATCATCCAGACAGAAAATCAATAGGAAACACTAGACTTAACCTGCATATTAGACCAGATGGACCTAACAGACAAACATATACAGAACATTTCATTCAATAGCAGCATAATATACATTCTTCTCAAGGGCACATGGAACATTTTCCAGGATAGATCATCTGTTAGGGTACAAACAAGTCTTAACAAATTTAAGAAGACTGAAATCACACCAAACATCTTTTCTGACTGCAATCGTATGACACTAGAAATCAATAACAAGAGGAAACCTGGACAATCAGAAGTATGTGGAGATTAAATAATATGCGCCTGAACAACTGATGGCTCAAGAAAGAAAATCAAAAGGGTAATCAAAAAATATCTTGAGACAACTGAAAATGGCCACACAATATACCAAAACTTACGGGATGCAGCAAAAACAATTCTAAGAGGGAAGTTTATAGTGACAAATGCCTACATTAAGAAAAAAAGAAAGAAGATAATGACCTAACTTTACACATCACGGAACTAGAAAAAGAACAAACTAAGCTCAAAGTTAGTAGAAACAAGGAAATATAGAACAGAGGAGAAATAAATGAAATAGAGGCTTAAAAAGCAATAGAGAAAAAAATCAAAGATACTAAAGGTAGGTTTCTTTAAAAAAAAAAAAAGACAAAGTGAACAAACCTGTAGTATACTACAAAAAGGAGAGGAAAGACTCAAAAGAAATATCAGAAATGAAAGAGACACTACAATTGGTAAACAGAAATACAAAAGAAACATAAGAAACTACTATGAACAATTATACATAATCAAATTAGATAACCTAGTAGTCACATAAGAAAATTAGTTAAGTTCATAGGAATATGCAACCCACCAAGATTGAATCATGAGGATATAGAAAATGTGAACAGACCAGTTACTAGTAAGGAGACTGAATCAATAATCAAAAACCTCCCAAAAAAGAAAAGTCCAGACCAGATGACATCAATGGTGAATTTTATTAAACATTTAAATAATTAATACTAATCCTTCTCAAATCCTTCCCCCCCAAAATAGAAGGGAATACTTGCAAACTCATTTACAGAGGTCCTGCATTATCTTGATAACCAATTTAGACAAGGATGCTATCAGAAAAGGAAATTACAAGTCAATATCTCTGATGAATATAATGAAAAAATTGTCAACAAAATATTAGCAAACTGAATTCAAGAATACACTAAAAGGATCATAGAACATGATCAAGTAGGATCCTTTAACTCATGAACCAGGATGGTTCAACATCAGCAAATCAATAAATGTGATAGACCACAATAGCAAAATGAAGTATAAAATTTATATGATTATCTTAATATAGAAAAATTAGTTGATAAATTCACCAAGAAGGTGAGTGATCTAAAAACTTTAAAACAATGATGAAACAAATTGAAGAAGATACAAATATATGGAGGATATTTTGTGTTCATGAGTTAAAATAATTAATATTGTTATAAGGGTCATACTACCAAAATGTCTACTGATTCCATGCAATCTTTATCAAAATTCCAAAGATGTTATTCATAGAAATAGAGTAACTAATTTTGAAATTTTTATGAAACCATAAGAAACCCTAAGTAATCAAAATAATTCTGAGATAGAATGAAGGTGGAGGCATCATACCTTTTGATTTCAAACTATTTTACAAAGCTATAGTAATCAAAACAGCATGGTATTGTCTGACATAAAAACAGACACATAGATCAGTGGAATAGAGAACCAAGGAAGAAACCCATGGATATAGTCAATTAATTTTCAACAAAGGCACCAAGAATACACAATGGGGAAACATAGTCTCTTCAGTAAATGATACTGGGAAAACTGGATATCCACATATAAAAAAACCCATGAAACTAGACCTCTATCTTACACCATATAAAAAATAAACTCAAAATGGATTAAACACTTGAATATAAGACCTGAAATCATAAAATTCCCAGAAGAGAATATTGGCATAAACTCTTTGACACTGACCTTGGCAATCCCTTTTTGGAACTAACACCTAAAGCAAAGGCAACAAAAGTAAAAAAAAAAAAAACAAGTGGGACTATATTTAAAAAGCATCCGAACAGCAAGGAAACAATCAAGAAAATGAAAAAGTAACATATGTAATGGGATAATATATTCACAAACCATATAATCTGATAAGGAGTTAATATCCAAAATATACAAGAAACTCATACAATAACAAGCTATACAACAATTCAATAACAACACACAATAACTCCTATATAAAAATGGGCAAAGGATGGGAATACATAGTTTTCTAAAGAAGATACATAAATGGCCAACAGGTACATGGAAGGATATTCAACATATTTAATCATCAGGGAAATGCAAATCAAAACCACAGTGAGATATCATTTCACGCCTGTTAGGATATCTATTATCAAAAATACAGGAAGTAACATAGGCTATAGAGAATATGTAGAAAAGGGATCCCTTGTACACTATTGATGGGAATATAAACTGGTACAGCCATTGTGGAAAACAGAATGGAGGCTCCTGAGGAAATTAAAAATTAAAAAATAGAACTACCATATGATCCAGCAAATCCACTTCTAGGTATACCCAAAGGAAACGAAATCACAAGGTCAAAAAGGTAGCTGTACTCCCACGTTGATTGTAGTAAGTTACATGTTTGTTTTGTGGGTTTTTCAGTAAAATATCTGAGAATTGAGTTAGATTTAATGAAGTGGAGGTCATTTCTTTTTGACATTTTAAATTATTTCAAAGAAACTTGTTTTTTGAAATACTCTTATTATTAAAAATTACCCGTGTTTATATAATGTTATATTGATGTTAGAATAAACCCACATTCACAGAATCACTTATTTTAAACACTATAATCTAGTATAAAATATATTGTTTTATAAAATTCCCCATACCATAGGGCTTCATAAAATTTATTTAAGTTCCCAAATGCATTAATCAGATAAATAAATCTGGTAGCTTAGCCATCAACACAGCACAAAAAAAAGTGCACCCTTACAAAGCTGTTTCCTGTCAAGGGACAATAAATTCTGAGTATATTTTTACAACCTTTATACACTGGATACTAAGTGGAAAAGTGTACTTAAGTTAAATGTACAGAAAATTGATGTTCTCAAAATCACTTTTTTGAGTAATTTACAAATGACTCTGCTATTTAGTACCAATTTATTTTTGCACATACTAGAGTTGGAAGAGTCAGAGTTTCTAGAATTGAGTTCATTGTAATATTAGCATTCATTTGAAGTAATTAATTAATTTCATCTGTTCTTCTTGTCAATTTTTATGTACATTTTATCTGACATTCTTCTTCCAGGTATTTCTACTTTTACTTTTGTGTTAGCTTATTTGCAAAAATGGCAATATATTTTTCATACCCTTTGCAATTTGATTTATGTTCTTTCCATCATTTAAGTGGGGTCTGTTTACTGACTCCCTGAATCTGAGCTGCTTTGTAACTTGCTTTAACCAATAGAATGCAGCAGTAAAGATGTGCAGGTTGTGAAACAAGCCTTCGAGAGGAATTGCCACTGCTTTCCATCTGCATTGCTTAGACCCCAGATTAGCCTTTCTGAGGTTGAGAAACCACACAAAGAAGAGGCAAGCATCACAAATGAGACCAGCTCACACCAACCAGCTTCTAGCTAATCCAGCAGCTGCCCAAGTCACATTATTCAATTATACTCATGATTCTCCATTTACATGCATATGCTCTTACATTCTGTCTTATCTCATAAACTCTCTCTACCCATTTAAATTGTAAAATTTCCATTCATTTATACATCCTCCAAATAAAGTGAAATGCAACCACTTCTTCATGTATTTCCTTTTTATTACATATTAGGTTTCAAATAAGTTGTCTATTTCTATGAAGAAGCAACTGGTATAAAAACAGTAATTTTTGTACAAGAGATGTCCCATTAATTTCTTAGATAACCATCATATTGTTGATATTATTAAAGAAAATGTGCTTGCAGAATAAATATGCGATTATTTAAGTACCTTTTAATAAATATTATATCTCTGCTACTATGAAATAAGTCCAGCATATTCGTTTATTTATTTATTTATACTTATTTATTTTTCATACTTTATTGTCAAGTTGGTTTGACATATAACACCCAGTGCTCATCTCAACAAGTGCCCTTCTCCATGCCCATCACCCATTTTCCCTTCTCCCCCACCTCCATCATCCCTTACTATGTTCTCAGTATTTAAGAGTCTCTTATGGTTTGCATCCCACCCTCTCCTCAACTATTTATTTCCCTTACGAACCCCCATGGTCCTCTTTTAAGTTTCTCCTGTTCCACATATGAGTGAAAACATATGGTATCTGTCCTTCTCTGCCTAACTTATTTCACTTAGCATAACACCCTCGAGTTCCTTCCACATTGCTACAAATGGCCAGATTTCATTCTTTCTCATTGCCATGTAGTATTCCATTGTATATTTGGCTATTGTTGAAAGTGCTGCTGTGAACATTGTGATACATGTGTCCCTGTGCATCAGCATTCTTGTATCCCTTGGGTAAATCCCTAGCAGTGTTATTGCTGGGTCATAGGGGATTTCTATTGTTAATTTTTTGAGGAACCTCCACACTGTTTTCCAGAGTGGCTGCACCAGTTTACATTCCCATCAAGAGTGTAGGAGGGTGCCCGTTTTCTCCACATCCTCGCCAGCATCTATAGTCTCCTGATTTGTTCATTTTAGCCACTTTGACCTGCATGAGGTGGTATCTCAGTGTGGTTTAGATTTGTATTTCCCTGATGATGAGTGACACTGAGCATCGTTTCATGTGTCTGTTGGCCACCTGGATGTCCTCTTTTGAGAAGTGTCTGTTTGTGTCTTCTACCAATCTCTTCACCGGATTGTTTTTTGAGTGTGCAGTTTGATCAGTTCCTTATAGATTTTGGTTACTAGCCCTTTATCTGATATATCATTTGCAACTATCTTTTCCCAATCAATCGGTTGCCTATTAGTTTTATTATTCGTTTCCTTTTCCATGCAAAATATTTTTATCTTGATGAGGTCCCAATAGTTCATTTTTGCTATTGATTCCCTTGCCTTTGGAGATGTGTTGAGTAAGAAATTGCTTCAGCTGAGGTCAAGGAGGTTGGTTCCTGCTTTCTCCTCTAGGGTTTTGATAGTTTCCTGTCTCACATTCAGGTCCTTTATCCATTTTGAGTTTATTTTTGTGTATGGTGTAAGAAAGTGGTCTAATTTCATTCTTCTGCCTGTTGCTGTCCAGTTTTCCCAGTACCATCTGTTAAAGAGCCTGTCTTTTTTCTATTGGATACTCTTTCATGATTTTTCAAACATTAATTGGCCATACATTTGTGGGTCCAGTTCTGGGTTCTCTATTCTATTCCATTGGTCTATGTGTCTGTTTTTGTGCCAATACCATTCTGTATTGGTGATTACTGCTTTGTAGTAGAGGCTAAAGTCTGGGATTGTGATGCCTCCCATTTTGGTTTTCTTTTTCAATATTACTTTGGCTATTCGGGGTCTTTTGTGGTTCCATACGAATTTTAGAATAGTTTGTTCTAGCTTTGAGAAGAATGCTGGTGCAATTTTGATTGGAATTGTATTGAATGTGTAGATTATTGTGGGTAATATTAACATTTTAACAATGTTTATTCTTCCGATCCATGAGCATGGAATGCTTTTCCATTTCTTTGTGTCTTCTTCAATTTCCTTCAGAAGTTTTCTATAGTTCTCATCATAGAGATCTTTTGCATCTTTGGATAGGTTTATTCCTAGCTATTTTATGTTTCTTTTGTGCAATTGTGAATGGTTTCAGTTTCTTGATTTCTCTTTCTGTTGCTTCATTATTCGTGTATAAAAATGCAACTGAGTTCTGTATGTTGATTTTGTACCCTGCGACTTTGCTGAATTCATGGATCAGTTCTAGTAGGCTTCTGGTGGAGTCTGTTGGGTTTTTCACGTAGAGTATCATGTCATCTCAGAAAAGTGAAAGTTTGACTTCATCTTTGCCAATTCTGATGCCGTTTATTTCCTTTTGCTGTCTGATTGCTGATGCTAGGACCTCCAGCACTATGTTAAACAACAGTGGTGAGAGTGGACATCGCTGTTGTGTTCCTGATCTCAGGGGGAAAGCTCTCAGTTTTTCTCCATTGAGGATCATATTAGCTGTGAACTTTTCATAAATGGCTTTTATGATCTTGAAGTAAATTCCTTCTATCCTGATTTCTTGAGGGTTTTTATTAAGAAAGTATGCTGTATTTTGTCAAATGCTTTTCTGCATCTATTGACAGGATCACATGATTTTTATCTTTCTTTTGTTAACATGATGTATCACATTGATGGATTTGCAAATATTGAACCAGCCCTGTAACCCAGGAATGAATCCCACTTGATCATGATGGATAATTCTTTTTATTTGCTGTTGAATTCGATTGGTTAGTATCTTGTTGAGGATTTTTGCATCCATATTCATCAGGGATATTGGCCTGTAGTTCTCTTTTTTTCCTGGATCTTTGTCTGGTTTGGGAATCAAAGTCACGCTGGCTTTGTAGAATGAGTCCAGAGGTTTTCCTTCCATTTCTATTTTTTGGAACAGCTTGAGAAGAATGGGTGGTAATTCAACTTTAAATGTCTGGTAGAATTCCCCAGGGAAGCCATCTGGCCCTGGGCTCTTATTCGTTGGTAGATTTTTGATAACTGATTCAACCTCTTCACTGGTTATGGGTCTGTTCAGGTTTTCTATCTCTTCCCGTTTGAATTTTGGTAGTGCATGTGTGTTTAGGAATTTGTCCATTTCTTCTAGATTGTCCAGTTTGTTGGAATATAATTTTTCATACTATTCCCTGATAATTGTTTGTATTTCTGAGGAATTGTTTGTAATAAATCCCTTTCCATTCATGATTTTGTCTATTTGGGTGTGCTCTCTTTTCTTTTTCAGAAGCCTGACTAGAGGTTTATCAATTTTGTTTATTTTTTCAAAAAAGCAACTGTTGGTTTCATTGATCTGTTCAACTGGTTTTTTGGATTCTATATTGTTTATTTCTGCCCTGATCTTTATTATTTCTCTCCTGCTGGGTTTGGGATGTTCTTGCTGCTCTGCTTCTAGTTCCTTTAAGTTCTCCGTTAGAGTTTGTATTTGTGCTTTTTCTGGTTTCTTGAAAAAGGCCTGGATTGCAATGTATTTTCCTCTTAGGACTGCCTTTGCTGCATCCCAAAGAGTTTGGATTGTTGTATTATCATTTTCATGTGTTTCCATATATTTTTTAATTTCTTCTCTAAATGCCTCATTGGCCTATTTGTTCTTTAGTAGGGTGTTCTTTAACCACCATATTTTTGGAGGTTTTCCAGACTTTTTCCTGTGATTGATTTCAAGTTTCATAGCCTTGTGATCTGAAAGTGTGCATGGTATGATCTCAATTCTTTTATATTTATTGAAGGCTGCTTTATGACACAGTAAGTGATCTATCTTGAAGAATGTATCATGTGCACTTGAAAAGAAAGTGAATTCCATAGCTTCAGGATGTAGAGTTCTAAATATATCTTTTAAGTCCAACTGATCCAATGTGTCGTTCAGGTCCTTTATTTCTTTAGTGATTTTCTGTCTAGTTTATCTATCCATTGCTGTAATTGGAGTATTAAAGTCCCCTGCTATTAGCACATTCTTATCATTAATATTCTTTATGTTTGTGATTAGTTGTTTTATGTATATGGGTGCTTCCGAATTCAATGTGTAGACATTTATAATTGTTAGCTCTTCCTGATAGAGAGACCCTGTAATTAATATATAATGTGTTTCTTCATCTCTTGTTACTGCCTTAACTTTAAAGTCCAGTTTGTCTGATATAAGTATGGCTACTCCAGCTTTCTTTTGACTTCCAGTAGCATAATAGATACGACTCCATCCCCTCACTTTCAATCTGAAAGTGTCCTCAGGTCTAAAATGAGTCTTTTGTAGACAGCAAATGGATGGTCTTTTTTTTTTTTTTTTGTATCCATTCTGATAGCCTATGTCTTTTGATTGGAGCATTTAGTCCATTTATATTCAGTGTTATTATTGAAAAATATGGGTTTAGAGTCATTGTGTTCTCTGTCGGATTCTTGCTTGTAGTGGTGTCTCTGGTACTTTGTGTTCCTTGAAACATTTCCTTCATAGAGTCCCCCTTAGGATTTCTTGTAGGGCTGGTTTAGTAGTGATGCATTCCTTCAGTTTTTGTTTGTGTGGGAAAACCTTTATCTCTCCTCTATTCTGAATGACAGGCTAGCTGGATAAAGGATTCTTGGCTGCATATTTTTTTTTTGTTCATTATATTGAAGATTTCCTGCCATTCCTTTCTGGCCTGCCAAGTTTCAGTAGATAGGTCTGCTACTACCCTTATGTGTCTACCTTATGGCCTCTTTATCCCTAGCTGCTTTCAGAATTCTCTCTTTATCCTTATATCTTGCCAGTTTCACTATGATATGTCGTTCAGATGTTCGATTCAAGTTACGTCTGAGGGCAGTTCTCTGTGCCTCTTGGATTTCAATGTCTATTTCCTTCCCCAGATTGAGGAAGTTCTCAGCTATAATTTGTTCAAGTATCCCTTTAGCCCCTTTCTCTCTCTCTTCTTCTGGAATTCCTATGATATGGATATTGTTCGATTTGATTGCATCACTCAATTCTCATATTCTTCTTTTGTGCTCCTTAATTCATTTATCTCTCTTTTTCTCGTCTTCCTCTTTTTCTATAATTGTATCTTCTATTTCACCTAATCTCCTCCCTGCCTCTTCTATCCATACAGTGGCCACCTCCATTTTATTATTCACCTCATTTATAGCATTTTTTAATTCATCATAACTATTTTTATGAGAGAGCAAGGGATCTCTTCTGTCTTCTATTTTCAAGCCCAGAGATTAATTTCATGACTATTGTTCTAAATTCTTGGTCAGTTATGTTGCTTATATCTGTTTTGATCAATTCTTTAGCTGCCACTTCTTCCTGGGATTTCTTTTGAGGAGAGTTCTTCCATTTCGTCATTTTGGCTAGCTTTCTGTCTCTTGTATGTTCTAAAAGCTTGTTATGCACTCTGCACCTGCAAGTACTGCTATATTAAAGGAGGCTCATAGACTCTCCAGGGCCTGTCCATTTAGGAAATGTTCTTTTAATGGTGTCCCATGGTCTCTCTTGTTGTGACTTTGGTTATTTTATTTCCCTACTCATAGTGATATTTGGGACTCTCCACTATGTGTGCTTTGGTTTGTAGCCCTGGAAAGGAAAGCAGACAGACAAACAAACAGTGAACAAAAGCATGCAAACCCACAAACAAATCAAACAAACAAGCATACCCCCCCCCCAAAAAAAAAGAAAAAGAAAAAGAAAAAAAGGAAAAAAAACACAAAACAAAAACAACAACAGACAAAGGACAGTCTAAAAGCATAAAATCAGAAATCCCAGCTACAAATAAAGAGCAGAGTGGAGGCAGTGCTGATGGAAGAGCATATACAAAGAGAGAAATGACAGGGGTGGGAAGAAAGACAGATTGAACATTGACCAGGCATAGAGACTAAAAGGCTTAATTCAGAGAGAAAAAAAGGAGAATACGGCAGGAGGTGATGAGGAAAAAAAAAGAAGATAATGTTACCCTGAGAAAGTATATAGTCTTATTATTTCAGAGAGAGAGAAAGGAAGGTAATGAAGGAGGTGTAGAACATGTTAACAGAATGGATTAAATATGCCTGTTTAAGCAAACCTATAACCAGAATAACCAATCCAGAGGAGGGGAGAGATAAAAATGAGATAAGAGAGAATATATATGAATAGCAAGAATTGATCTAGAGTTAATCACGGCAATGCATCAGTGCTGGTCTTGGGAGAGGGGCTATTTCTGCAGCATCTATCCAGGCTCTGGTAAAAAAGCAGCTACCCAGCACAGATGGGCATGGTTTGGTGTAGGCAGGTCTTGTCTCCACTGTGGGTCCCACTGGCTGCTCCCCTAGGCCCCGCCTTGGTGGCTGTGGGTAGAAAAATGGCAGCCCCCCAGTCCCTTCTTAAATCAGGTATTCCAAAACACTCCTTTGGGTCCGATCTCAGTGTGCTGCGGACTCAGCCAAGGTGGGCTGTGTTCTATGTCCCACACCCAGCCGCGTTTCCAGCTCTTATCCGTGCACAGTAATGATAACACCGGAAATGTAATCCCACAAGCCGGGGCACTTCCTAGCAAGGATACGAGCAGGGGACAGAGCAGGGGACCAGTTCCTCCTGATGATGACTGTGTCCCTTGTGTACCATCTATCCCAGAGGGAATTTCTGGAACTGGGGCACCCAGCCCAAAGAAAGCTCCACAGTTAGAGATGGGATCTCTCTCTGAAAACCCTGTGGTTAGATATGATATGATAGGATCCCTCTCCATCCTGGGCCGAAGTTTTTCTCTTCTCCGGGTACAGTTCTTAGATTCCCCAGCTGCTCTTTCTCTTCCCTTTGTCTCTCCACAGAAGGGGCTCCCTCCCCTCCATACCTCCATGTGCCAGCCCATTTTTATCTTCCCCATTTTGCAATCATGCACCTATGAGGCTGTCTTCTTAATAGACTCCATCTCTTTTCCTCCCAGACTCTTGTGGTTCAGAGTCTTTTAGCTTCAGCTCTTCTTTGTTTGAGAGATGCAGGTGGGAAGTATGGAACTCCCTATTTCTCCACCATCTTGCCCCAAGACAAGTCCAGCATATTCTAATAACTATATATAAAATGTCTTTGCAAAATATTTTAATGATTGCTCCTTAGAAATCAACCTTCATATGTCATAAGTAAAATTCTAGTTTTCTAAAGTGCAAGGAATTACCAAGCTTATGAAACAGAGAGATAGCAAAAGAATATTTTGGTTATAATTTTCAGCTTTGTATAGGAAGATAAATATTAGGTGATTTTGATTATAAATGTCGCTTGAAAATGCTAGTAGCATTTGCTAAAAGATTTTCCTGATATTCAAGGAAACATTTTAATAACACACACACACACACACACACACACGTGTGTGTGTGTATATAAGCATTTCCTTTGATTCTGTATGTTCCATAGAGAACTTTAAAATGTTGATGACAAATTTATTAATTTTGGCTGTCATTTTGTATTTTTTCCATGCATTGGAAGCAAATAAAGTTAACACTGCCTCTTTTTCTTAATATAATGCAGAACTTTCTATAATAAAATCAATAAGTTTTAGGAAAGGATGAAAAATGCTCTCATTAAAATGGACTATATATGTAAAATTAAAAGGTTTACTTAGAATTGTTTTTCATAAATCACTTTATATGTAACTTCTTTCATTTCTCAACTTAGAAATATGATCATTTGTTACTATAAACTTATTTGATACTTTGATATATTCATCCTTGACAGGATTTTGTAACTTTAGCATTCTTCTGTCTCAACCCTAATGAAATTAATAGCTTTATACATAGCTATAATTTGAAAATGAATAGAAAATCAATTTTCCGTGAATCTAAAATAGTTTTAAAAATAAAGTTTATTATTTAAAAAAATGAGTTTCAAGTGGGAACACATAAATACACTTCCTAACCAGACTGATCTTTTTTATGTTAACTGCCAGTTCTACCCTTGATAACCTCTTCAATATTAATTATTCCTTCCATTCTTGGAGAATATTCTTTTAGGGATTAGTTAGGAGATAATAGGTTTTCTTCTGAAAAAGTAACCTTTACTTATTTGGCATGTACCAATACCCAAGTTCAGGTTTGACAACCTGAATATTGTGTGGTGTATTCCCATTTTTTAATTTAAATTTTGATAGTAAAAAGGATTACTGATATTTTAGCATGACAATTAGTAATAGAGAATAGCAAAGAATCTCAAATTATTAGTTGTTATAATTGATTGTTTTTGAAATATATATTTCATAGTGAAAATCTGGAATAGTAGTGTTGCTGTTGACATGCTACTTAGCAGAACATAGTCAAGTCTAGTTGCATTAGAAGACACAGAAGTCATTCAGATTTAGTTTATGTAGAAAAGTTTAAGAAATGTACTAGAATAATTTCATAGGTTGGGGGAAGGAGAAAAGCTTAATTTGTATGGGAGTCAGATTAATGCACAGTTTAGTTTTGTATTTAAACAAATAATGCAATTTTGCCAAACCTTGGGGAAGGAAATGAAGAAAAATGATTAATGATACTGTGTTACAGATCCGACTTTATCAAGTGGACTAATAAAAAAATATTTCCATCTCTTTATTTCCAAATGGGTGAAGAAGTCTGACATTTTCCATAGGAATGTTTCATTCTTTCTTTCTTGAGGAGTTTTGACAATGAAATAAAGCTATAATATCTGGAAATAAGACAGGATTAAAATGACACATTTTGTCAGTAAATTTATCTTGTGTTTTTCTTGACATATTAATTTTAAAGGGAAATACTTCATGATTTAACTGAATAGATTTCTGGTTTTTCTGTTTGTGCATATAACCTGATTTAACTGTTTGCATTCTACATTTATGTTTTGTGTTAATTATCCCCCCCTCATTATCACTTCCCTAATATTTCTTTAACTTTTAAAAAATTTATGTCCTGAAAAATTTTGTTCCTGTTTGGAACATTAATTTCTGGACTAATGTAGCCTATTGAAAACAATTCTTATTTTCTAATATTTATCAGTATAGAATTTTATTATATTTGTTGAAAATCTTCTTTGAAAATTTAATAGTCATTCAATTTTCTAGTTGTTCAAAACTTGAATCCCTAGGGAAATGCAATTACTACTAAATTTAGAAGATTAAATTTAGTGAATATTCTGTCTTTATATTATGATCATTTTGAAGTGAGCAGAAGTGTCAACATGTAGCTATTTCTAGGATATTTTATCATAATTCTAAAAAATAGATTTCTAGACTGTTTTCTCTGTAATCTTCACTTTGCTCTTTAAACATTCCTCCAGATATCTATGTGAGTGGTATGTGTGTGTGTGTGTGTGTGTGTGTGTGTGGTATTAGTTACTCTCATGAAGCATATACTATGTGCCAGGAATTGTTGTAAGAATGTTATATGTATTAACTAATTTGATCCACTCAATGTCTAATGAAGTAGATATACTCTCCTCTATGTTACATTAATTGACTTGCCCAGGATCACACAATGTTATCATTCCATTCAGTGTTTACTCCCTTATAGTAAGCTGCTTATTCTTTTGACATATGTAATGTTAACCATTCATACAAGTGCTTGAGGAAGTATCAGCTTCTTTATCAAAAGGATGTAGAATGTCTGCTAGTTTGTATGAGAAATTGGACCCTGGGGAAGAATAAAACAAATGAATAAAACTACCTGGTGCACATTTAAGGATATCTTGCTAGAAGAATTGTTAGGCATTCTAACAGAGGAAGGCAAGGCTAAAACAATACACAAAGCAATTGACTCAATGGCTACCCCTGGTGAAGCTATGAGACCAGTTCCATCAATTTTCCCTATTGATCTCACTCTACTAATACACTATTGGCACATTATAGTCTATATTGACAGCACATAATTCAGCCATAGGAAATTTCTTATATTCAAACATTTTTATTTACCTGATTTATTTTTTTTATCATTATTTACATGACTAGGCTAACCCAGGATCTGGTTGCTTATTTAAGGTTTGTTCTATTTCTATAAGGTTTCATACAAAGTGTCAGATACTTAGCAGGCCCTCAGGAAGTATTTATTAAAGGAATGAATACCAAATAAATCAGGTAATAAGCCAGGCATTGATATAATCTGCATCACTTTGTTATTTCAAATTAGAAGGTGAGAGTTAAGATCAGTACTCTTGGCTTGATCCTCCTTTCTGATATCATGTGTCATTTTGTATAATTGATCTAATAATATTGCTATTGTTTCATGTAGAAACATTTAGTACAGCAACAATGAACCAAAAATCATGTAAACTATTGAAAGCACAAAGTTAAATGAGCTCCTATCTGGTCTTGGAAAATTTTGAAATCTAGAGATGGAGACAAATACATAAATCAGGATTTACACTGCAGTGATCAGTGTATAATAAGGTAAGCAGAGAATACAATGGGAACAAAGAAATAGTATCTAATGTATTCTAGTATTTTGATGAAAAAATCTCAGAAAATTTCTGCTGAGTTGAACTCTTTAGGATGAGTGAGAGGAAATTACATAAAGGTCAAAAGTCAAGGCTAAAGAGATAGCCAATCCCATAGCTTAATCTGTAAGAATTTCAGCATAACTCAAATGAATGGGACTTGAGCATGTGAAGGCAAGAAATTATTGCAGAAGTTGAAGACAGTGATCTGGAATATCTCAGGCGTTAGCTTGTCTAATGAGTTTGAACTTTTTCCTGGAAGCTCCATGGACAGCAGTTGCATTGTCTGAAAATGAAATATTATTTTAAACCTTATAAGGATAATAAATCGCTTAAAATAGTTATTTCATGAGGCAATTAAGTTACTAAAATAGTACTCATTAACTATCAGTGGAAGTGTGAATAATGGCACAAGTATTCCAGTTATTATTAAATTTTATCATTCCATTGAAATCCTACTAATCAAGGATATAATCCTTGAACAGTACTGAAAGCATGGCACATCCATGAAATTGAGGATCAGCAAGGTATTATTACCAAACCCAACTTAGGATAAGAATTTTTTCTGGTGTTATGAGTCAGTAATTTGTCTCTAAGATCAAAAAGGAGAAAGCTTAGTTAATAAGGGATCTCTGATAATTTGGGGAATTCATTTCTCTCCTTATATTCATTTTCCAGTTTCTTGCTTCAAAGAATATCTGTTACTTCATAAGCCTGTTTAAAGCATTAATATGTTTAAAACCTGCTCATAATAGAATATGTAGATGGCCTCTGAAGCAATCTACCACATTCAAACTCCATATTCATATTAATTTTCTCAAGACTCTTGAACACTTTATAGTGCTAATTATGTCTATTAATGTGTCATTTACTTTGAAAATGATATGTATGTTTTCTTCTAAAATAGAAATCCTTAATTTTGCTTAGCAGAGTTCTATTTCAGTAAGCCTTTTTGATCTAATGACTCTGATTTCTCTTGGAAATAATAGGTTTACTTGTACAATGAATAGTAACACATATGTTTAATGCAGATAACTGGATGCTTATCAAATTGGTTCTAATTAGACATTTTTGCATTATGGGATTAATATGAGCACTCTTGGGACAGGGCACACAAAGCATGTGAATTTTCTGAGTGAAAATACATTTGTAAAGATGGCATTTTTCATTTCACACTAGCTTTATACTATTCACCAAATGCTAATGACTACAGGTTCACAACTGGATCTTGATAGTACCTGCCTGGCAAACAGATATGGGAGATTTGGGTGGAAAAAAGCAGATATTGTAGGATTTGAGAGGAAAAATATATAAAATAGTGACCTTCTCTTTTTACATGGTTCTTCTAAATAGATCTATGAAGAGATGGGAAATTTCCCAAGAGAAAGGTTTCAGTGCTAAACTAAATTTATTGGTACAAAATGATATCTTTTCCACCTTTCTGTTGAATACTATCATAGGGAGCCTGGCTCATTTATCTCTCTGATTCCATCCTTTTTTCTCATTCATCCATTTTTTCTTGTATGTATTTGGAGGTTAAGCATCAGGTTTCCTGATTAAATGCTGGTGGCATGAATACAAGGCTAAATCAGTTTCCCAAAATTTATGCTTTACCTAAAAGCAATTCTATCAATTTAAAGATGTAAAATATGTCCTTATATCATGTGAGATCAAGGTATATATACACTGTATCTAAAGAACTGTTTCCTTAACATTTATTTTTACTTAAAAAAACTCCTATATGTGTAACTTTCCTTTGTGTAAACCTCTTGTCTCTCATCTTTTTGCATTAAACCACCTTCATCACCATTATGACTTCGACCAAAATTTTCTCGCGATTATTGTGTCTTTCCAATATGATATCCAGAGGTAAACGATGAACACTTTATCAGCTATGTATATATAATATGTGTCACGCCAGCAGGGGAAAGTGGCCTAGAAGCCCTAGGAACAGGCCTGCCAGAGTTGTATCGATTGGGGGAATCTCATAGACAGTATCAATAGGTGTGTACACCACTCATTGAATATTACTCTTTGAGACATTGTACAACTATTTGGTGAGGCCAAAAATCAAACTTAAGACACCTTAGAGAGGGACTCCAAATTTTGACTGTGGATTTTGAAGTTATATAAACAGGGAAGACTGACCCTACATCTGGTGTCATTAGGCGTCAGTGCTAATATAATAATAAAACATACAGAACATTGGGTCTAGTCTTATTTTTCCCAACCCAACATCAACCCCACCTGTGGCGTAATCCAGGGTCTAGGGTTTAATATCTGGCCCAGATGTTTGATGGGCCATGATTTGCTACATCTCTGCTTATGGTTGGGAAATCCGTTCCTTACCACTCCCCTCATGACAGGGACTGGGCTAGTATAGCACTGTGGTCCAAGCTTTGTAGCCAGCCAGGCCAGAGTTGATTGTTGAACACTGTGCTATAGCTTCTTTCTATGCCAGAGGTCAATTCCATTCCTGGGAGTCCAGCTAATAAGGGATCATTCTCAGAGAAATGCTTCCTTATCAATGAGTAAGATACTATCTATGTAAATTATAAAACACCATATACTATCTATATTACATATATATGCAGTATAATAATTTAAAAAATAAGGAAGCGGGAAAGAAAGCAATTTGTTTTATATAAATTTTTAATTCTTCCATAACCATTTATCATATAGTCCATTCAAAATAAAATCTGTTCATTTTGCATTGCCCCTCTGTCAAATACCAAGTTCCCATATAGGTACAGAGGTGTTTCTTTGCTTTCTATCATATTCTTTTGGTTCACTGGCTTAACCTGGTGCCAATGTCACAGGCTGCAGTTGTTTATAATTCAATTATCCATAGCACATGGAAAAAAACTAAATAATGTTCTTCAAGAACTTCTTAAATTATATAAATTTTATGCATACATGCATTGTGCAAGTAAAACATTATCATAAAAATTAAAATTTATTAGGGAAAGCATGAGGACGCTTGCAAGCTTTTCATAGAATTTAATGGTTTATCTCAAATATGTAACACATTATTATCTAAAACAAAACTGTCCTTTACTCCACTACATTTTAGGTTGTAAGTCATTGCTTACAAAAAACTTATGAGTTGTTAATATTCTGTGTGAAGAAAGCATCAAAAGATGTTTTGAGATAATTGCATTTATATACAAATTATATTAAGCAAAAAAAATCATGGAAGTTCAGAACTACAAGTACAAATGGGTCAAAGCAGATTATTTGCTTCTTTAGGAGAAAAAAAAATCTTTATTCTATCTGATAAAATATGTGGTTCTAGAAATAGGAGAAAACATGATAAAAGAAAAGTATCTTGTGAAGAAGCTTAGATGAAAGAGAGAATATCAGTTGGAACATTAAGAAAGTGACTACTATATAAGTGACAGTTTTAATAGGATAGTTATCTGTATAATCAAAAGTTAAATATTGTGATACCTATTTCACACTTTTGAAATAATAATAAACAATTTGTATACTCAGTTCTTCAAGTCACTTAAACAAGAGCTGAGTAATCTCGTTAGACTAGAGTGTTAGATAAAAGTTCAGGAGTTAATCCACTCCTCTCATGTAATCCTCTCGTGCAATATCAGAAGCCAGTTTCAACTGGGATCATAGGGAATATTTAGGACCTCACTTCAATAATTCTCATTAACTACTACAACTTAATGGCCTCGATTATAGCAAGAATGACCTAACTGCTGTCCAAGCTTTCTCCTTATGCTCCTCCAATTTATTCTCCAATGGCTTCATAGACATATTTCTAATCTAAAAAACAAACGATGTCACCACAATAATTGAAATCCTTTATTTTGTCCCATTACCAAATTAATGAAGTCCAAGCGCTTTGGTGCAAAATAATTTACCATAGTCTCTGCCTGTCTGA
Source organism: Cryptoprocta ferox (assembly GCA_028646485.1). Taxonomy (NCBI): domain Eukaryota; kingdom Metazoa; phylum Chordata; class Mammalia; order Carnivora; family Eupleridae; genus Cryptoprocta; species Cryptoprocta ferox. The sequence goes on from CM053567.1 coordinate 163,945,905, forward strand.
CTAAAATAATTCCCACCTACTCCCAATACAACACACACACACACACACACACACACACACACCCTGACTCCAATAAGCATCCTATTATCAAGCAATATGGAACCGCGTGCAGTTCCATCATGTACTGGAAATACTGCAGTGAAATAGACAAAAATCTCTTCACTTATTCTTTGACAGTTTAGTGGAAGAGGCTAACAATAAAACTAAATAAAGAAAATATATAGTATAATGATATATACTCTACCCACAAGTATGCCAAACAAGCTCCCACTGCAAGACATTTGCACTTGTTTTTCACTGCCTAAAAGGCTTTTAATAGTAGTTAAAATGAGGTGAGCAAGTGGGAGAATACTGTTGAGACAACTTCTTTCTTTAGATTTTATCTAAATTGATTCCTGTTTCAAATTTTGTAAGAGACAGTCTCTCAAACTGGAAGATTTTGATATTTACCAGGGTCTGGTAGAGATGATGTTTCTAGGAGTTTTAACACACGTTCAGTCTACCTCTATGAAAACTGTTAGAGCACACTGTGCTTCATCTATTTCAGTAGACATGTTTGTTGAGTTATTTATCTCTAACAAAGAATGGCAGTGACTATTTGTGTGACTCAATAGTTTGAGAGGCAGTAAAGGATGGCAATTAAAAAGTAAAATTCTTGGACTCTAATCTCAGGTTTTATATGTGCCAACTCTGGTTTAAGAGTTTATTAACCTCATTTTTTTCAGATTCCTCACCTCTAAATTGGAATAATTATAATAATATAGCACTTGGTGTGGGCCAGGCATTGTTTCAGGACCTTCATACTTATTAGTTTTATGTCCTCTCTGTCTGTAAAAATTGCATGATTTCTGTAACATTACTGATTAAATTAGTTAGGTTGTAAACATCACTTTCAGTTTCTGGCATCCAGTTCATGTTTATCCAATTGTGCATATATCTGAAGAAAAGTATATGTGAGATAAAATTATGATATTTCTAAAATTTCTTTACATTTAGAGACCTACTTTTAATCACTTTTCAAGTCGACATCATTTATGTCCATGCTGTATCACAAAATATTTTTTTTCTTGAAAATAAAGCTTGTGGTTCATGCAATGTTTCTTAAATAGTGTTCCATTCATATCCTTGGGACTTTCTCTTAGCCCCAGACATTCATTCTAACATTTTTTTATATTATCATAAATTAACTACAGAAGTTTTTTAGAAAATATTAAACATTTCTATTCATCTCCCAAGTGACCCTTAGGTGGACCATTGATTATATAAAATATTACAATTGTCCATCATGCCCTAGAGAATAATGACTACATATTTGTACACATGTGAAATGAAAGTACTTCTTTTCTGGCCAATAGTAATTTCATGATATAAAAGATATAAAGGATATAAAATAGCATTATTTAGCGAAATAAGTATAGCAATTGTTTCTATATCATTGATTTAGCAGTGTTTTTGGAAACATTAGAAAAACAATGAAATTATATAATGAGTAAATTAGTCAATGAAGGAATAAAATATTCTTTTTCATTTTTTTAACTTTTATTCATTTTTTGAGAAACAAAGAGAGAGACTGTGAGCAAGGGAGGGGCAGGGAGAGGGAGACACAGAATCTGAAGCAGATTCTAGGCTCTGAGCTGTCACCACAGAGCCCGATGAGGGGGCTCCAATTCATGAACTGTGATACCATGACCTGAGCCACAGTCAAATGCTTAACCAACTGAGCCACCCGAGTGTCCCAGGAATAAAATATTTTTAATGGCATTTTAGATCAACTAAGTAGATTTTACCAAAGACTATATCCTCCTTGTTAAAGAAAGCAGCATACACAAAATAACAGGTAGAATTTTCCTAGGGTTATAAGAAAAGCCACAAGTAGCCATAAGTAAACCTAGAATACAAACGGAATAACTGAAAGTGTCATCTTTGGCATAGTACTGGTCTAAGAATTGTTTGTAACCATATTTAAGATATTTATTCCAGCATATAAATCAATCAAGAAAGTATGCCTTTATATTGTAAGTCTTGCCATGAAAATGTAAAGGAAGCTTAACAAATACTTTGGTACCATCATTTTGACTAGGACTGATATTTAGAGAACATATAGAAAATGAATGAATTTTGTAAAGTTGGTTGGTACCAGAATATGGAATCCCTTAAATGGCATGCATTAATGAATGTTATTCAAATGCTCTGAACAGTGTCATCACATATTCAGAGTTAGTTTTTTGGGAACAATCATGTATTCTTTCTTAAGAATCTTTTTTAAGGCAAATTCTACCCCCAAATGTGGTGCTCAAACTCACCACCCCAAAATCAAGATTTGCATGCTCTACCAACTGAGGCAGGCCCTCCAATCAGAGTTCATTATAAGAGCTCTTTAATAGATAAATTTATGAGATCCACTGGAGTGACAGAAAAGGGAGATACTTGGTAGGAATTAAAACTAAGAAGGATATGAACAAGGATGCTGAAACATGGAATGGAAATGTAGAAAAAAGATTTGATAAACAATACAAGTAAATAACCAAATGGTTTTGGTAGCTATTAGTTGGTGTAGATATCATTTTTTATCCATAAGGGGTAAATTTTATTAAAATTTAATAATAAGATACATTACTAAACAAAGACAGGTCTGATGCATGAATATACATCTTCTTGGGTCTCTGGGTTTGCCCAAGAGATGTCCATACATAGTTGAGATAATAACTTAAATATACTTGAAGTGGAGGTAATCTCTGCATTCCTAGTGGGACGTCTTCTTGGCTACTTTCCCAAACTTGGTATCAAAAGAGATGCAAAACATCTCTTTTGCAAGAACAAAAGTAATATACAATAGGATGTACACATGTAACTCTCTCTACTTGAAACGTGTCATTCAGCAATTGTATAGATATATAAATCTATAATTTAATGCAGCAATGACAGGGTGATGTTAACAACATGTGAAAACATAAATAGCTTTGTTTGTGAATCCTTATATCAGAAGGTAGCTTGTGCAAAGCCATGTGAGACAGATTCCGTGTGACTAACACAACATCTACTTTGATAATTACAAATAACATAAGTTTAATAAAATGTAGCTCTGTTATAATCTAAAGTATTTTAAGAGAAGTGTTACCAAGATATACTATGGAAAAGAGGGCCATAGAAAGTGGTTGTTCTTTTCATGGGTGGGCATCATGCTGAAAGGGGTAATAAATAAAATATATGTTATCAACAATAACATGCATATATTAATCTACAAAAAAGAAATATAAATGCCAGCACATTTCTTTGTAATGTAGACTAGATTTGCCAACTGAAAAGAGGAACTTAGGTTATTTATTCAACATAAAGGAAAGGTCAACATAACCTTCAGAGATGAAATTAGAAAAATATTTTTGAATTTGACTGAAATATTACAGCAATTTCAAACAGAATAATGATAAATTATGTCTCTTAAATCTAAGAGCTGCAATTATAAGATTCTCAGAACCCTTTTAAATGGTAGATTTAATGTTCTGCTACACAGAAGACAAAATAAAAGCACTCATCTGGCAAAGCTTTTCCACATTGAATTTCCTTTTTCCTTTCAGAAACAATTGTCCAGAAACAAAAGACCAGTGATCCCTGAGGACAGTGTGGAAGCATTATAATATCTGAAATGTTTTTTGAATTTCATAGAAGAAATGATGGAAAAGAAAATGTGTGTATTTAACACAATGACAAAGTTCTTTGCACCCATTGGAATATCCATCAAAAATTACAGTTTTATCACATATCCATTGGGGTTTGATGTTGGAGAACTGCCTAAACAAATGGGAAAAATAGACTAAAGGAGAAAAAAGATCCACTTCCAAGGAGAATTTGCCTTCCTTAGGCTCTGGAAGTAAGAAAACAAAATTGTGACTTAAAAAAGTAATAACAGGAATATGTGTTCCAAAAATCAAAAGAAAGCAATATTGGTTATATAAAGATACCTATGCATAGAATGTGTTATTTAAACAAAGATAAGAAGAATTTGTCAAAGACATAGATCATTCCATGTTAAAACTTGTCCAAAACTCATCACTATCAAAATGTTAAATTTACACACACACACACAGAAATACATATATGATATATGGCATGTGAGTTTAACACTCCTCAGGCTTCAAAACGTTGCATTTGGAAGAAATGTGTTCAATTAAGGTAGGAATCACAGAGAACTTTATCTAACAGCCACACAATCTGTAGTACTATGGACATAGTAGAGACATTTTGAGTTGATACACAGAATTGCTTTCAAAGAGGAATATAAATTATCTAATCAAACATTTCATTAAAAATATTTTTCCCACAACAAACAAAAATATATTATCTTAATCCAGGGTATTTGGGTCTCTTGCTCTTCAAAAATAATTAAAAAGATTGCCTTACTAGTGTCAAGTTCTTTTATATTTATTAATATTTAGACCATTATGAAAAGTCTTAAGAAAATTTTATTTAATTGTTAGAAAACTGTAATGTTTAAAAAATAATTTGGCCACTTAGGTTTACATTAATATCAAAGGCCAGTAGTTCCCAGATACTTTAGTATATAGAAAGTTATATAGGCAGTTAAATGTTAGGTAAACTTTGAAGAATTTTTTTTTTTGGTAAACAGGTGTTAGTTTAAGTACCCCTTACACACACACACACACACACACACACAGAAAGACTTTCATTTTTCATTCATATATCCATTTTCTAAAACTTGTTATAGTACAAAATAAAAAGATGAATGAAAAAGCTAAGCATAAGAAGAATCACAAAATCACTCCACAACTATCAAGTAATTAAAATTAATGGAAACCTTGAAAATAAAGCTGACTCACTCTTTAAAGAACGGTATTAGAAACTATACAAATCAAGGAGGGGCAAGATGGCAGAGAAGTAGGGATCTCTGTAATTTTCACCCACCCCCATCTATCAAACTGAGAAGGACTGAAGCCACAATACTCTGATCTGCAAGTGGGAGGAAAACAAGCAGACTCCAGAAAGAAGACAACCTCAAAGGTGCCTGAGTGAGTATGACCTGGGGAAATAAAAAATGGCCCAGGCCCTGAGGTATGGAGGGGAGGGAGCCCCAGTCCAATGCAGGAGAGTGCAGAGCCCCAGAGAGACAAGGGGATGAGAAAGACAGACTGAAAATGCTCATGAACTGTCTCTAAAGAAGAGATAAGAAACTCAGCCTGGGACAGAGGGAGATATTGTCATCCCATATATAAATGCTGGGCACAGGGAGAGAAATCCGTCCCATCTAGCTGGCGCATTCTTCCCTGGACTCGGTGGCGGTGGCACCGCTTACAAGCAGCACCAGGAGAAACTGCTCCCTCCCTCTACTCGATCCGGGGTCCCCAGCAGGAGTGCATCTCATCTCAGGTGGTAGCATAAAAGTGCATGGACTAGGATCTGGAAATGAGGCGGGGCTTGGAAAATACAACTTGACTCGCCTGGCAAGTTTTCTTTTCTTTCCTTTTCTTTCCTTTTCTTTCTCTTTTCATTTTTCTTTTCTTTTCTTTTCTTTTCTTTTCTTTTCTTTTCTTTTCTTTTCTTTTCTTTTCTTTTCTTTCTTTCCCCTTTTGGTTTGCTTGTTTGTTTGATTTGTCTGTGCATTTGCATGCTTTTGTTGTCTGTCTGTTTTCCTTTTCAGGGCTACCTCAAGAAACAAGATGAAGTACACATGATAGAGAGTCCCAAATATCACTACGAGTAGGGAAATAAAATAATCAAAGGCACAACAAGAGAAACAGAGAGACACCATTTAAAGAACACTTCCTGAAATGACAGGCCCTGGACAGTCAACGAGCCTCCTTTAATAAAGCAATACTAACAGGTGCACAGTGCATAAAGAGCTTTTAAAATTGACAAGAGACAGAAAGCCAGCCAAAATGACGAAACGAAACAACTCCCCTCTAAAGAAATTCCAGGAAAATGTCACAGCCACAGAATTGCTCAAAACAGATATAAGCAACATAACCAAACAAGAATTTAGATCAATTGTCATAAAATTAATCACTGGGCATGGAAAAACCATCAGAGAAACTATTGATACAAAGTTTAGGGACCTTCAAAATAGCTGTGAGAAGTTAAAAAAGGCTACGAATGAGGTGCATGATAAAATGGAGGCGGCCGCTGCACAGATTGAAGAAGCAGAGAGGAGAATAGGTGAATTAGAAGACACAGTTATAGCAAAAGAGGAAGCCGAGAAAAAGAGAGAGAAATTGATACAGGAGCACGAAAGGAGAATTTGAGACCTGAGTGATACAGTCAAAAGGAACAATATCCATATAATAGGAATTCCTGAAGAAGACGAAAGAGAAAAAGGTCCTGAAGAGGTGCTTGATCAAATTATAGCCGAGAATTTCCCCAATTTGGGGAAAGAATTTACATTGAAATCCAAGAGACACAGAGAACTCCCCTCAGACATAACTTGAATCAACCTTTGGCACAACATATTATAGTGAAACTGGCAAAATATAAAGATAAAGAGAGAATTCTGAAAGCAGCAAGGGATAAAAGGGCCCTAACATACAAAGGGAAACCTATCAGAGTGGTTACAGATCTATCTAATGAAACTTGGCAGGCCAGAAAGGAATGGCAGGAAATCTTCAATGTGATGAACAGAAAATATATGCAGCCAAGAATCCTTTATCCAGCAAGCCTGTCATTCAAAATAGAAGGAGAGATAAAGGTTTTTCCAAATAAACAAAAATTGAGAGAATTCATCACCACCAAACCAGCCCTACAGAAAATCCTAAGAGGGACTCTATGAAGGAAATGTTGCAAGGAGTACAAGGTACTGGAGACACCACTACAAATATGAACTCTACGGAGAACACAATGAATCTAACCCCACATTTTTCAATAATAATACTGAATGTAAATGTACTGAATGCTCCAATCAAACGACCCAGGGTAGCAGAATGGGTAAAAAAAAATCCATCTATTTACTGTCTACAAGAGACTAATTTTAGACCTGAAGGCACCTTCAGATTGAAAATAAGGGGACAGAGAAATATCCACCATGTGACTGGTATTCAAAAGAAAGCTGGAGTAGCCATACTTATATCAGACAAACTGGACTTTAAAGTAAAGGCAGTAAAAAAGATGAAGAAGGGCATTATATAATAATTACAGGGTCTCTCTATCAGGAAGAGCTAACAATTATAAACATCTATACGCCAAATTCGGGAGCACCCAAACCCATAAAACAATTAATCACAAACAGAAACAATCTTACTGATAAGAATGTGCTAATTGCTGGGGATTTTAATACCCCACTTACAGCAATGGATAGATCAACCAGACAGAAAATCACTAAAGAAACAATGGACCTGAATGACACATTGGAACAGATGGAATTGATAGATATATTTAGAACTCTGCATCCTGAAGCTAGGGAATTCACCTTCTTCTTAAGTGTGCATGGCACATTCTCCAAGATAGATCACATACTGGGTCATAAAGCAGCTCGCCATAAATATAAACGAATTGAGTTTATACCATGCACACTTTCAGATGACAGTGCTATGAAACTTGAAATCAATCCCAGAAAAAATTCTGGAAAACCTCCAAAAATGTGGAGGTTAAAAACCACCCTACTAAAGAATGATTGGGCCAATCAGGTAATTAGAGAAGAATTTTAAAAATATATGGAAACAAATGAAAACAAAAATACAACAATCCAAACTCTCTGGGACACAGCAAAGGCAGTCCTAAAAGGAAAGTATATTGCAATCCAGGCCTATTTCAACAAACTAGAAAAGGAGCAAATTAAAAATCTAACAGAGTACCTGAAGGAACTAGAAGGGGAGCAGCAAGAGAACCCCAAACCCAGCAGAAGAAGAGAAATAGTAAAGATCACAGAAGAAGTAAACAATATAGAA
>CM053567.1:163953893-164104111 GCA_028646485.1 Cryptoprocta ferox
AAATTCCTAAACACACATGCACTACCAAAATTCAAACGGGAAGAGATAGAAAACCTGAACAGACCCATAACCAGTGAAGTAATTGAATCAGGTATCAAAAATCTCCCAATGAATAAGATGGCTTCCCTGGGGAATTCTACCAGACATTTAAAGCTGAGTTACTACCCATTCTTCTCAAGCTATTCCAAAAAATAGAAACAGAAGAAAAACTTCCGAACTCATTCTACAAGGCCAGCATCACTTTGATTCCCAAACCAGACAGAGACCCAGGAAAAAAAGAGAACTACAGGCCAATATCCTTAATGAATACCGATGCAAAAGTACTCAACAAGATACAAGCAAATCGAATTCAACATCATATAAAAAGAATTATTCATCATGATCAAGTGGGATTCATTCCTGGGTTACAGGACTGGTTCAATATTTCCAAATCCATCAATGTGATACATCACACTAACAAAAGAAAAGATAAGAACCATATGATCCTTTCGATAGATACAGAAAAAGCATTTGACAAAATACAGCATCCTTTCTTAATAAAAACCCTCGAGAAAGTCGGGATAGAAGGAACTTCCTTAAACATTATAAAAGCCATTTATGAAAAGCCCACAGCTAATATGATCCTCAATGGGAAAAAACTGAGAGCTTTCCCCCTGAGATCAAGAACACGATAAGGATATCCACTCTCATCACTGTTGTTTAACATAGTACTGGAAGTCCTAGCATCAGCAATCAGAGAGCAAAAGGAAATAAACGGCATCAGAGTTGGCAAAGATGAAGTCAAACTTTCAGATGACATGGTACTCTACATGGAAAACCTGATCGACTCCCCCAGAAGCCTACTAGAACTGATCGGTGAATTCAGCAAAGTCGCAGGGTACAAAATCAGTGTACAGAAATTGGTTGCATTTTTATACACCAATAATGAATCAACAGAAAGAGAAATCAAGAAACGAAAACTATTCACAATTGCAAAACAAACCATAAAATACCTGGGAATAAACCTAACCAAAGATGTAAAAGACTTCTACAATGAAAGCTATAGAAGACTTATGAAAGAAATTGAAGAAGACACAAAGAAATGGAAAAGCATTCCATGCTCATGGATCAGAAGAATAAACATTGTTAAAATGTCATTATTACCCAAAGGAATTCAACGCAATCCCAATCAAAATTTCACCAGCATTCTTGTCAAAGCTAGAACAAACTATTCTAAAATTCATATGAATCCACAAAAAAACCCGAATAGCCAAAGTAATATTGAAGAAGAAACCCAAAACGGGAGGCATCACAATCCCAGACTTTACCCTCTACTACAAAGCTGTCATCGTCAAGACAATATGGTACTGGCACAAAAACAGACACAGAAACCAATGGCATAGAACAGAGAACCCAGAATTGGACCCACAAATGTATGGTCAATCAATCTTTGACAAAGCAGGAAAGAGTATCCAATGGAAAAAAGACAGCCTCTTTAACAGGTGGTATTGGGAGAACTGGACAGCAAGATGGAGAAGAATGAAACTAGACCACTTGCATACACTATACACAAAAACAAAATCAAAATGGATGAAGGACCTGAATGTGAGACAGGAAACCATCAAAACCCTAGAGGAGAAAGCAGGAAACAGCCTCCTTGACCTCAACCACAGCACTTTCCTACTCGACACATCCCCAAAGGCAAGGGAATCAAGAACCAAAATAAACTATTGGGACCTCATCAAGATAAAAAGCTTCTGCACTGCAAAGCTGCAAACAATCAAGAAAACTAATAGGCAACCGACATGGGAAAGATAGTTTTAAATGACATATCAGATAAAGGGCTAGTATCCAAAATCTACAAGGAACTCACCAAACTCCACACCTGAAAAACAATTTGGTGAAGAGATTGGTAGATGACATGAACAGACACTTCTCCAAAGAGGACATCCAGATGGCCAACAGACACATGAAACGATGCTCAGCATCACTCATCATCAGGGAAATACAAATCAAAACAACACTGAGATACCACCTCATTCTGGTCAGAGTGGCTAAAATGAACAAATCAAGAGACTATAGATGCTGTCGAGGATGTGAAGAAATGAGCACCCTCCTTCACTGTTGGTGGGAATATAAACTGGTGCAGCCACTCAGGAAAACAGTGTGGAGGTTTCTCAAAAAACTATCAGTAGAACTTCTCTATGACCCAGTAATAGCACTGTTGGGGATTTACCCAAGGGATACATAAGTGCTGATGCATAGGGGCACATGTACCCCAATGTTCATAGTGTCACTTTCAACAATAACTAAATCATGGAAAGAGCCTAAATGTCCATCAACTGATGAGTGGATCAAGAAGCTGTGGTTTATATATACAATGGAATACTACATGGCAATGAGAAAGAATGAAATCTAGCCATTTGTAGCAAAGTGGATGGACCTTGAGGGTGTCATGCTAAACGAAATCAGTCAGGCAGAGAAGGACACATACCATATGTTTTCACTCATAAGTCTAACAGGAGAAACCTAACAGAGGACCAAGGGGAGGGGAAGGGGGGAAAAAGAGTTAGGGAAAGGGAGGGAAGCAAATCATGAGAGACTCTTGAATACTGAAAACAAGCTGAAGGCTGAAGGGGGAGGGGGAAAGGGGAAGGGGGTGATGGTCATGGAGGAGGGCACTTGTGGAGAAGAGCACTGGGTGTTATATGGAAACCAACTTGGCAATAAACTATAAATAAAAAAACCTTAAAAAAAGAAACCATAAAAACCATTTGTAAAAGGCAACATCACTCAGTCGTATCCTTACATCCATCCAGATTATGCTCAGACAGTTTGCTGTTGAGCAGTGTAGCATTTCAGTTTCATAGATATCTTTTATGAGGGGAGATCTCTTTAAGGACAATGTTACCGATCTACTTTGACTTTACCTTATAGCCCTTTTAGTGGTAATTTATATATTGTAAGCAAAAAGCTAAAGTTCAATTCAATAGAAGAAATTTTTCTTAAGTGTATTTATTAACAACAAATTGTTAAATCTTATATTCAGGGAACTCACAGCCCAATCAAAGCACACAATCATATTTTTAAATGATACGTTGTGCTGCATTCCAGGAAAAAAAAATCTATAAATGTAGGTCATTAGCATATCAATCCTGATTATTGACCAATGAAGTACAATTGAATTGGTTCCTTGCCTTTTATTCTTAATATTTTAGAATATTTGTTTTACAATATTCAAAAGTATAACAAATATTTCTGAAGTTGCATTTTTTTCAACTTGATTATATCTTGCAAATTGTTATATTATACATGACTAATCAAGACTCTCTTCTCATTTGCTATAATTTCTTTTTTGTTCTTTGTAATTTGGGGGGTTTGCTATATTCCTTGATATTCCTTTCCTAATGATTTTTTTCTATAGTTTCTCAAAAGATTTTTTTCTTTTGAAAAATTTAGTCATTTATACATTTCTCAATAATGTAACATGCTATTTCCATTGACATATAAAAGTTTCAAAAAATTTTTCAAACAAGTAAATGAAGTTCCAAGTGCAATAATCATAAACACTTACTATTCTTTTGTCTTCTATTTTTGTCACCATTGGATAATCAACAGGTGCAATTTTCACAATATTTCCTTCATGTTTATCTAGTTTTCATTAGTTGGAGAGCATATATATTGAAACCATACTTGGCTGTGTGGGGCATAGAACACATTAAAACAAATGCAAAAATAGCATTCTTCTCAGAGCTAGAACAAACAATTCTAAAAGTTGTATGGAACCACAAAGGACCCCAAATAGCCAAAGTAATTTTGAAAAAGAAAACTAAATCTGGAGGCATGACAATCCCAGATTATAGCCTGTACTACAAAACCATAATCATCAAGACAGTATGGTACAATGCCACAGAAACAGACACATAGACCAATGCAATAGAATAGAGAACCCAGAACTTGACCCACAAATATATGGCCAACTAATCTTTGACAAAGCAAGAAAGAGTATCCAATGGAAAAAGATGGTCTCTTTAGCAAATGGTGCTGGGAGAACTAGACAGCAACAGGCAGAAGAATGAAACTGGACAACTTACTTACACCATACACAAAAATATGCTCAAAATGGACAGAAGACCTAAATATAAGACAGAAAACCATCAAAATCGTAGAAGAGAAAACAGGCAACAACCCCTGTGACCTTGGCCGCAGCAACTTCTTACCTGACACATGTCTGAAAGCAAGGGAAATAAAAGCAAAAATACTATTGGGACCTCATCAAGATAAAAAGCTTCTGCATAGCACAGGAAACAATCAACTAAAAGGCAACCAACAGAATGGGAGAAGATATTTGCAAATGACATATCAGACAATGGATTAATATTCAAAATCTATAAAGATCTTAACAAACTCAACACCCAAAAAGCAAATAATCCAGTGAAGAAATGGGCAGAAGACATGAATAGACACTTTTCCAAAGAAAACATCCAAATGGCTAACAGACACATGAAAAGATGCCCAACATTACTCATCATCAGGGAAATAGAAATCAAAACCATAGTAAGATACCACCTCACACTGATCAGAGTAGCTAAAATTAAAAACTCAGGTAACAACAGATGTTGGCGAGGATTCAGAGAAATGGGAACCCTCTTGCATTGTTGGATGGGAATACAGACTGGTGAAGCCACTCTGGAAAATAGTGTGGAGGTTCCTCAAAAAATTAAAAATAGAACTACCCTACAAACCAGCAATAGCACTATGAGGAATTTATCCAAAGGATATAAGAATGCTTATTCATAGGGGCACATGTACCCCAATATTTATAGCAGGACTATCAACAATAGCCAAATTATGGAAAGAGACCTAAAGTTCATCAATTGATGAATGAACAAAGAGGTGGATGGACCTGGAAGGTATTATGCTAAGTGAAATAAGTCAGTCAGGGAAAGACAGATATATGTTTTCACTCATATGTGGAAGTTGAGAAACCTGACAGAAAACCATGGGGAAAGGGAAAGAAAAAAAATTGTTAACAGAGAGGGAGGCAAGCCATAGGAATTCTTAAAATACAGAGAACAAACAGGGTTGATGAGGGTGGGGGGGTGGGGATAATGGGTGCTGTGCATTGAGGAGGGCACTGGTTGAGATGAGCACTGGTTGTTGTTATGTAAGCAATGAATCAAGGGAATCTACTCCCAAAGCCAAGAGCACACACTGTATACACTATATGTTAGCTAACTTGACAATAAATTATATATATATATGTATGTATGCATAGTCATAGTACATATATATTACATCTATATATTCTACAGACGTAAAGAGAATATATGAGGTTGCAAAGTCAGATTTCTATATACATCTACATGTGTAGAAATAGAGTATAATAAAACTGGAGCAAATAGAACAGTGTGATCTGAATGCATAGTGTATAAAAAGAGGATTATACACATAAATAGCACTTTCCATGTTCTAGGTACGATTTAAGTGTTTTACTTACATTAGTTCATGTAATTACTATAACAGCTCTACAAGAAAAATGCAATTGTCACACCTGTTTTGGAGATGAAGAAACTGAGGCCCAGGACTGTAGAATAACTTGCCCAAATTCTCACAGATAGGAAGCATCAGAGTTGTGCCTTGGTGCAGACGGCCAGGTTCCAGATATTGAGATCTCCAAAACCAGGCAGTACTGCCTTTCAGGAGATACGTGTGGGAATAAAAAATGGAGGCCTTTGAATGTCAACTTAAAGAATAGGAAACTATAGCTACATTAGCAAAAATTTGTAAACAAGAGCACCACCGTGTGATATGTTTGTACAAAAACAACTCTATTGGACAAGATTTTGATGAGAATATATAACACTGGGTTTAGAGTATTCAAGATAGTAATTAAACATCTGGCAAAGACAAGAAAAGAAATAAGTCAGATACTTTAGTGTAAGGAAATAGAATGCTGGCCTAGCCTTGAGACAATGTCTGAGGGAATAATTTTAAAGTACTGTGTGTGTGTGTGTGTGTGTGTGTGTGTGTGCGCGCGCGCGCGCACGCGCGTGCGTGCGCGTGCGTGTAAGCTTTTGAAATAATCTCATTTTCTCCAAGGGACACGGAGACAAATGAATTTTTTGTGTGTTTTCCAAAAAAGAGGTCATATGCAAAGCAACTTTAGACAACAGATTAGAAATTATAATGAGGTAGATATAGTATACATGTACACAATTTTAAGTAAGAAAAGAGATTTTTTCTCCTTTAATAACAAGCTATAAATGCTAGAGGGGATGAGAATTGAAGGTCACGGGATAGATTTATTTATAGCACTTTCTTAAAGTAGGAAATAGTTTGGACAAAGTTCCAGGGTAACAACAGCTCTGAAAATTGTCTTTAAAGAAGCAAAGTGTTTCTGAAGTAAGTTTGTCCTTTTGAATTTGAACATACTGCTTTTTGCAATGAGTTGTTATGTCAGCACTTCATCTACCCCAAAGGAAAAGCATGATAAATCTGCATTATGCTTTGAGGAAAGAGCATTACCAAGCTCTAGTATTAGCTTTCAAACCAGCTATTTCTAGTAACAGGTCAGATTTACCCATTGGCAATTCTGCCACGCATGCATAGATTCACACTTTATGCTGAATGGGCTGTATTTTTTTGAATACACCTATTACTTGAGCACATATTACAGCATTTATTTTCAAAATTTACAAATTAATATATATTGATTTTGAAAATTTTTCCTGAAAAGGATATACTTAATTTCAAATATTATCTGGATGTAAAGTGTTTTAATTTCAAATATTATCTGGATGTAAAGCGTTTTAATAATGTGAACCAAGTCTTTTTTTTTCTTTTTTGAAACAAGTCTTTTTAAATAAGAAATAGTATTAGGTGTTATCTCTGCATTGAATCTACATCATATTATTATTATTATTGTAATTGTTTATTAATTTAAATTCCTCATATGTATTTATTTGTCTTCTTGGATACTTATGTTGATTTTAACAACAAGTCAAAGCAAGTCATAGAATTTCTCCATTATGATTTTGTTTTGCCTGCTTTGAAGTAGAAACCAGATCATTAGCTTTATCTTCCCAAGTACTCAGGAACATATCATAGGGTATGGAACCAAAGATATTAAAATATCTAATTTATAATATGACCTTGATTAATTGTTTTTGCCATAACTTGATTCTTCCAGTAAAGAGGACCGTTTCTATTCAAACTTAGCTTTGGCTATCCAGAGCTGAAAACAATGAATAGGAAGTGTTAGAACCTCATTGGCTATTTGGAAGTAACTGGGGAGCTCAAGAAAAAGGAGCTCCTTTTTGAGCTTACTTTCTTAGATTTTTCATCTTTCCCTCCTTTGTGTCTCTGATTTACTTCTGCACCTCTGAATGAAGTATCATATTTCTGGATCACAAATAGCTCAGTTACTTAGAGAGGAATGGAGAAATGGAAGAAACGAACTAAAGTATGTTTGCCATTTTGTCTCCCTGTAGAACAAAGTTAAAAAGATACAATAAAAATGTTGAAGCAAGTATTAAAACTTTTACCAAAGACCATCTTTTCACCACCATGTTTATCTCTCCACTTTATACTGTGCTGTAAATAACTTTCTACAAATCAGGATGTTAAGATTATTGACTATTGTCATAAACAGTAACCATAAAGATATTGAGCACCTTGCAAAGTTTATGATTCTCTTCTTTGCCCTGAAAAAAATAAAGTGATATGAAGTATGAACTTTTCCTCAATAAGAGAAAATAAGTTAAAGAAAGCACACAAGAAATTGTTTAAAGTTTCCTAGGATAAGAATAAAATGAGTGGTATGTCATATAAAATCAGCCACATTCATGGGAAGAATACTATTGGAATTACTTGAGAAGAAAATACAAATTACCCCTCTTTCTGGAGACTGGGATGAACTAATTCTCACCCTTACCACCACACACAATTTCTGCTTTCTCCTTTTCTCAGCAAAGAAAATAGGGAAGAATAGAGAAAAGTGTGTGATTTCTGAGGATTTGGGCCAAATAAACGGGCATCTCTGAGCCTTTGTGTCTTAAGAGAGTCATGTTTTCTTTTTTTAAGTTTGTTTATTTTGAGAGGTGGCGAGGGGTAGAGAGAGAGGTTAAAAGAAAGAATTCCAAGCAGGCTCCATGTTGTCAGGGCAAGGCTGGATGTGGGTCTTAAACTCACAAACCATGAGATCATGACCTGAGCCTAAATCAAGAGTAAGGCGCTTAACTGACTGACTCTCCCAGGTGGCCCCCTGCTTTGAGGATTTTAAACTGCTTTATGTGAATATAGTAATGCTTTAGAAACAGTATCCAATACAATTGGACAACTCCCTTTGTGGATTCTCAGGTAAAATTATACTATCAGGACGAAGAAGGAGACAATATACTTAAAAAAAAATAAACTCCTCAGTTCCGTTTCATTGATTGGGCTCTTCTTTCATTACAAAAGAATCATGCCCACTACTAAAAATCCTCTGTCTATGAACTAAATAATGACTCCTCTAAAGATGTTACTTTGTATATCATATAAACATCTCCTCCATGGTATAATATCCAGAATTTAAATTTTAGGATAGTCTTGCCAAGTAGACAGTCAAATTCTCAAAGATAGAAACCATTCCTTATGTATGTTTGAATCCTAACATCTAGCACATAGTCTAACACCTCATAGAGGATCAATGTATACTAATAAAGCACATTATTAAAAGTGCCACTGTGTCTACCAGGAACACACCGTTAGTCAAAGAAATTAAAATTTGTAAGCTTAGTATAGCAAGAGGGAATGGACCTTAGGATAACCATGGAGCGTGTCAAAAGGGTATTAGAAAAGAATATTTATAGGATTTGGAGGATTAGAGTAAGTCATAGGATTGTCTTTGGATGAACTGATAAAAGTTTCTTGTGAAAAACAGCAAGGTTAGACTTATAGTTAGATAGCCTAGTAGATTATAGTTACATTGACAAAGCCAGGGAATAATGGATTGATTCTAAAAATGTCAGGATGCCTCTTTTCCTCTTATGATTTGGCCATATGACTTACTTTGGTAAATGGAACACTGATAAACATGAAAATCCAGGGTTTGGAGAGAGTCTGTGCCTTGGAACTTACCTCTCTTTTCCAATTGCTAGGTGAACAAGTTAGCCAGCCAGATACCAATCCAGAGGAGGATGGAAGTCATTCTAGGTTAGGGCATCCCCCAACTGAGGTAGTGACGGACTGCACACAAATGAGCACACTCAACTGAGACCAGAAGCACCATCCAGATGAGCCCAACCCAAATTGTTGACTCCCGGAATTGTGTTCTAAATAAATATTTATTGTTTTGTTTTAAGTTACTAAGTTTTGTAGTGGTTTTATGTCTCAAAACCTAACTGACAAATTGTAATAGAAGATGAGCCAATTTAGCCAGTCTGTTCATTTTCATTCAAGTGAGCAATCATTCATTAACTATGTTAAATCCATGAGATGAGGACTTTTTGTGAATAGCTACCCACCTCGATTGCCTCAGGGTTTGCTCAATCCCTCTGAACCACCCTGAAAAGACAACCTGTTTTTCAATGGGAGACTTAGAACTGTTATAGTCTGGCCTCAGAAATATTCTTGGTCATCTGTGTTCACATATTTCAGTGTTTTTTTTTCCTATGAGAAAACTCAATAAAAGTAATTCAAAAGTTTGTATTACTTATAAGTGGAAAATAATTTGGAGTAACCCAATGCAAGTGTGTCAGCTTAATTACAAGCATGAGGTATGTAACATTTCGGTAAAGCACTGGCCTTATTGAAGACATTGGTATAAAGCAGTGTTTTAAGTCCATATTTTGTCATGGCTATAATTTAACAGTTTAGAAGCAAAATTAATGTGTTGTGTTTCCCTTTGATTAATACAGCACATTTTATTCAAAGTGGCTTGCTATTCCTTTTTGTTTCTGCCAAAAAGACCTGGTTGACACTGACAAGGAAATACAATATTGTGTGGGCCAAATTTCTGACATTCATTTCCCTCATACATTAATTTAGTACAAAGAAGAATAATCTGCTGTTCACAAAGAAGAAAAAAAAACACCAACACATTTGAAGCCAAATCCTTTCACTTAAAGGTTATATGACTGAACATAATTTTCTCAGGAGGGAATTTGTTGTTTGAAATGTCTCAGACAAGAATCATCATAAGAGAGAGTTAGCTGCATCTTGTCTATTATAGGTCTTTGGGTAGTTAAGGGCATGAAATAAAGGAGAAAATTCCATCTGTTTGGAATCAGAATCAATTTTTGACACAAGCTGTCAAAAAAAAAAAAAAAAAACAGAGAGAGAAGCTGAACTACCCCAGAGGAATATAACATTGCTAAACCAGTTTGATGGAAAATTAGAAATTATACCTGTATTTAATTAAATCTGGGCCAGAGGAGACTACCAGTTCAGGTCTTTGAAACAAAGTTAGAAATAAATAGACCTTTACCATCAGAGATTATCAAAATGGTTTTTGAAGGTGAATTACAAAGACAAAGGGAAAAAGAGATGTTGAATATTTTTATAAAGTAATTTTTAAATTCAATCTATTAAAACTTCTTTTTTAACTAAAAAGTAGAGGTTGAACATGACCAGAGGCATTTTAAATTAATAACAGATGTGGTAACAAAGAACTGGTATAAATTACTGAGGAAAACTGAATGAAGAGCTGAGGTTACTTATATTAGAAAATTATGTTTTTTAATAGTTAAACAGCAAATCCTTATACAATATTGTCTCAAAACAAAAACAACAACAAAGAAATGTGAGAAATGTTTTTATCAAATATACACAAATACATATATAGAATATAGAATTGTATTATATGACACTGTTCTTCATTTTCCCAGACACCAGAACAAATGTACATATGTTAAAAATATATATGGTTATAAACATATTTTCTATAGAATTGGGACTTTAGAAGAATACATAATGTTTTAATTTGAGGGGGTAAATAAAGTTCTATTCATTACAACCATTCTTTTACATCCAAACTATTCAGTGAAGGGTAGGTTAAACATGTACCCCTGAGCTAGAGTGCCTAGATTCAAATCTTCTCTTTATATGCCAATTTATCCACATTGTTTAAGCTTTCTAAACCTTAATTGAGTGAAATGATCCACCTTATCTCACAGGCTGGTTGCAAGAATTAAATGTGACAAGATGTATAAAATGTTTAGCATAGTACCTGCTTAAAATTTTTTTTAAAGTACTAATATAGGATGATAAAGACAATTTACTTTTTAGTCCAATGAAAGCAATACAAGATCCAAGGACCTCCTATCAATGGAGGGTCTATCTTAAGTCTGATGTATTTAGTCATTTTAGAATAATAGGAAGATGCTTTTCCACAATTCTATGAACTTTTCAGATTCTCAGTAGAGCAGCCTTTTAAAAGACATATAACCTGACAATGGAAGTTTCTGGCCTAAGCAATAAGTAGAATGGTATAAGGAAGACATAGGAACATCTGTGGACCATTGTTTTTAGAGATTGTTACTAAATATTAGACATTAAGGTGAATATTAGATGAGTATTAAAGATCTGGGTGGGGATATTAAGAATGTAGCTAAAACAAAGGCTGTGATTCAGGGAAAATTTTTAGGATGGAGATAAAAATTTGAGAGCAACATATATAGTTAGATAGGTAGTTAGTTAGAAAAGGTTTTTTTTTTTTATGACTCTTGTCCTTAAATATCCCATTCTTACCTTGTTTTTTGATTAAATCTCTTGAATTATTTAAAACTCAAGACTTATATTTCCATTTCTTTGTAGCTTTACATGTCCCAGAGTAGCCCAAATTAAGTTATCCTCTTATAGTATAGGCACAACTATCTGTTATTACAATATCACTTTTTATGGTAATTATCTTTTTTTAAGATTTATTTTTGAGAGAGAAAGAGACAGAGAGACAGAGAGAGAGAGAGAGAGAGAGAGAGAGAGAGAGAACACATGTGTGAGTGGTAAAGGCACAGAGGAGGAGAGAGAATCTTAAGCAGGCTCCATGCCCACTGTAGAGCCTGATGTGGGTCTGGATCCTTCCACTCTGGGATCATGATCCGAGCTGAAATCAAGAGTCAAACACTCAGCCAACTAAGCCACCCAGGTGTGTCTATTGTAATTATCTTTTTACTTGGCACTTTCTAGTAGACTGAGAGTTCCCAAAAGGAAGAACTTATATTTTATCCCTCTTCCTAGGCTCAGTGCATAGAGAAGGTGATTGACAGATAGTTGGTGCTCAATTTAAGACTGAATATAGTAGTATTGTACAATTAGAAAAAAAATCATGTGATTTAATTAAACAGTTCATCATGGATAAAGAGAATTATGCAGAATTGATAAAAGGGGGCTCAAGCTTGAACAAGAGTAAAGGGTATGAAATTTTTCTTGAAGAGTATGAAATTCTACAGAATTTTGAGCAACTGACTTGAATTTTGGAAAATTATTCTTAGAGCTTCATGGAGGATGGACTGGAGTGAACACAAAGATGGTAAGTTACTTTGATAAATGGCTATAGTTGCCAAAAGGATGTGGATGCTATTGCACTGGGGGTGAAGTTCTACATCCCAGCAGAGAAAGAATCTGGGGAGCCACATGAATGGCAGTTGAGGCATTTACTTGGGGAGATTGTAGAATGAGAACAATTAGCCAGGGACTGATTTACATAAAAGTTTAAATGTTATGCAAAAAATAATTTTAAATAAAGCCCCTGGACTATAATGAAAAAAAGAAGCTAGAGATAGAAGAGAATGATTAGAAGAAAGTTTTAGCACAAAAGGAAGAGAGTTTCAAGGGAAAAGAAGTGAAATAATTAATTCTCAGGCAGATGAAAATATAAAGAACCAAATTATCTATTGAAATTAGCAATAAGTTGGTCAGTGGAATTCTTAGAAAGAAGATTTCTGGGGTCACCTGGGTGGCTCAGTTACTTAAGTGTTCAACTCTTGGTTTTGGCTCAGGTCATGATCTCACAGTTCCTGGGTCCTGAGATCCAGCCCTACATTAGGCTGTGTGCTGACAGTGTGGATCCTGCTGGTATTCTCTCTCTCCCTCTCTTTCTGCCCCTTTCCCATGTGCTCTCTCTCTCTCTCTCTCTCTCTCTCTCTCTCAAAATAGTTAAATAAACATTTTTTTTTAAAAAGAAGATGTATGTAGTAATGAACTGAGGGTGAATGGGAAGTCTGAGAAAGGAAGAAAACACCATTAGAAAGACAAGGAAAAGAGAGATGTGTGTGGCATCAGCTGAGGGCAAAGGGTTTACTAAAGGTTTCTGTTTTTGTGTGTGTTTAGTGACCGGAGTGTTATAAGCATGTTCATTTTCCAAAGGGAAAGATCTGTCAGTATCATTTACCACTGTTTTGGATGCTGTCTATATTACATTTAGTGACAAAAATAAAAATGTTCATGATTATACTTTACTTGAGCTTTGGGCTTCCTCTGGGAAATGAGTAGCTCATTTCTGCTATTACTATATATTAAGGAAATTTTAAAATTTGATGTTTATAAAATAATTGTCTCTGTGTCTCTGGGTATCTGGAATGATAGCTGTTTGGATTAATGGGGCATCTGCTTTATAGTTAATTCTATGTATTCTTTTTCATGACTCCCTAGATAAAACCTGCATTTTTTTAATATTCTAAGGTGGTTAATAATACAATGAAACACTTTTTGGAACTGAAGAAAAACAAATTTTATTTCAAAGGTTTTAACTCTCTGTAATCCATAAAATAGATACAAAACAAACTATTTAGAAGAGTGTAATCCATTAGCCAGACTAATTAGTGGATTGTAGCCAAGGGCTATTCCAGAGCAATATCTGTCTAAGTCTCTGTGCAATCCCCATAGCTACTTTTGAGTGCCCCTGATATAGTAGCTTAAACAAATCCCTTCTCACAAATATTTATGTATGTTAAGATGTTCTAAGAGTTTACAAAAGAGAAAAAATTCTCTTTGACGATTCAAACTAAAATATAAAGCCAATATAGGGACGCCTGTATGGCTCGGTTGGTTAACCGTTTCACTCTTGATTTCAACTCAAGTCATGATCTCACAGTCATGGGAGCCCTGCATCGGGCTCTGTGCTGATGGTGTGGGGCCTGCTTGGGAATCCCTGTGTCCCTCTCTCTCCACCTCTCCCTTGCTCATTCTCTCTCTCTCTCTCTCTCTCTCTCTCTCTCTCAAAAATAAACATTAAAAAAGTAAAATATAAAGCCAATATAAATGTAATATCCCAAGTAATTAGTATGACAAAATAAAAGTTATTCTAATAGCAATATATAATCTTTTATTTTATACTTAGATACCATACAGTCATTTCAACTGAATAAACAAAAAACTCAGGTTTGTGTTTTATGTGAATCTGTGTGTGCAAATATGTGTGTGTATAATAATTATGATTTATAACTTTCACTAGTTTCTAAGGAATCAGCACCGGTAATGAGAGGGTTCCTAATTTGCCAAGTGCAGTGGTAGCTAGGAATATGCAAGTGTTTAAGGAGATTTTGGATAAGAGTGGAATTGCTCTGTGTAACATATCCAGGAAACAAGTCAGTTAGAAGTGGAAGCATTCAAGAGGAAGTATATGGCCACTGAGAGAAACACTGGCTATTGAATTCAGACGGAGGCTAACATCAAGAAAATTTATCCATAATTCAGCCATGAGTATTTGGGTTGGCAATGCCACCTAGGGAACTGAGATTGATATGCTGAGCACTTGGAAAATAAGAAGTGCCAGAGGTCCGTTTTTTGGCATATGACATGATGACAGACATGCAAGGGGTAGAAAATAGAATGGTTATGTAGACATATCCATACAATGTTTTATTCAAATTATACCTTTCAAATGTTGACAGTGAACAAGTCCTATGATTGTACTTTATTTTCAATTCATAATGAAGTGGCTTGTTTGTCTGCTGCTCTGTTAACTGGACTAACTAACATTATGGAATCCAGGGCAAGTATAAATTGAGTGTGTCACAGTTTCCTCTATGATTTAACATTTCATTAGTGTTCTGGAACATTTGAAACAAACCTAAGTACTGCTTACATGAATTACAAGAGCCCGGCGATCAGGCCCTGCTTCTTGTAAGATAAAATTGTTTTGAAATTGTCATTCCTCTCTTTCCTACTTGGAAATGAATACAAGTACTCTACGATCATGGTAACTTTTCATATATATATTTATTAATCTAAAATATCACATACCAGAGCTCCTTTCTACCTGGTAGATGACATGCTGCCCTGTTCGTGAATCATTGATTAAAGACAATATGATCTTTATTTTCAAGCCAATAAGATCTTTAAGTACATAGAGATCATTTACTATAATGTCCTGTACTTACTCTGTACTATATCTCTAATTTTGTAATGATCTTCACATTTCTTCTCATTAGACTTATGAGGAATGTTTTTCTCTCTCTGGTACCTCAGTAATAATAAAAATGCCTATAACTATAATAACTGCCTAATAAGTATTTATAGATCAAATGTTCAAAGGGTTGCATTAAATTCCCACAAATAAATTCTTTTGGTAGGAACTTCTACTTTGATGTGGTGCCAAAAGACAGTTCTATCTTTGAAACTTAGAACAGTTTTAAGATTTAACTAAGCAAGTATTTCACTGAAGCATTTTACTGCAGCAAATCATGAAAAATGTATCAATATCAAAAAAAATAATAATCAATTGGGAATAAACTCTCTATCAGACTCTATGCATTATTTTTCTCTACAGCCCTATGACATATATTCTATTTATGTCCTTATATCCATGTTACACTTGAGACATTTAAACAAAGTCCACAAGATAACTTGACAAGTGACTGGTAGAAGGAGATGCAATTCCTGTCAGTTTACTTATGAATCTTGTATTGTGAACTGCCTTTCTAGGCTGCCCCTCATGATTTTCCCTAAGGGGCTCAAAATGTTTAATAAACAATGGTGTATTTATCCTAGAAAAAGGTGAAAATACTGTTCACTAACTCATGCAATGACTGTCTGTTGACTGTGAGTTCAAAGCAGAGGGTAAGCTATACACTGGGATATAGCAAAAACAAGAATAGATGGGCTCTGCCCCTTGAAGCTGACTATTCAGGACCTACGCCATTGTAACATGATGACTAACGTTGTTGGCTCTGGAAAAGCTAACCCAAGACCATCACTCAGTTCCAGGACTTTGGGTTAATAACTTAACCTCTTCTTTCCTTGGTTTCCTCATCTGTTAAAACTATCACTCTATGGGATTAAGTGAGTTGATCCATATATAATGCTTAGTACAGAGAATTTCACATAGCAAACACTGACTTCACTTTGGTAGGAGGCTAAGACTCTAAACAAATAATGATGGTAAACAATTTAAGTGCTCTAGACAAAGAGAGCAAAGTTGTATGTGAGCATTGCCTGAATAACCTGTCCTGGTCTTGGGATAAAGGTGGCAAGGAGCAACATCTGTAGGGTGAAAAATTAGTCCAGTAAAACCAGTCTATGCCTGCCATGAGATAAAATGTGTTGCTGTGACTATGACCATAAAAAAGAGAGCAAGATTTTGTATGAGAAAAGAATAAATTCTCTAGGGATCCTTGAACAATGAATGACCTTAGACCAACCCATTTCAGAAAGGTATTCAATCAAGACTTGACCTCTCCCTTGAGTCCACACCAATATGAAACTTTGAGGTTAAATAAAAAATGGAGAGATAAATGCAAGTAACATCCTGTTTTAAAACTCCCTAGATAATAGACCTTCCCTACCTGGTTATAGCTATATCAATTTATTTTCCTGTCTCTTTCAGTTTTGAAGTTATTATATAAACTAGAAATAAGAGAACAAAAAGATATAATATAAAAACAAAATAGTAAGCAAAGCAAAAACTATGAAAAATCACTTTCATTCTTTGTTTGCATATTGTTCCCATTATCTATAGAAATTAAGATCTGTTTATTATGCGCTCTGAGAAAAGATTTTTATCAGTTCAATTGACATCAGTAAACATGCTGATGCTTACACTGTCATTTCATAATGGTAAAGAAAAATTATATTTGTAAGTTATTATAAACTATTATAAACTAAACTAAAAACTAATTATATAGAAACTCATTATGTAGTCAAAGAATACCAATTCACTTATAACCTGGCTATTCCAAGATTGTTGGAAGAATTGATAAATTTATCCACCGTAATTGAGACAGATTTCCTGACATTTTATTTTTCTTTATGCCTTTAGAAATTGTTAACATACCTATGTACAGGTCAGAAACTACTTTTTAAACACTTAAGTTTATGTATGTGAATAACATTCAGAATATTTAATAATTGGTACTGTAATATGAATATGTAATTCAACATATAAATAATAATTATAAAATATCTTCTTTTGTTACTGAAGTCATTTAAACTGTATATTTAAAAAGTACTTAACATATAACTTAAATTGTACTACAAATTAATTGATGGATTCTAATAATTTCCAATCATTATCGATTTATACAGATGTGTTTTGACCCTTTGCTGGGATAGAGCTATCACTGTGCCATGATAGAAGGAACCATATTAATCCCTTCAAAGACTTTACCTCACCATGAAATAACATCATTAGTGATGGAGTATTTGGTAGCATAGTGAATTCACTGCCTCCCATCTTTTCCTCCTACTCCTCTCCATTCTTGCCTTCTTTCATTATAGGTCACACTTGTAGTGAGGGTGAAGTGCATTCAGACCAGATGGGGAGGAAGTCAGGAGAGTGCTCTAGTGAGCTGTGTAAGAATATACTGAGGTTGGTTGCTGTATCCAGGAGTTTGACTCTTTTTAGCCTGATTCCACCAAGGGACTGAGAAATGGCTGTGCTCCTTTCATAGACCAACCAGTGAACAGTTGGTTAAACACATAGAAGCAGCTGTTGGCTGAGGTCCTCTTATTAAACCAGAATAAAACAAAAAGGAAGAAAAAAGGGAGGAAGTAACAAAGAAAGTTTAAACAGTGATTATTGACAGTCTGAGCCAACACGAAAAGGGCTCTTTAAAGCTAATCAGTTCCAGACACATGAAAGAGCCAGCAGGGCAAGAGGAGTTGAGGAGCTGGTGAGAGGCTCCTTGGCCTTATAGGGAGATGGGGGAAATAGAGGAGGGTTACAGTGTCATACCATCAAGACATGATGAGGTGTGAACCTTGATGATGAGTTAAATGGACAGTTTCCCTTCCTTAAAATCTTATCACAAGGAGCCAAAATAGTCCCCCTTTCCATTTTCCCATATCTACCACCACAAAGGGATAGTTTCCAAAAACAAAAAACTGCAAACTTATCTAAGGAATGAAAAGTTTCTATGCAACAAATTTTTAATATCCTTCAGTTCTCAGCAGTCAAGGACTGAGCCCAGACAAGGTTAGGCATTTCTGTGTGTGTGTGTGTGTGTGTGTACTTGAAGGGGTAGGAGGGATACACAATAAGTCGTCCTCAGCTCTGTGGAACAGCTTTCTTCCTTATCCAAGAACTTCTAAACTCTAAATTTAGAGTCTGCTCTTTACGTCTGAAATAATTAAAATAATCTGTATCAACCTCACCCTACCTGCAACAGACATACACACCAAAATCGGTGCTCCATTTTCTAAACTTGAATTGCCAAACAGGTTCTGTATGCTAAATAAATCATATCTACTAGAATGCATATTATTAAATGATTTTACCACTCATTGCAATTACTGTTACCCTGTTTAGCAACATGACCCATATACGGTAGCTCAATCTTCTACTACTCACTGCACCTGTGACTGTGAGCATTGACAGTCATGTAGGCTTCATGTTGACTATATTTTGTTTGGCCTGTGTTCTGAGTTCCCTATTTATTTCAGTCTTGGAATAGTACTAAAGTGGTTGTTAAGAGCTATCCCTCTGCTGGTAGTTTGCCCCATTACTGTCATGTACTTCGTAATTTAAGATGGTGCTACTATAGATGCTTGATATTTCCTGCCTTGTACTTGCTTTGTCAGCAGAGTACACGTTTGACCTATGTATAATAATTCTATCCTTGCTAAATTGTGTCTCAAATAATTGAAAACATGTGTGTCTAAGAGGTGACTAGAATTAACTTTATTCTCCAGAAACATTTTAATGTAATTGAATTTAAGAGCCTTGTCAAGGTGGACATATGAGGTTATTTTACCTAATTGCTATTATACAGATTCAGTTTCCTTTTGGAATATATTGATGGATTTTCATATTTCCTCTATGTGACATTTTTTATCATTGTTATCTGTAACATCATTTATCATTGAATATTAAAGAATTAGAAATGTGTTTCGGAATTTGTAAAAGTTAAAATACTAAGCATGGTTTATAGTTATGTTATGAGATATGAAAAAGAAAGAAACAGGCATAGAATTTGAAATTTTTAATTCTAATTTAATAGCTTCAATAAATTTTATTGAGATTAAACACATGTTTATATGGTGTATTTTTAAACTGTATGCCAAACAGAATATATGTTTGCATGAAAGATGAGTTTTAAATAGTAAGTTTAGAAGTTGCTCATGATTATAGACTATTTGAAATTTGTGAGAAGTTTCACAGTAGGAAAACACTAAATAATATACTATGCATACATGTCCGTGTTTCAAAGTTTAAACTGCTTTAACTACAAGTAAAAGTCATCTCTGGGATTTCCTGTTGGAGAACATGTTGATCCTAGTAAAAAACACTTTTTAAAAGTTTCCCAACTATGTTAAGCAGTGAAAAAGATGAAGCAAGAGAATTAATAATGGCCTTTCCAACAATGTGAAGTTTTGATATTATCCCTAGGGAAATGTGGGGTAGGGTACAGGGGTTTTGAGCTCACATCATTCATATCTCTTCCAAATGTCACCTCTTCAGAAGAATCTTCCCTGACCACCTGATCTCAAATTAAAGATCCTGTAATTCCCCATCTTCTTGTCCTCCTTTGTTTTTCTTCATAATCATGTTACTACCTATGATTATTTTATTTATCAATATTTTATATCTGTTTAGAAAGATCTTCATATTAACAAGAACTTTTTTTATTAATTTTATTGTTATTCACTCAACTATTCCCAGAGCCTGCAGCCATATATGAAAAATAAGCATTTTTGAATGAATGAATACTAGTATAATGAACATGCAGATTACATATGATTAGTAACAGTTCATCTATCTGAAAAACACACAGGCAACTTGACCTAACCAGAAAGTAGATAAAACCTGAAGGATGGATGCACTAGCCAAAAACCAGTCTCAAAAACAAAAGGTATAGATTTATTCTCTACCTAAATGCTTTATTAGGAAGGCCCTTGCTTTTCTCATAGTATTTATTTACTATTAATTACATGTTAATCTGATTTATTTGATCTGATTTCCAGGCTTACACCAAGTTAGAAAAGCAGAATATTAGAGAAACAGAAAGATAGTCCACTTTGCAACCAGAGCAAGATTTTTTTTTACTGTTTATTTATTTGTGAAGAGTGGTGGAGAGAGGAGAATCCCAAGCAGGCTCTGCACTGATGCTGCAGAGCCCAACATGGGGCTTGATCTCATGACCTGAGCCGAGATCAGGAGTTGGACATTTAGTCAACTGAGCCACGCAGGTGCTTGAGATTTTTGAAACTCAAATTAGATCATGGTACTTTTTGTGCACAGTTGAACAGTGTCCTACCAAACTTTGTGTTTTACCAGAACCTGTGAATGTGACCTTATTTGGAACTGAGGTGTTTGAGGATGTATTCAAGTAAATATGACACCATACTGGAATAGGGTGGGCTATAAATCCAATAACTGGTATCCTTATAAGGAGAGAGATTTAGAGACATAGAGACACACAGAAGAAAAACAGCCTTGTGAAGACAGGGAGAGATAGGTGTGATGTGCTCCAAGCTGAGGAATGCCAAGGACTGCAAGCAAACACCAGGAGTTACAAGGATATAAGAAGAAATAGTTTCATTTTTTTTCTTTTTTTAACTTGTATTTATATTTGAGAGAGAGATACACAGAGTGTGAGCAGTGGAGGGGCAGAGAGAGAGGGAGACACAGAATCTGAAGCAGGCTCCAGGATCTGAGCTGTCAGCACAGAGCCCAACACGGGGCTCGAACTCACGAACCGCGAGATCATGTCCTGAGCTGACTTCAGCCACTTAACCGACTGAGCCACCCAGGCATCCTGAGAAATAGTTTCTTAGAGTCTTCAGAGGGAGTATGGCTCTGCTGATAACTTGGTTTCAGACTCCAGATCAGTGTGAGTATATATTTCTGTTGTTTGAAGCCACTTAGCTCCTGGGAATCTATTACAGCAGCCTTAGGAAGCTAATATATTCCCTTGTTTAAAATGTTTCAGAAGACTTTAATTATATTGGCAACAGTATTGAATAAATGCTCAATAAGTGTTTGAGGAATGTGAAATAATCTCACAAAAGTAAAGGAAATGGTTGTATATATACAGATGTGTATCAAGTCAGTAGGAGAGATACCAGGGGTCTTGAGAGGAGGAGATTCAAATTGCTCTCAATTTCTGTGTTCAGGAGGTATAGGACACATTTGGTGTTGGTTACAGAATACCATACAAAGGTGGGCTGTAAATAATGAAAGTCATAATTATTCCTATAGAAATTTTTTCCATGGTATAGTATTTCTAGTATTGGTTGCTTTAGCGGGTCAGTGATATAAGAGGCCTGCTCAAATTCTGTAAAATTTCATTGACTTTTACCTTCATGGTTGCAAAATGGACATAATAATTATATGTATGTTGTCTTCATTCAAATGTCAAGAAGGTGAATTCTAGGTGTGAGTGTGTGTGTGTGTGTGTGTGTGTGTATTTTAAGTTGAAAAATATCCTATAACTCATCCAGAACAATTTGTTATTCAAATCTCTTTGGCAAGCATTTTATCACATACCTATGCCTTAACTAATTATTGGCAATGGGAATAAGATTACCAGGTTTGGCGTATATCCATCAAGATTCACTACATGGGGCTAGACAGGTGCTTAGCCTCTTCTGAAGGAAGTTTTCACTTGTGTGATGGTAAACAGATTGGGTTTCTGTTGGCAAGAGAGATTTAGGGTGTAACTATTAAGTAGCAAACAATTGTATCTGAAAGACAGAGACTGGCAATATGAGTGTCTTCATAATGTGAAAATGAACACCTTTCTCAGTTTATTCATAATTTTTATTATAGTAATGACACTCCTCCTAGAAAATTAATCAACACTTTTGACTTCTGGAATACAGACTCACTCTTCAGGATTATTTTGTAAATAATAAAAGAGAAAAACATAAGGCACAGCGTACATGTGTGTGTGTGTGTGTGTGTGTGTGTGTGTGTGTTTTACTCCACTGCAGAAAGCTGGCCAACAAATAATAAGAATTTATTCCATCATAATCAACCCAGTTTTCCTTTTCTCAAAGGCCAGTGATTAAAATATTTACAGATTATTTTACCAAATGTACAGGATTATGTCTTAGCTTTAACAGCAATATTCTTTAATGATTTTGATCTCATAACTATTAGCAGGATTAGGAAGGTACTTAAATAAAATTAAAGTTATTGGGAAAACATTAGATTATAAATTCACTAAGTTAATAAACATTAGAATAAAAACGTGCTGAAAACTATGCTTGGGCAATGTGCATAGTTTGTGGATATAACACTTTAATGTCTGATCCATTGCCCATGTCCTGATGATTACCAATAGGATAATTAAATCTTAGTTTCCTAAAGTAGTAGCTGAGTCAAATGGTGTTGTAAAGAATGTTTCCCAAAGCCTTGGGATTCCCTTGAGTTCTCTAAAATTGGCCTTGGAGAGTAAAATTAGGGAATCAATAAAGTGGGGCTCTAGAGAACCTCCAAACTCTATTCACTGAGGCAAATCAGACTTTCTTGGCATATGCAGAGTAACATGTAAGTGTTAAGACAGAAGGAATGAAGAGAGGAGGGAGATTGGGTGGAAATCAGGGGGAGGTTGAGGGATTTTTTTTTTTAAGAATGAGGACTTTTGGTTCTTGAACCATCCTTTTGTGACAAATATCTAAGTATTGCTTAGCCAGGCATATATATAGATACAATATATCTAAGGAGTTTTTTTAAGTCAGTTTTCCTAAAATAGAGATTTGCACACAATACTGGGAAGTACTCTTTGGAATAACACTATCAAGAAGTGAAGGAAGCAACACTGGGCAGTGAAAAAGGTTGAAGATGCAATGCAGTTATAACAAAGGTCCTAGCAGATCCCTCTGGAAGCTTTGGAGCTGGAATGGTCCTTCGGAAGTGTTTTATTGAGGCAAGGGCTAGGCCTTCATTCTCCTATCTCTACTTGATGCAGGCTACTCCTGGGCCGGTGCCCTTAAGTGCAGCTCTTTAAGCTGAGAGAAAGCCTTTGTTCAGCAACAGCCCAGGCATCTGGAGGAAGGAGTGTTTTGGTCCTGAAGGTGGAATCCGGGTGGGATGGATGTGGGGGGCATGCATCACAGAATTCACTACCTTGATTTTTTGACTTGAATACATGCTCAGAGAACAGAACAAGCTACTCCATTCCCCCACCTCCCTACACATGCATATTTGCCCATTTTCTTCTCTTTGTTTCTCCCTAGGGAACATGGCAGGGAAAGTCAAGGCTTACTACCTGAAATGGAGTGGAATGGTTATTGCAGAAATACGGAGGGGAGAACAAAAAGTAATTTTCAGCTTTCTTTTCAAATTGACATTGGAGAAATAGTCCTGAGAGACAAAGGCTATTTGCTTCCCATGATCTGGGATTTTTTTTTTTTTTCTCAACAGAAATCCCTTGAAAGTCTCCAGTCTATGTCACAGTGATAAGGAAACTTTTCCCCACCTGCCCAGACCAGAGGAAGAGCCCATTGGCTTAGGGTAAGAGGAAAGATCAAATGGGAATTCAACAAATTAAAGGCTGAAGTGCTGCTCTGGATAAGTATTCCACTTCTGTCACTCTAGCTGACCACAGGGCAGAGGAATGGGTATGGAGATAGATTGTTCTGAGGGGTTGGGCTTCTAGAACATAGAGAAGCTATGTGTTACTTCTCTTCTAAGTTCATGGGAGGCACAAGCTCCTAAAAACTCTGTTTCCATGACAAAATAGAATATCTTTGATATTTGATGTGCCTAGGTTGGTGGGCTAGAGGCAGCCTCATAGAGTTGCTTAGAATTCCCAAAAGGGTGCTGGAACACCAAACTCTACTTATGTGGCTAAATCTGGCATAAATATGATACTGAGTGAGCACTTGAATCTTTGACAAAGTGATACCGTCAGTAAATGAATCATAGATTGCTTGAATAGGGATGATTTGGGAAAGGTGACACCTTAGAAATTCTAGTGTGGAGCCATGTGGAGCCATGTCCATGTCCAATGGGGTTTAAAGTATATCTGAATGGAGACACACACTGAGGAAGCACAAATGTCTCTCCACAAAACCATTCTTTTTTTTTTTTTCATTTTAAAATTTTTATTTATTTTTGAGAGAGAGTAAGACAGACTGCATGTGGGGGAGTGGTAGAGAGAGTAGGCTGAGCTGTCAGCCCAGAGCCTGATGTGGAGCTTGAACCCATGAACGCTGAGATCATGAGATCATGGCCTGAGCCGAAGTCAGATGCTCAAAGAACTTAGCCACCCAGGTGCTCCCCAAGAAAACCATTCTTAGATAAATTCTTAGAATTTAGATGTTGGGGTTACAAGCCAGAGAGATAAAGTACTGACTGATGGAAGAAAGAAAATACAATATAAACATTTACTTTTTAGTTTATATTTGAGAGAGAGAGTGCACAAGCAGGGGAGAAGGGCAGAGGGAGAGGGAGAGAGAGAGAAAGAGAGAGAGAGGAAGAGAGAGAATCCCAAGCAGGCTCCACACTTAATGTGGAGCTTGATGCAGGCTCAATCCTATGACCTTGGGATCATGATCTGAGCAAAAATTAAGAATCGGATGCTCAGCTAACTGAGGCACCCAGGTGTCCCAAGAAAATATAGTATAAATATAATTTTAAAGTCTGAGAACAGCTGAAATTCATTCAGTTCTATAGATTGTTTCTACCACTTTGTAAAATGGTAACACAAGATGAGGATGAGATTAAAATATTGAAAACTAAAGGTACTTATATCTTTTGCAAACCTGAGAGAATAGCTTGAAAATATTGTAGCCCACATAGAGTAAATACGACAATAAAAATAAGTGAAGGATCATAGTGTGAGAAGAAAGCAAAGACATCAGAAGCAGAGAATTAGCAATGATTATAGTAACACTAAGAGATCCAATCATCTCAGCATAAAATTGGAGCTAATTAGGATTGAACGTGGACTGTATCTAGTGACATGTGAAAAGTGATATCTGTGTGAAAGGCATTTCTGAAGTCCCAGGGCCAGCAAAATAAGCCATATTAATAAGGAAACTTTTGGCCTTATTATTGTGAGAAAAAAAAAATTTGAAGACTTAGAATCTGACCAAAGATGTTACCAGGAGTCTTTTCAGTGACTGTGGGGTGTCGGTTAGTGCGTCCTCCTAGGATTAGATGACTGGATGGGGTTTGGACTCTTGTTTCTTTCTACTGATTACACTATTTTACGTCTCTTAGGTGTAGATGTTAAGTGGTGGAAAACTGGTAATGTAAACATAAATGCAAATAAATATATTTCATTGAAACCAAATGTTTACCATGTAGAAAATATAACCCCAAATATTACATTTTATTACCTTATGTATATGATATCAACCAGCTTTGCATCTATTAGCAAATTCATTTCAGTGTACCTTATATATATATATGTGTGAGTGTGTTATTCATATTCCCTTTGAATCAGTTGTCACTTCTTAATGGTTAACTCATTAATGTGTTAACTCATTGACATATGTTCAGTTTATACTTGTATGAATGTCGTGATTCTGTGCTGTGAAAATTATAGTTTCCCAGTTCACTTCAGCTGGAAAATTCCTCTCAGATTCTTGAATTAAAGTCTCAATCATGTGCTAGGCAAATTTTTTTTTCTGTTTTGTAATTCCACAAATTTCTTAAACATATTTTCTTAAGAAGCAAGCAATATCTGCAAGCCGGCCTGGAGTTCTCTAAGCAATTCTTTGAGTATTTGAGACACCTGATTTCATGGACAAGCTACATGTATTAAAACATTTCCTTCAATTTCCATCTTGGTTCTTAACAGAAGAGAATTTGGAACAGGTGACCTAATTCTATCACATAGGTCTAATAATGCCAATTTAAATGTTGAATCATTATAATATAAAGTTTTTGGATTAAAATACAAGAGGCCTGGTTAAATTTAAAATTCAGAAAAATAACAAATACTTTTTTTTTTAGTATAAGTATATCTCATGCAATATTTGGGACATATATCTATTTACCTATGCTAAAATAGTATTTATTTTTACCAAATTTTCAAATTTAAATAGCATGCTATATGCTTATTTGTTAAACCTGGCCAATCTACACAGTTAGAAAGTAACACAAGCTGGATGGAGCTGGCTTGCAATTTAAAATAAGCAGCAAAATCTACAGAGACACAGAACTTCTTTACTTTATAACTGAATTATTGCCTAAGCCACATCTATTATTTAATAAACAAGGTACCTGAATATTGAACTGTCATAGCCTGTATTTTGGAGCTTAAGGTAGCTAAGTGCCTCTGGCCATGCTGCCTGTATTAATATGTGCCCCAGCCATCTCTATTAGCTGCTTAGCCAATTCGGGCCACTACCACAAAGTACCATAGACTGGGTGGCTTATACACAGTAGGAATGTATCCCTTATAGTTCTGGAGGCTGAAAGTCTGAGAGTAGGGTGTCAGTGTGGTTAGGTGCTGGTAAGAGTCCTCTTTCAGGCTTGTTTTGTTTGTTTGGTTGTTTTTTGTTTGTTTTGTTTGTTGGTATGGTTTGATTTGATTTTTAAAGAAAGATTAAATGACCTGAACCCACTCATACCTCTGTGTATCCACACAAGATGGAAAATGAACAACAGAGCTGTTTGGGACCCATTTTATAATCCCATTCATGAGCGATCCCCCCTTATGACCTAATTATCTCCCAAAGGCCCACCTCCAAATATCATTACATTAGGTAAAATACGAATTTTGGAAGGACACAAACATTTCAGTCCATTGCACTTAGACCCCCACCAAACATGAAACTGACACTGTCTCCTGGCTTTCATTTATGCTTCTTGCCCTTGCTTCTCCCAGAGTCATCTTTGCCTTTGCTGAGGCTGCCAATCCTGCAAATTGCCTGAGGTCCTCATCTTTGCTTAAGGTTAAACATGTACTACTGTAGCATTGGCTCCCAGCCTTGTCTGCACATTGGAATCACCTGGTGAGCTTTAGGATACTATTTACGCCTGGGTCCCTTCCTGAACAATTCTGATATAAGTGGTTTGGAATACCTCCAGGTATCCCTAATGTGAAGCCAAAATTGAGAATGTCCAAGCGATACTGATGCTACTGGTCTAGGGAACCACTGTTGTATTGCAATAGCCACTCAGCTGTGGGTAAAGCCAATGGCAACATACTTGGTAACCCAAAATTTAAAATATCTTTTCTACACTTCAATTTAATAGTAATAACCTCATCAACCTGGTCTGTACATAGTACTAAGGTGAAAATGCACCATTCTCCACAAAAGTCCAAGTTCCAAGTCAAATATCCAATCTCATTTAAGGCCTTTTTTTTTTAGATTTTTTTTTTTTTTTACAAATCCATCAGTTTAACCACCTATGAAAATAATCACCTCATTTTTTTTACTTTTATTGCTTCAGTGTTGGGATTACTTACAACCCCT
The DNA here is from genome assembly GCA_028646485.1 of Cryptoprocta ferox. Classification (NCBI taxonomy): domain Eukaryota; kingdom Metazoa; phylum Chordata; class Mammalia; order Carnivora; family Eupleridae; genus Cryptoprocta; species Cryptoprocta ferox. The sequence continues at coordinate 163,981,674 of CM053567.1, forward strand.
AATAAATATAATTTATCTTCCTTTTCCAGTTCTGAATAAATTGAGGAATAACACAAAGAAAGGACATCTCAGGAACAAAATATCATTTTTGACAAATACCAAATTGAAGGACTTAATTTACCGCTGTACTTGGCCCATGTCTGTTGGCCTCTCAGCTATTAGGTTGGTACATTAGCTTCTTATATTAAAGACTAAATTAAAAGTCAGTTTTAATTAGGGGATTGATTGATGCAAATCAAAGAAAATCATATTAGGTCACCAGAGTAGTAGTCTGAGTAAAAGAAGTTAGTTGGGTGATCTTATTGCATTACTAATCAGTCTTTGACAGCTTAATGGGTCTGTTTCCACATGAATCCTAGAAATGTCAAGTTAACTAGAATACTCATTTAACCTGAAATAGTCTGCTTACTTCCTTACTCACCCTATTATTACATTTTAAGCTTTTAAAGGGGTAGAATTATTTATCTTTGCTTCCAGCACCCCCACTAGATTAATGACCGTAAATATCAGTTGAATTAATGTTAATGCAATATGATAAATGCTACCACCAAGTTAGAGAAAGGAAGACACCTCTATGATCTCATGTGTTCTAGGAAACTCTAAGACACAGAAATGGTGGAAGAATCTTCCCAAGAACAGGTACAATCTTACGTAAATGAAGAATGAACAAAAGAGTATGTTTACTCCTTTAGAAGATTCCAAATAATAGACCTGGAGATCAGTACATCTGAGGCTGTGAGATATGACTGGAGCCAATTTATGAAGTAGCTTGTAACCATTCTAAGGGAACTGTGTGCTCCTCAAGCAAATGTTATATAAACAGCTGCACAATTTCCAAAAGGAAAAATGTATGTGCACTTATTTTTATTGCATTGGTGGACTTTTAAAAATATATAACACAATAAATTACACTGCTGAGGCTTGATCCTGCTCGGACTGATAACACATGTAAAGCCACAGATCTACAAACCTCTCCTTGATCTTTGATCTGTTTGCCTATAAGCAACCTGGATTTGAACAACAACAAAAACAACAAAAAAACCCTCTTATTAGAAGCTTTATATCTCTCTTGCTTTCTTAAGCAAGAAATAATAATAAAATAATAATAAATAATAATAATGATGAATAAATAATAAATAATAAAAATAATAAATAATAAAATAAATAATAAAATAATAAACAAAAATTCTTATGATATATCTAAGAGCTGGCTAGACAAAGTAGAGAGACTGGGGAGTTTGAGTACAAACCTAACTCTTCCTTTAACTCTCTGAATTACTTCACCTCTTTGTGTATCAATTCCTTCATCTGCAAAATGGGATTATAATAGTATTTACCTCATAGATTTGTGAAAAATACATGAGTCAGTCTGTGTTAAGTACTTTTAGAGACTGGCAAAGAATAGAACAAAGGGTTTTTGCTATTAATGGCAGTGGCATTTTTTATAGACTTTCTACTTTCAATAAACTTATTCTAATATTTACTTACATTTCCAACACAATGGACTTTGTACAAGTCAATATTTATGTCCTCATATTTGAATCTCACAATCTCCAGGTTTTGTTAGAAATGTAAATTATGATTTTATACTCTGTTTGCAAAAGTATTTGATAACAGAAGGCCAGATAGCCAATGTCTGGAAATGGAAGGCTGTTCATCTAGGAAAAAACTAGTACTTTCCTACATTCGGAAGCCATTTACATTCAGGAAGTGTTCAGTCCATGGCAGGCTGAGTCCGATGTTATGTGTTCAGAGCATGATAAGGACTGGATTTGTTTAGCCGTCTCTCTTGGCCTGCCATGTAGAAACCTCACAGTATCAAATGCATATTATTAGTTGAGATAGGAACGAAAACATTGTCTCCAAAAATAATAATAAATTCTATGAGCTTTACTATAGATATTTTGTGCTAGGGCAGGAAATATTAAAAAAGAATATTTATGTTATATGACAATATAGATAATTTTTGTAGAAGATTGATATGATTCTCAAATACTATTTTCACTTGAATTGCCATGAAATTCTGTATAAAAGTATCTTATATCTACAAAATTGACATATAACTAATTATATAGATATAAATATCTATAAAATATAGATATAAATATGATAAAAATATATAGAAAGTGATTTATGTTATTATTCTTGAAACATTAGCATTTTAACTTATGTTACTTTTAGAATCCTTTTTATTATTTAAAAAAATTTTTTTAATGTTTATTTATTTTTGAGAGAGACAGAGATAGAACATGAGCAGGGAAGGATCAGAGAGAGAGGGAGACACAAAATCTGAAGCAGGCTCCAGGATCTGAGCTGTCAGCACAGAGCCTGATGTGGGGCTCAAACTCACAAACCAGAACCACAAGATCATAACTTGAGCTGAAGTAGGACACTTACCCCACTGAACCACCCAGGCACCCCTAGAATCCTTTTTAAAGAAAAGTAAAATAAACCCTTCTGATTTGATTGTGATTTATTAGTTTGACTAAAATGAAAGTACAAATTATTTCTCCATTGCATTTGTATGTTTCAATATTACTATTTTGAATGAGTGTCCTTTTGGTCTAAGAAATTTTTTTTAAAGCAGATGAACTTTTATTTGGAGATAAAAAATAAAAACATGTCTAAATGTCATAGATAATTCACATTATAAGTTGTATTTTACTCAAAATACATTGTTTTTGTCTCTGAATTTGGAATGGACCTAGAGGATTCTGTGAGATTATTTAAATTATGCTTGGGAGTATTCTATGTAAATTAAGAAGTGAGAATATATTAAAATTATCATTACTCTCTAGTTTTTTTAATAACAGTTTTGTTTTAGTATCATATGTCAGAATAAATGGAGTCTTTGAAGAAGATAGCACTTGAAATTGTTTTTCTCATAAATATATTTTGTATCTGAGAATAGGAATTTATTGACTGACACAGACATGGGCCAACAGAAATATTCTTACGAGTGTTTTCATTTTCATTAAATGTCACTTTGGGCTAATGTAGATTTGACAAAATTCTGGACAAATAACAATTGTTGAGTGTAAAAGCAAAAGGTATACGGCTTTTGAGGAAAAGCAGAATAGAAACAAATGGGATTAATTTAAAGTAATTGCTTACAATTCACAACACAGCAACTAACTTTCTTTCAGTTCTTTTGAAAGTCCACATACATTGTGCCTTTCTTATTCTTCTAAGGATATTCCTCAGTGAAGAGCTTGCAGACTTTCCTATTAACCTCATTAATACTCTTTCATGTTATGATTTGCTGACTAATATGATCTTATGATGGAAAGTATGTAGCAAACAAATGATTTTCTCTCTGCACTCAGAAACATTTCCAAAGAACCTCTGGTAAACATGTCTAAGTTTCAGGCAATTGCTTGCCAAATACCATCTGTTTTGACATATAAAATTCTCTTTGAACCCTGTGAAGGATGTAATGAAGGATTCTTATTTTTCATAACCTTTTAAGGTATTCTTGTGGTCATATGACTTTAAAAAACAAATAGCCTTAAAAAGAGACTAATTTTTTTTACCATATTATGAATTCACAAAAGAATATGGATTTAATTTGTCTTAAAATTCCTTTAAGAAAAGAATATAAATATATTATAAACTAAAATATTAACATCCAGTGTTGTAAAGGTTAAGAACATTCTTATTATTAACTTGATTCATATAATCATATGATTGCAATGGTAGTTTTTAAAGTAATCACTTGTGAGAAAAATTAAGACTGGACACCTCAAGGAAACGTAGGTAGTGGCTCTGCTTTAAACACATTCATCTTATGATTTTTAATTTATTTTTTATTTTAATGTTTACTGTTAAGAAAGAGAGAGAGAGAGAACACGGGAGAGGGGCAGATTGATAGGGAGACAGATGATCCAAAGCAGGCTCTGTGCTGCCAGCACAGAGCCCGACATGAACCTAGGAGCCATGAGACCAGGATCTGAGCTGAAGTTGGACACTTAACCGACTGAGCCACCCAGGTGCCCCATGTTATGATGTTTTTTGAGAGAGATTATACAAATCAACACTTCAAAACAAATAATTTAATGTGATGATCAAAACATAACGATTTTAATACAACTATTTTAGCTCTTTACACCATAACCAATTGTTGCTGAAGTTAATATTCCCTGCAGTGTATCATGGAACAAATGTGCCAATGATGGAGGTAAAAAGAAAAAAATAGCAAAGATTCTTCCACTCTCGCAGGTATATCTAAGACGACTCTCAGAATTCCAGCCCCCTCGTATAATAAATATGATGGCTTGACTAGACTCTAATCAGTCAATTTTGAATTAATTAAGGGAAGATTATCTAAGGATACCTCACCTAATCAGATGTGCCTTTTTGAAGAAGTTCTAGAGCAGTCAGAGAATAGAAGTGTGAGAGGGCCTGTGGAGAGGGCCATGTGGCAAGGAGCCCTGGGGAACATCATAAAGGATCAAGAACAATCTTTGGATGACAATCGAAAAGGAAAGTGCGCTTAATTGTGCAGCAGCGTGACGCTCAATTCTGCTAACAACCGCAGGAGCTTGAAAAAGGACACTGCATCCAGAAAGGGCCAGGCAGCCAACACCTTGACTTCAAGTTCGTTCCTCCTAATGCAAAGACCTCAGGTCAGCTGAACTGCTTTGACAGAAACCATGTGATAACAAATAGGTGTTACTTCGGATGTAATTGTTAGGCAGCAATAGAAAACTAGTAGTATATGGGAGTTAGGATGAGGGTTGGACGAGAAGAGGGGTGTGGAGGCTTATTATGGTTAAAATTCTGAACTCATTTTAGAAATTATTTTCAAGTGGTAAGCACACCCCTAGCTGTAACTCACTGAACAGTTCTACATTTTTATCCTCTCCTATTTATGACTTTACTATAGAGAGCTACAGAAATAGCTTCAAGAATTGTTCCAACATATTTGGAATTTACCCACTGACTGTTCATCTGTTTGTTAGATGTTATTGACTTTATAGGAATTAATAAGTTTAATCACTCTGAGATATCAATATAACTTCAAATAAATAAAAATAATGACTATAAAGTGGAATTATTTAAAGGCACTTATTAAAGTCATTACTAGGATTATAGTAGTATATTTGAGAATGATGTTCTGATTAAGGTATAGACCTATAGTTAATCAAACTATGTAACTAGTCTCCACAATCATGTAAGTCAATTTATGGAAACATAAATCATAATATATAGATATGTATCTCCTACTATATATGTGTATGTATGTATGAATATATATTATATATGTATGCATATTATATGTATATAAATATGTATGTATATTATACATATGTATGTATATATTTTTATATATAAAACCTCCTACTGGTTCTTTCATCAAACCTTCATCTTCTGTCCTATTTTTTTCACGTATCATTACCTTCTCATTTTCGAAAAAGTCATCTAAATTGTTTATGAAAATGTTTTACCCACTTATCTTCAAAACAAATTATGTATGACTATATGTCTCTAAGACCTTCTGGCTTCCCATCTATTTGATTTTGATGGCAAAACTTACTGAAAGAGATCTAGACTCTTGCTATTCATCGTGTGGCCCATACACACAACATCATTTTTACCAGGGTGATTCTTGAACATGTACATTCTCCAGGCCCATCCAGACAAAATCAAAATCTTTATTTTACAGGGAGTAAGCTATGATGGTCATTTTATATGTCAAAATCTCTATTTAACTATATCCTATGGCAATTCATATGCACACTAAAGTTTGTGTGCACTAAAGAAACTACTAGACAGATTACTGACTGAGCTCTGCTCCTCAGCACCTTAAATTCTATATCTACCAACCTTCTCTATCACAGTTTGCCAAGTTCTCAATTAAGATTCTAAATTTAAAATCCAATGCAGGGATACCTGGGTGGCTCAGTCGGTTGAGTGACCAACTCTTGATTTCTGCTCAAGTCACTATCTCATGGTTTGTTAAGATTGAGTCCCACCTTGGGCTCTGCATTGACAGTGTGGAGGCTGCTTGAGATTCTCTCTCTCTCTCTCTCTCTCTCTCTCTCTCTCAAAATAAATAAATGTTTACTTTATTTTTAATTTTTTAAATATATATTTATTTTTGAAAGAGAGAGACAGAGTGCAATCAGGGGAGGGGCAGTGAAAGAGAGAGAAAGACAGAATCCAAAGCAGGCTCCAGGCTCTGAGTCATCGCACAGAGCATAATGCAAGGCTCAAACCCATGAACCACAAGATCATAACCTGAGCTGAAGTCTAATGCTTAACCAAAAGAGCCACCCAGGCGACCCAAAATAAATAAATATTTTTTAAAAATCCAATGCAAATATTCAGTCCATATCTTTAATTGCTTATGTTACATTTTATTACCAAGCATATTTCCAGATCACTTTTGTTTCATGTACTCGGAATCACTGAACTATATCATCTTTCTAAATCTTAAGTTTTCACCTATATAAGAAGGTTTGTCCAAAATCGATTTCAATATCTAGGTGCAGGTCAAAACAAAAAAAATGAAGAAAAAGGAAAATGAGGAAATTTATGTGTCCCAGAACCCCAGTGTGTAAAATATTTATAGATGAAAGAAAGGTCAATTATATCTAATTCTGCTAAAAAATTCAGTAAAATAAAGACCAAGAATTGACGCTTGAATGTCCTACTATAGGCCATTGTTTATCCCAATAAGATAAAAATTTCAAAACACGGATGCATGCGAAATCTTATAGGAATGGCTCAAGAAGGAGGTGTGTATATAGGCAGATGTTTAGGGGAGTTTTACTCTAAAGAATAGATGATAGGGTAGTAGTTGGAATGGGTGGTGGGAGGAATCTAAGGAGGATTTTTCAAGATAGAAGATATTACTACCTGCTCTTATTCTTAAATGTTTATTTTATTTTGAGAAAGAGAGAGAGGGCCAGCAGGGGAGTGGCAGAGAGAGAGAGGGATAGAGAGAATCCCAAGCAGGCTCCATGTTCAGCACAGAGTCTGATGTGGGTCTCAGTCTCATGACCCGAGATCATGACCTCATAAGCACCAAGAGTCGGGTGCTTAACCAACTGAGATACTCAGGCACCCTCAACCTGCTCTTATTCTTATTGAGAGTTATTGATGATAAATGAAAGAGTGGATCATTGCTTAATCAATGTCATTGATGAGATGGACATTGGCCATTGGACAAAGGAACAGTAAGATTCTGAAAGGAGTGAAAGCAAAGATTATGGGTGCCAATGTAGGCAGGTTGTTAGATAATGTAATGCAAGAAAATGAAATTTCACTTCTGTTAGCTTCTGTTTTCTCAGTGAAATAAGGAGCATGATATTCATCAGAGAGACAGGAAAAGAGAGCAAATAAGTATGTATGTGTGTGGTATGTTAGAGAAAGGAAAGCTACGAAATAGCTGCCTGAGAGAAGTTGATATGTATGTAAGATACACTGGAAAAAGGTTGGAAAAGAAAAGGCATAATATGTTACCATCATATATATATATAATTTTAAATTAAATTATAAATGATTAAAATATCTTATTTTGGTGAATCTTAAACATTTACATTAGATAATGTAAAATAAAGTTTTGAAATAGAACATAACTTGCAACACTTTAAGATAATACATTTTAATGTAAAATTTCTTTTGTTACTTCTTTAACCCAAGAATATACCTTATTTTACTGAATTTTCAGTGCCTTATCTAAGTACATTTAAAACTAACTACTCTTATGGGCAACACGCCAAACCACTTACATTTGTTGACTCATTCATAGCTAGCTGAAACTCTGAATCCTAAGTATCCCCAGTGGTAGAAGTTTAATCATTTGGATCACTGCATTCTCTGGAAACAAACTGAGCAGAAATTGAAATTATCATCCTCCTAAACCCAAGAAACATTCTCAGGGGCATTGACCTATTTTAGGATTCCTGGGTAAACTGCACTAGACTTCATTCTAAACTTTGACCATGCTGTCAAAGCACAGTGATGTCCAGTGCATTTTGGAAGTTTCACATGGCCTGCAACCACTGCTTCTAAAAGAGAAAGAAAGAATGTGGCATCATTACTCCCCTGCCCCATAGGTTTATTTATTCTTCTCAACAGGTAGAAGCATTTCATTCAGTATTTATTGAACATATCCTGTGGGCACAATACCAGGAAACTGATGATAGTAAATGAGCCAGATTATATTGTTAGCAAGCAGATGTTCGAGCATTATTTGTCACCTGTGACTAGTGGGGTGCTTGACTTGAGCTGATGTGTGAAAATTCAGCAAAGCAGCTGGAATACTTTATGTGAATGTGTGTGAGCTTTTTGCAAAAATGTTAGTAAAAATGTAGTTCATTGGAGATTGGTTTCCTGGTGTATGAATTCAGAAACTCATAACCTCAAATATCAGAGCTCTGTTTTCATCAATAACAATAAAGACGTCCTTAGATGTTACGGGAAATATTTACGTATTATTTTCTCTCTACCACCACTTCTCTCCTGCAAATGAGTTTTACCCAACACAAAGATGAGCTTACAAAATGAAACCTGAGGTGAAGCCAGGTTACCACTGTAAGTGTCAAATGAATTTTTCTGAATTTATTTCTATCCATGCCATGTGTTATTAAATTAGGGCAGTCAAACGGATCCTAAAGATATTACCTTTTCAAACATTGTCAAAAGATACTCAGTTCTACAAAAATAAAGCCTCTTTATGAATCAAATAAGTCAACTAATTTCCCGTGAATATGGAACTCTGGTTATCCATAAATATTGACTTGGGAAAACATCTTTGATGGGCCATGAATCATCTTTATAATTTTAGTTATTTATCTTATGTATCCTTATTTTCAGCCATGACACTTTTTTCTTTAGTTTTCTCTTTCACTCTTTCTGTCTCTCATCTTTTCCTTCCCTCTCATTCTCCTGCCCTCCATCTCTCTCCCTTTCTCTCTCACTTTCTCTGGGAGAAAAGGAAATTAAAATTAAAAAATTAACATATATTCTACTTAGATATTAATCTGATTAAAACTTCTCCAAAACCATACTTCTGATACTCCCAGCCCAAACTTTCTCCATCAATCTCAGTAAATACCAGCTTAATTTTTCAAATTACTCAAAACTAAAATTCTAAATTAATCTTTCTAGACTGGTCTTTGTCTCTTATCCCACACTCAAATTATCAGGAAATCTTGGCTCTATCTTCCCAGTATTTCTGATTCCAACATCTTTGCCCCCAATACACCAACACCATTCTTGTTCAAGTTACCATTTGTCTCATCACTTATAGTAACACTCAAACTCTTTTTTCTTGTCCTTGTCCTTTTCAGTTCATTCTCTGTAGGTCAGCCAAAGGAATTATGTTAAAATTAAAATCAGATGGGGTTACCCCTATTTTATACTCTCCAGTGGCTTTCCATCTCTCAAATTGACCTATGAGGTGCTACATGTTTGGTTCCATGCTGTCTTTCTGATCTAATTCCCTACCAGTCCTTTGCTTGCTTGCTCCACCTTACCTTATGTTAAACATACTCATCAGGCATCAGGGTTTCTGCTCTTCCCTCTTCTTGGAATGCTCTTCCATGGGGCTAAATTCTAAGACGACTTCTGTCCCTTTCTTTAGCTCTCTGCTCAAATGTCACGTTACTAAGCAAGATCTTCATTCATAAGCCTATTAAGAAAAAGAAACTTCCCTCATTACCCACATATTCTATCCTCTTCACTCCAGAATATTTCTTTCTCATGAACCTCATTTGAATGAATACATATTTATTTTTCCATTTCTGTTTCCTCCTATATAACTGTAAGCTTTATGAGAGCAAAAGTTTTGTGCTCTTTTTTTTAATACTATATCTGGAGTCTCTTAAAAAAAACTTGAATGTAGGAACCACTTCAAAAATTGTTTGATCATTTAAATTTGTATCTCTAGGTCATTGTCTACTTAAGTACTTTGTATTATTCGACATTTTAAAAACACCATCAAAATTAGATGATATTTTAATTGTCTAAAATCAAATCTATTTTATTTAGAAAATAAATAACTATATATTGTATCATTTTAAAGGATTGGAGATAACTTCTATATTCCATCTACCTATTAGTAGGAAAATAACACAAAATAAATAAGTAAACATCCCAGAGATTTTGCTGAAAGAAAGAAGTTCTTGTAAACATCTCACTATTTGCTAGTAAACTAAAATGAAAAGAAAGAATTCTGGTTGCCTCAGGTTCAAAGTCATTAATTTGGAATAGCATATGGGTTAACACAGCAGATGAGAGAAGAGGAATGCAACAACTATAAATAGAAATACCACAAGAGACTTTGTCAGTGTGTTTTTTGTTATCTCTATGAAATTTTGCTTCTTGATAGAATATAGAGTAAAATATTCTCAATAGTATGGAAACACAATTAGACAAGGACCAGAAAATAATCTCAATAACCCGAGTTCTCTCTTATAATTGTATTATGTTAAAAAATAATTTGGAAATTCATTCATATAGGATCTATGAGCCTGAATCACATTACACAGTTTGGGAACCTCATTCTCTTAGTGAAAGGACAAAAAGTGAAACTGTGAAAGAAGAAACCAAAAACACCCATAGAAGGAAAAAAAGTGGTAATCAAAGGAAAAATATTTTAAAATGAAGTAAAATATAATTTCATATGTAATTTTAAAAATAAATAAATGATATATGAGTGTTTAATTTATGTCAATGATTATCAACATATTAATGATAACACTATAAATTGAAACAAGCTGTTATAAAGAACTGTTTGAGTTTCTTGGTTTTTAAAGGCATTAAGAAATTGTTAAAATAAGATTACTGTGTAGGGTATAAACTGTTTAATGTCCAGGGCTCTTGGGTGGCTCAGTCAGTTAAGCAGCTGACTTGACTTTGGCTCAGGTCATGATCTCAGGGTTGGTGAGTTTGAGCCCCACCTTAGGCTCTGTGCTGACAGTGTTGAGACTGCTTGGGATTCTCTCTACTCTCTCTCTCTCTCTCTCTCTCTCTCTCTCTGCCTCTCCTCTGTTAGCGCTCTCTCTCTCTCTCTCTCTCTCTCTCTCTCTCTCAAAAATAAACTTAAATTGAGATAAAAACTGTTTAATATTCTTACACAAAATAGAGTTATTTTATACTTAGATGGGGACAGCTCTGTACTTCTCTCTAGAGATGCTTGGATATATGGCTCGATTCTTGGCCAGTTTAAGGCCCACTTTACCCACTCATAATTCATGATATATGTTTAAAGTCTGAAACTCTTCTGGTAGCAAGGAGAGTTTGTTTATGGATGATTTCACCTCGCATAAGAAGTTAGATGACTTGGCTTGCCTCAGTGACCAGAGGGACATAAAATACACTACTAGGAACATTTGTCTGGAGCTCTCTGAAACCAAGATTCATAGCAGAAATCTTGAAAGTTAAATCCAAAGATGATGTACATCGCTGTGCAAATAAAAATGGACCTCATGGAGTGGGAGGCTTGATATATCTTGGACCCCCTCCAAAGTTTGCCTGAAATTACTTTCTTTTGCTATCTTTTATTGTTTCCTTTTACTACAAGCCTTGAATATGTTCTGTAGAGTCTCAAGATCCCTTGCAAATATTCAAACCTTTGTAGTATTTGCAATTATACAGGCAATTAAAAGCAAACAAAAAGCAAAATACAACAAAAAATACATATCCTTCAATATTATCTTTTCTATGGGAGAGAAATTCCTGCAACTTTACTAAATAGGATGCACAACCTAACAGTAAATAGAAAGTTAAACAAAAATATGTGATTCTACAGAATAAACTAGTTCTTAAGAGGGCTTGTTAAACACTTCCCCAGTATGACACTGAAAGCACATGTTGTTTAACCTTTTTTTTATGTCATATTTTAAATCCTTTTTTCTTTTAAGAAAGAGAGATTTTAATCAGGGGAGAGGGACAGAAAGAGAGAGAGAGAGAGAGAGAGAGAGAGAGAGAGATCTTAAACAGGCTCCACTCTCCATGTTGCGTCCAACAGGAGAATCAATCCCTCGAAACTGGGGTCAAGACCTGAGCCCAAACAAAGAGTCAGATACTCAAATGACTGAGCCACCCAGGCATCCCTAAATGACTTTTCTTAATAATGATAAAGTAAGTGAAATTTATATGATTTAGTAGTTATTGTAGTTAGTAGTTATTGTATTTTTTCATTTTATGATATTGTGGGGATAATGCTTTCTCATTCATTTCCTGGAGAGTGACATTTAAGAGACTTAGTTAATAAGACCAAGAACAATTTACCTAATGTGCTATAATTAAAGATATCTAAGCTAGGAACTGAGATCTTATAAATAAATTACACTTTACACTTATGCTACCCAGATATATTTTAGCACAAGTATATTTGTTGTGGTCAAACTGTTCCAATCACTTACCTAATACTGAATGACAAATCTTTGAAACAAAATGTCCTGATTTTTTTTTTTTTGGCATTGAAAATTACAGAGTGAGCTATGTAGCTATCTGCTGGTCTAATATATAGTTAGAGATGAAAATTTAAAAAGAAAGATTAACCTGGAAACTTAACATGGAGTTAAGGGAATTTTTTTCATAGTTTGTTGCATATTCTCTATATATGCATACATATACTTAGATATACATATATGCATCTGTATGGGAGCTTTGAATTTATTACTTATTAAAATATAAAATTGAAGATATAAGATGTGTCTAATATATGTCTACACAGCTTCCAATAGTGGAAACTGAACACTTAATGAAAGCTAACAATATAAATTTAAAAAGCAAAGAAAAGCTTAGATCATAAAGAAAATGACATTGCTAGTGTGAGATATCTTTTCAAAATAAACTATTTTTAAAGAAAATTTAAAGTTAATTTATACATAGAACTGATGGGAAGATTTTCCAGCAATTCTTAGTTCCTAGAGTGATATGTGATCTAAACACACAAAATCTTATATACATATATCTATATCTATATATATAGATATAGATATATAGATAGATAGATGTGCTAGAATGTTTACTATAATTGATTTTCAGGGAGTTGTATTTTATATAATTTTAATATATGCAACCATCTTTTGAATAAAAATGCAAAATATGAACTTTGATATAGGAGATTTTGAAGGTCATAGTTTATTTCACAAGATACAACTTGAATATAATTTCATGTGTTTTCTTTATATAATTATGCTTATAAAAAGTATTTTTCTCCAAGTGCATTATACTATAAAGTAAATATATTATTATTTGCTTTGTTGCTTTCTTTCTGATATTTTTTGCCTTCATAATTATGACTAGTTATTTCAGGAGTTGCCAGAATTTAACTACCCATTTTGTTGCTAATGGCATAGAGATCTAACAGCCCATAGTTAACTTTGTTCTACCAAGAATATTTTTAAAGGCTTTACATAAAAGCCTAGTCAGACATTTCTTGCAGAATCAAAGATTGATTTTTAAATTTTAATTTAAAGAGAAACAGTTTGGATAGAATATGTATCCTGTTTAAAATCTCTTGAGAATTTAATACAATAATTATAGACTCTGTTTTTGTATATTCATCTCTAAAATTAAATTCTTTGTAATTAAGTGAAAGTATTGTGCTGCGATGTTTTCTCACTGTAAAAACAATCAGGTCTCAAAGAATAAAGTACCTCATTAGAGCTAAAATATAATGATCACCTGAGCATTTTTCCAACAAACTAATTTTGCTTTACAGTTATAAGTTTACCACATTTATTATGATATCCTTATCACATACTGAAAAGTATTTATATGCTTATTGCTGACAAGTTGGAAAATGAGCACAAGATCATATTCTAATCATGGAGATGTTCTAGAGGTAAGAGTAAAATATAAAGGTTAAACTGGTGAGAAATATCTGAGAAGAGAGAAGGCAATTTGACCTGATGAGGAAAGGAAACAGCAGACCTGAGGAAAGCGAGTCTTTAGGTTTGAGGGACAACGAAGGCGAAATTTGAGCTTTTCTTTTTCCTCAGACATAGACATATTCCCTCGAGCAAATTATTGCCCACTAGCCACTGCAGAACAGAAAATTAGTGCAACCAGAGCCATATTGCAGGTTACATCTGAGTGACTCAAAGTCCCAGTCATCAAGGATATGGAGTCAATAATTACAGGTAAAGGCAAGTCTGAGAGTGCCCATTTCATTCACATCTCAACATTCTTGTGCTTTGTGATCACAACATAGGATGAAAGCATTCAGAAGGGAGCAGAGTATAAGCAGAAAGCAGAAAGAGGTGTCATAAAGGTCAAACTTCTCATGTTCTCCAAGTACATACTATTAACAGAAAAAAACAAAAGCAAGCAAACAAACCAACCTGACACCTTAATGTAAAATAAATTTATAGGCAAGAAACAGACTTTCTTTTTGTTTTAGTATGGTAATAATAGCTCAAAAGAACATATTCTTACAACTATTTAAAACTGAAAACTTAGGACAAAATGAAAGAAACAAGACAATATAAACCAAAGCTGGTGGATCTTGGAGGGATATTAACTTGGAGAAGTAATTCTCAAAGGGAAGTTTTCTTCTTCCTCTTCTTCCTCTTCTTCTTCTTCTTCTTCTTCTTCTTCTTCTTCTTCTTCTTCTTCTTTTTAATGTATTCTGGGCTCAGCTCTTTAATGGTTCTTTTTTTTTTTTTTTGTTAAGACAGATTTATTGGGGCATAATTAATATACAAAGAAGTGTACATATTTGATATCTACAATTCGATGAGTTTGGACATATGTAAATCACCTTAGTACTATCACCACAATCAAGATAATAAACATGTCCAGTACTTCCCATAGTTTCTTGTATCTTTTGCTTTTTTATTTGGTTTTAGGTAAGAACACTTGACTTGAGATCTATCCTCTTAGATTATGAAGTGTCTAATACTATATTGCTAACTATAGGCACAATGTTGTACAGCAGATCATCTTACATAGCTAAAACTATACCATTTGAATAACAGCTCCCCTTTTCTTCCACCCCCAGAACCTGGCAACATGCAGTATTTGTCTGTGTGTCTGGCTTATTTCACTTAGCATAATGTCCTCCAGGTACATTCCTGCAAATGGCAGGAATTCCTTAATATCTTAAGGCTGAATCATATCCCATTGTGTGTGTGTGTGTGTGTGTGTGTGTGTGTGTTTGTGTGTTTGTGCGTGTGTATATTATGCCAAATTATCTTTATCCATTTATCTCTCAATAAATTCAGGTTATTTTTGTATCTTGGCTATTGTGAATAGTGCTGCAGTGAACATAGGATGCAGATATTTCTTCAAGATTCTGATTTCCATTCTTTTGAATATATTCAGAGGAGTAGGATTGCTATTTGTTCCATTTTTAATGTTTAAGGAATATCTGTTCTTAAAGGCTGCACCATTTTACATTCCTATCAACAGTGCACAAGGTTGCCTATTTTCCCATAATCTTGTGAATATTTCTTATCTTTTCTTCTTTCAAGAAGAAATATTCTTATTTATTTATTTATTTATTTAGAGGGAGAGAGAGGCAGAGAGAGGGAGAGACAGAATCCCAGGCAGTCCTCATTCAATGCAGAGCTTGATGTGGGGCTCGAACTCATGAGATTGTGAGATCATTACCTGAGCCAGAATCAAGAGTTGGCTACTTAACTGACTGAGCCACCAACGCTCCTTTTTCTTTTAATAATAGCTGTCCAAACAGATGTGAAGTTAGATATCATAGTTTTGATTTTCATTTCTCTGATAATTAATGATGCTGAACATCTTTTAAAATATCTATTAGTCATTTGTGTGTATTCTTTGGAGAAATGTCTCCATTTGGAGAAATATCTGATGTACAAATAATTTTCCAGAAGGTTATGATAATACCTAGGACCTACACAACATAACAATGAAAATATCCTGGATATTATCCAGAATTATATAACAAAGAACCAGGAAAGTGCAACCAATCCTCAAGGAACAAAGAATCATGAGCAAGACTCAAACTCAAGATGACCCAAACATTGGAATTATCTGCAAAGAATTTAAACCGGTTGCTCTATTTTCAATCAAGTAATGAAAAACACACTTGAAATGAATGAAAAGAGAGGGATTTGCATAAAAGAAACCAAACTATTTTTAATTAAAATGGAAATATAAGAATTTAAAAGTGCAATATCCCCCTGCCCCTCCCCCCAAAAGACTCACTTAATGAGCCAGATAACTGAATGGAGATAACAGATAAAGTATTCAGTAAAGTTGAGGATAGAAAGAGATAAAGGAAAAATTAGCAAAGTCCAAGGGGCTATTGACAACACCAAAATATATAACATGTATGAAATTAGTCTTGGAAAGAGGGAAGATAGGAAGGAAACTTTTAATTAAATAATGGCTAAGGATATCCTAAATTATGATAGACACATGCTTATAGATTCAAGAAGTTCAGTAAACCTTAAATAAGTTAAACCCAAAGGAAACCATGCATAGTGATTTGCAGTCAGACTTCTACAAACCAAACATAAGGAGAACAATCTTGGAAGTGTTTAGAAAAACTAAATGCGACACATACAGGTTAATAACAACTTCAAGGACTTCAGATTTCTCATAGGAATCCATGGAGACCAGAAAAGAATTAAAAACACTTTGAAGATAATGAAAGAAACAAAAACAACAACCTTAAAGCTAGAATTCCATGTTCATTAAAAATGTTCTTTAGAATGAAGGTGATTTAAACAAACCTAAAGAGAACTAAGAGCAACTGTTACCAGCAGATGTAAGTGCAAAATGATGTTTTTCAGATTGAAAACAAATCATAAAAAAGAAAAACTTGATCTTCAGAAATGAAAAGAGAGCAACAGAAATGGTAAATAACTGAATGAATTCTAAAAGTTATTTTTCTCTTAAGTACTTTAAAATATATATGATTATTCATTAAAATTATAACATCATCTGATGGGGCTGTCAATACATTTAAATATTACACATTTGGAAACTATTATAGGATATCAGTGGCGACAGTGAGAAGGGAAGATTTAATTACAACATTTCTATATGTTACATGAAGTATTAAATACTGATCCTAAGTAGACTGTGAAAAGTTATATATGTATGCTATAATACATAAAGCAATTACTAAAAAATAATACAAAGAAATAGCAGCAAAAATCAATATATAAAATAAAATACTAACAATACTAAAATACTTAAAAAAAAACAGGATATGAGAAACAGATGAAGAAACAGAGGAGGTAAAAAATAGTAATAAAATGGTAACCCTAAATCTAATCCTATTGATAACTAAATTGAATATTAGTTATAGAAAACTTTAAATTTTTATAGCAGTGTTAGGTTCATAGCAAAGTTGAGAAGATGAAGAGATTCCAAATGTACCCACTGTCCCTCCACAATCATAGCCTTTTCTATGGAGCCTATTTTCTCTTTCTATTGATGGGACACACCCCTTCAATGTGGTACATTTGTTACTATTGATGAACCTACATTAATATGTAATACTCAAATTATATCATTTACCTTAGGGTTAACTTTTGGTGTTGTATATTTTATGGTTTGGATATATGTACAATTGCATGTATCCATCATTATAGTATTAGATAGAGCTCCAGTGTGCTAAAAATTCTCTGTTCTCTGTCTATTCATCCTCCTTCACCTAAAACCCCTGGCAACTGCTGATCTTTTCATTGTTTCCCTAGATTTATCTTTTCTGGAATGTCATATAGTTGGAATCACACAGTATGTGGCCTTTTCAGATTGGCTTCTATCACTTATTAATATACATTTACAGTTCTTCCATATCTTTTTATGGCCTCATAGCTCATTTCTTTTTAGTGTTGAATAATATCCCATCATCTGGTATG
Source organism: Cryptoprocta ferox (assembly GCA_028646485.1). Classification (NCBI taxonomy): domain Eukaryota; kingdom Metazoa; phylum Chordata; class Mammalia; order Carnivora; family Eupleridae; genus Cryptoprocta; species Cryptoprocta ferox. The sequence continues at coordinate 163,999,487 of CM053567.1, forward strand.
CCACAATCTATTTATCAGTTCACCTACTGAAGAACATATCGATTGGTTCCAAGTTTTAGCAATTATGAATAAAGCTGCTATAAACATCTGTATGCAGCTTTTGCTGTTATCAGTCTTGTGAATTTTGGCCATTCTAGTAAGTATTTAGCAAAATAATAGTTATCTAGACATTAAGAAAAAAGCAGAGAATGACAAAGTGGATAGAAAGAATGATTTAATTATGATTAATTGAATTAAAGTGGAGAAACTAGAACTCTTGTATTTTAAGGTGGGAAGAAAAAATGCGTGGATTTGGCAGATCCTCAAAATGGTAAACAAGAAGCTATGACGTGTCCCAGCAACTGTACTCCTTGGTAAATATCTGAGAGAAACAAAAATATGTCCACACAAAAATTTGTGCATTAATCTTCATAGCATCATTATTCATAATAGTCAAACATGGAAACAGCCAAAAATGTTCTCCAGTGGGTGAATAGATAAATGCAAGGTGGCATATTAATACAGCACATGCTACAATAAGGATGAACCTTAAAAACTTTATTCTAAATTAAACAATCCAATCATAATAGTTCACATATGTAGGATTCCACTTATCTGGAATACACAGTATAATAAATCTAGAGATAGAAAGCATATTAGTAGTTGCCTAGGGCTTACTGGGTGCAGGGGTGGGGGGCTGGGAGCAAATTGATGGAGTGACTGCTATTGGGCACAGAGTTTCTACATGATTAAACGTTCTAAAATTTTAGTGATAGGACACAGCTCTGTGAATGTACTAAAAGCCATTGAATGTATGCCTTAAATGGATGAATTTTATGATCTATGGATTACATGTTAATATCTGTTTAAAAATAAACACATTGAAAACAAACAATAAAAAAATTGAAGTGTAGGGTGTGTGGCTTGCTCACTTGGAAGGACTTGCGACTCTTGATCTTGGAGTTGTGAGTTCAAACCCCACATTGGGGGTAGAGATTACTTAAAAATAAACAAACAAACTAACTAAAAAAGAAAAAGTACATCTGACATAAATTGTTTGGTCCACTTCATGACAATCTGGTATGAATATTGGCAAACTAGACTCTATGCAATCACTTAAGAGATGTGTGAAGTAACAGTACTTCATTCTTGGAATCAGGGACTTTTCATTTATATTTTAGTTGAAACTTATCGTTCCCAACATAATATTTCTTATTAACATTTAGAAGACAATTGATTTTTAAATATGCTATCATTCATACTGTGATTTTTTGTCACCATTTTCCAGAACAACCTATATAATAAATAGTACTCAAATCCAAGATTTAGCAATATTGTTATTTCCTGAATGAGTAAATACATATTTACACTTCATAATTTCCTTTGTAGTAATTTAAAACTTAGGAGCATAGAGTTGAACTGAAATGAGATCCTTTTCATCAGGCTTCACAGCAGGGGCACATAAATTATCTGTATAGCACCTTTGACAGCAGTATTTTTTTTCAATAATTTAGTGTAGCATACTAGTTTAAGAAGCAGCATATTTATTGCTAGACATCTCCAAATATTTAATTTCTCCTTATGTTGAAGCATCTATGGTCCTATAAATCTCATAGAAGCAGCTTCCGTCTACTGTCTGAGGCAAAAAATACATGTCTACTCTCAGTTCTAAAGCAGAAAGCCTCCAATATTTGGAGGTAAATAAAGTGTCCTTAGTTTTTGGTTTTCTAGAGTAAACACATAATTCAAAAATATTACTAATATAAAGTAATTTTTATATCCCTAAATATCAATTTAGAGTTCCTTGGACTACAGTCATTTATTTATTCATTCTTTCATTCATCAAGTAATCTATTCTTTTATCACACGGTGCGTTCATCCTAATAGCCAACCATCCTACATGCGTTGACTGACCTTCTATAAAAATCCAGGTTAACGGAATAAATATGCTAATTAAAGGGAGCACAAGATATATGGTCTACAACAATTGTTCTTTCAGTAAAGCAGCGGCTTAATAAGTGATTTCGGATATCGTTGTTTTTTTTGAAATGTTTTGATATTGACATTGATATATTTGTCAGCTTGTGCCACTGAGTAATTATGTGATTAGAGTTACTATGCATTTATTAACTAATTAGACATCTAGGAATTTGGGGCCAAAAAGGAAAATATAGGCAAATACAATAAATTTATAATAAATTTTATAATAATGTATAATATTAAAAAGTCCTATAACTTATATAAAGAAAAAACATAAATATATATGAAGTTATTTTGAAAAATATCCCCCTCTGATTTCTATGTAGTCTATGTTTCTGTTATTGTTTATTTATATGTGACACCTTGGTTTTATTTTTCTTCATTTTGAAGATGGAAAATTTCAACAAATATGACATGTAGATAGAAGACCTAAGAATATAAGATATAGATATGACAAATATAAAACAGAATGTAAATTTAGTAATATTTCATGTTTCTATTACTAAGCTTTAATAATCATCAACTCATAATTACTATAGTTTTATATGTACCCAACCCACTAATCCTCCAATATCATATTGTTTCACTTATAAGTATTTCAGTAGGTATCCTTAAAAGTTAAGAATCTTAAAACAGTAACCATATTAACATCATAATTAAAATGTAATAATCATAATTAAAATGTAATAGCACTTTTATATCATAACATATCTTGTGCTCAAATATGCATGTAAATGTGTACTTAAAATATTTTTCTGTTTTTGAAATTAATTATATTTTAATTTGAATCAGGGTCAAAATACAATTTAAAATTGCTGTTGGTTGATAAGTTTTTTTAGGCTCTTGTAATATATAGCTTCCTCCTCTCTCATGTTTTTATTTTTCTTGTAATTTATTTGATGAAGAAACTAGGTTATTTCTCAATAGTGTTACTATGACCACAACCTATTGTTTCCCTTAAGTTTTTATACACTGAAATTGATCAATATTTGATTTTGATATAGGTTTTATGACATCTATAATTAGAGATTATACTTAATCTGTAAGTAATATGTATATGTGATTTTATGTATTTTATTCAAAATACATTTGTATTTTACTTAACATGTATATGTGATCATATGTATTTTATTTAAAACAAATTTGAATTGGGATACAATATCTAAAATGGATTTTCTAATTGAAAGTATTTTACTTTGTCCTTGACTATTTTTCTGTAGATCTGTGGCTCCCAGTCACTTAGAAAAAAAAGAAAATAAAGAAAGAGAGAGAGAGAGAAAGAAGAAAGAAAGAGAGAATAGAAGAAAGAAAGAAAGAAAGAGAGGAAGAAAGAAAACAAGCCATACTTGGGTAAAAAAAAGATGACTGAAAACACAGCAACTGGATTTTAATTCCCTATTGAGTAATATATTGCAATTATTTAAATATATGTACATTTGTTTATTTTCAAATTCAATTATCTCATAAGCAAAGAAATACATTATACTCTATACTGTTTAATTATAAATAGATAGATATTTAAATAAATATTTTGTAAAATAATATTCCTGATTTAACCTGAAATGATTCACATTTGCTATATCCTCACTATCTTCTTTGAACCATCCTTTCATGTAGTAGCTGAGCTGAAAATTGTAAAGTCATAATCTCCCTTGAGTGCACCACTTCCTCTGCAGATCCTTCAAATGTTGACCAGATTTTCTTCCTCCATATTCACGTCATTGAGCCTAGAGTTGAAAAGATGTCCCCTCACTCCATACTGTTACTTACAGACAAGTCTTCTTCCTACCTCCATTATTTTCCTCCGGCCACATGATTATCTCATCCACCACATCTTACTGTTGCTACTATCTGCCAAACCCTGAATCAATCTTACTCTCCTTACAAAAATTTTATTACCTGGATCACTGTCACTATTTACAATATCCCTGTCTTCATTTTTTGGCTATTTCCATATTTTTATGAATGATTTCCCGCAAAATTAAGATCTCCCAACCCCTTGAATAACTCTTCTCCATTAATTTTGTCTTCTATGTATCTTAGCTTCTTGCTTCCATGATTATGATTTAGACCTTGTTATTTCTGTAATCCCAATTTCATGAATTCTGCTCTCAGGCCACTACCTTTAATATGGCATTTCTCCAAACCTAAACTAGAGTGTGACTGGAGAAAAATAGATAACCAAACTGAATATTCTCATTAAATGCAATGGCCAAGAACTTAAAGTGGATTCTTCATGCTTCTAGGCAGTCCTAGTATATAGTCTTAGACCATCATATCGCCAACGTCCTAAGTGACTATTTTGCACCTCCTCTTCACCTCAAACCCAAAATACTTTTTCCCCATACTCACTTCCAGTCAATGATGCTCTTTTGTGACTAAAACAATTGAAGAAATCAGAGGATAATCTTCAAAGATCAAGTATTAGTTTTTTTTTTCCTGCTGTGTAATAAATTGCCACAAACTTAATGCCTTATAGCAGCAAACATATATTGTCTCATAGGTCCTGTGGGTCAGGAATCTGGGCATGGCTTAGTTGTGTAATCTTTCAGGGTCTTTCACAAGGCTATGTTCTCAGTGTCAGCCAGGGCTGGGGTACCATCTAAGGCTTTATTGGGGAGAGATCTACTTCCAAGCTCATATGGTTGCTTACAGGCTTCAGTTTCTCTAGGGTTCTCAGCTTGAGAGCCTCAGCTCCTTGCTAGCTGTCAGCCTGAGGCCACCTTCAATTTTTCCATCTGGGATTCACTATCTGATGGATGGTGACACCAAAGCCAGCAAGGGAGATAATCAATAGTTCACTAACAAGACAGACGTTCATAATCTCATAGAATACAATCATGAAAGTGACACCCATTAACTTTGCTGCATGCTGTTGAATAAAAGTAAATTACAAGTTGTGCCTTCTCTTACCAATGAAAATTACACAGGGCCATAGATCCCAGACAACAGGTACATTTGTGGGCTATAAGAGTTTATTTGTTACCAATCACGAACAACACCTCTACCCACCTGCTAGAATCTATACTCATCTTTCAAAAATGTTCTTTATCTATTTCCTTTACCAACTCTCAAAACATTTATTTGCTCCTTTTTATAATAAAGCTTTTTGAAATTTTTATCCTTATTCACTGTCTCTAATGTCTCCCCTTCATTTTCTTTGAGACCCATTCTAATTATGATTACACTCAATACTTAAGTGGAATTGCCTCTGTTAAAGTCACCTATTATCGACACATTTGCTAAATTCAGTGGTAAATTTTAATTCCTCACTTTATTGATTTAACAGCAGTATTTGATATGGTAGATTATTAGCTTCCCTGAAACAGTTTTTAAAAACTGGCTTAGGATTCCAGGATTCCATATACTCTTGGCTTTTCTCATCTCTCACCACTCTTTTCCAGCCTTCTTGGTGTTTTTTCTCATCCAACCTTATGTCTTTCATCCGTAGTAAAATCTTCACCTTGTTACTTAGACTAAGTCTCCTCTTCTTGTCATTTGGGGTGATAATATTAAATATAAAGTATGTGCTCAGGTCTCTCATATAATCTTTCCAGTCCAAATTGCTCTTCTGAAAAGCAGGCTTGCATGTTCAATCATTCACTTAGCATCTTTATTTGCGTACCTAATAGAGATTTTAAACTCAATGCATATGAGACTCCAGTTCTGATTGCTTCACCCTACATTTATCAAACATTCAGTCAACTTCCCCATCTGAGTGAACATCAAGTATATTTTTGTAGTTGTTCTTAGCGTGCTAGGACTGTCCTTTTTCTCACACCCCATATCCAACCATTTAGAAAATCCTGTGGCCCTGGTGTGCCTGGTTGGCTCAGTGGGAGGAGCATGTGACTCTTGATCTCAGGGTTCTGAGTTAAAGCCCCTCACTGGGTGTAGAGATTGCTAAAATAAATAAATAAACTTTAAAAAAGAAAAGAAAAAAAAAACTCCATTGCCCTTGCTTTCAAAATTCGAACATTATCAACATCTTTATTGCAATCTTTCTACTTATGCTAGCAACATCTTTGACCTAGAATACTTCACTAGCTTCATAACTGTTTCTTCTCTTGTGTTTATAGCCTGTTATCAACACAGCCTACAGAATATACCTTTAATATATAAGGCAGATCATACTGCCTTTCAAAGCACTGTGATGGTTGCCTGTTTCAGAGTGAAAGTGAAAGTCAACATCTTTATAGTGTCCCAGAGACCTCACATCTTGCCTCTTGCCTCACTGGCCTGATATAAACTAATTTCTTCTTATTCTATAAGCTCTGGTCATATGGAGCCTTCTAGTTATTTCTAGACAATATTTCAATGTCTTTGCATCAGCCAATGCCTCCATTTAGAATATTTCTCTCCCAATATTTACTTGGCTTATTAATTTCACAGCAAGACCTATCCCTGTCAGTCTGTTTAATACTGCAACTTGTTTCCAACAACTGCTCACATACATGAGCCACCTTCCTCTCCCTTCCATTTTCCCCAGGAGAATTTACAGCCTTTTAATATAGTATCTAATTTGTTTATTAATTATGTTTTATTGCATAACATCATGCAAGAAAACATTAGCTCCAAGAGAGCATATACATTTTTTTGATCACTAATGTTTGCAAGCACCTGATATAGTACTTGACACATAGTAGTTATCCAAAGAAGTGTCCACTGAATGAATAAATGAATGAACGACTGCATGAATCATTTTGGGGTAATGAGATTCGACTCTGAATTAAGTTGAAGTGCTTTGATGCTCTGATCTCATGGGAAAGACAAGAAATTATCAAGAGACCAAGTTCTTCTTTTTTATTACTTCTCTGGGAATTAAGTGTCTCATGAAGTGTATCCTAACCTTACATTTTAAGAAAAGCCCTCATTTTTAAAAGAGATTTATTTTAATTAGACAAAGACAAGCTGCAACAAGATTTGCCTCTATTCCCTATACAGCCAGGGTAGACATTAACAAATAGATCTTATCCTAAGAAATATTTGAATGCACGTGTAAAGAAATCTGATCATATACTAGGTCCCAGGGAAAATAGAATCTAAGTAGAATTTATGGCTATCCCTTTCATTGTGGAGTGCAGTCTTGGTGGGACAAAGAAAGAGAAGTAAGTATAAGATACATCACTGCTCTGAAATCATAAGAAGTGTGGCTGATTATTCTGTTTTACAGGATATCTTTTCATAGACTCTACTATTTTGTGGAATAGTGTGTTCAGAGTAGAAAGAAAGTGTAATTATCTATTTGCTTTTGTCTTCCATTGGTCAAAGTTTACCCCACAGGGTGCCAGTCTAGGCACTTTACTAGTTGGGTAAAGTTACCCACTTTTTGGGTAGTTGCCAAGGAAACCACATCTCAAGACAGCAGTGGTGGTCTCTGAGGCTTGTGACAGCAACACTCACACCCTACTTCTGTCTTTTAGTCTTGCGGGCGACATTGGGAAGGTGGATGTAGGAGTTTGCTAAAATGCCCAGTGAGTGAACACTCCAGGGTCTCTACCTTCAGTGACGACAAGGGCAGAAAGTACATTCCAAGGCCTAGCCAGTGGTTTTCATAAGTGATTTGAAGGAAAGGTGTCAGGTGTTGTAGAGAACCACCGGACAGTGCCACAATTACAAGAGCCCTGTCATGTGTTGGTGATGAAGCTCAAAAAGTTCCATCTGTAGCCTGAAAAAAAGTCTTCATGTCCAGGCAATCATTCTGATTGATTATCAGTAGCATTGAGTAGAAAACCCTGCCAAGTAAATGCAGAAAAATACCCAAAGAAGATCCAGTGAATTTCATTAACTAAAAATTTCCACTATCATCCTCATAATTCTCCAGCCTTAGGCCTGGGCTGGCTACACACATTTAATTATTTTGAACAAGTATATATTTAGATATCTATATTAATTCTGTCAAGGTTTTCTTTTCCCACTATTTTTAGGTCACTTTGGCTTAGATAACAATGAAAACATGATTCAAGAGTGGTCAGCTTCCTGTGGCAACAACTCTCAGAGTCACCTTAACCAGATGACTTTATTTTCCTCCACTCTAAGACAATTCACACTCTCGGAGAAATTCTCAGATTAAGCAAAAATGATATGAAAATCCTATACATGGTAGTGAAGTCACTATAAAATGAATTTCATGTGGCTTATACTTCAAGCCCAATTTACAACCCTTCAGACCTCTTGTTCTCCTCCATATGTTATTAAAAATTCCTATGTTTTGTGGCCCCAGTGGCACTACAATCTTTGGCTTTGTGCTGCCTAATAATACACAAATTCTGCCAAGTTTGATGGCACTTCTCAATGTATTTCTGAGTTGGGATGGTAAAATTCATGGTTCTGCTTTGTCCTTGCCTGCCCTATGCTGCCACTTAACTCCAGACCTCCTGTTTCCACTTGTTTACCATTTCTTAATGTGGTTTCTCTGAAAAATATGCCCGTTAAAAATCTAGAAAATGGTGATTCTTTGAGCTTTATGGTCTGGCAGAGGAGACAAAGAGGAGAATAACCTTAATAACAGTGGTAAGTAGGTTCATGAAAGCCTGAACAGCATGCCTCAGAAAGAAGTGTTCAGTCCTGCTGTGAGCAGTGAGGAAAACTACTCTTCAGTTACGCTACCTCGACTTGCTCAATTCACACTCTAATTTCTAAAGGAAATTTTGCTGCCACCTCTCCTCAAACCATAAACACCACTTTCTCCTTCCATATTTTCTGCTGAGAATTTAGTTCCATATTTCACTGAGAAAATCTACAAGCTAATGCAAGGATTGTTTATCAATTTTTATCTTTTTTAACCTATTAGAAACATTTGATTTCTCTTTTGAGCTTCCTCTTTGTCCTCTTACTTCTCCTCTCTTCTTCCTGCCTCTCTTCTTCCTTCTTCTCCTCAAATCAAGAGCCAGTAGATTTCTCTCTAATTTAGTTCTTCTCTTTCCTCACTGCTTCCCATTCTCACTTCTGTCTGTGCATTCTTTCTTATCTTCTCCTCCTTTAAAATAATAGATGAGCCCAGAGCTCAGGGGGTCTTCATATCTTTTCTTATTCACTTCATAGATGATTTTATCTATTCCTATGGCTTTAAATATTGTTTTCATCCTGATGATTCCCACTTCTTTATCTCCTGTTTCAGTAACTTCTGTGAACTCTGGAATGATATCAAACAGAATATTTGCTTATTTTCACTTATACATCTACCAGGCATCTCACACTTGACATATCTAAAGATGAATTTTGAAGTTCTCTCTTATAATGATATCCCATTTTAGTAAATGGCAACTACATTCTCTTATTTGTTCAGTCCATAAGACTTGGAGTCATTGCAGAGTCAGTCTCTGTTTCTCACTTACTATGTGTCTAATTCATCAAGAAATCTTTTCATCTCTACTTTTGGAATTCAGACTCTAACTTCATCATCAATAGTTACCATCTGAACTACCATCATTTCATGCATGAAATGTTGCAGTAGGCTTTTGCCTGGTCTAGTTGTTTTTCTCTTTACACCTCTCAGGTATTTTCCAAAAGACAGACTGATCCTTTAAAATGTAGTTATGGGGCGCCTGAGTGACTCAGTTGGTTAAGCGTCCCACTTCAGCTCAGGTCATGATCTCATGGCTCGTGAGTTTGAGCCCTGTGTTAGGCTCTGTGTTGACAGCTGAGCCTAGAGCCTCCTTTGGATTCTGTGTCTCCCTCTCTTTCTGCTCCTCCCCCACTCGTGCTCTGTCTCTGTCTGTCAAAAATAAATGTTAAAAAAATTAAAATATAGTTGTGATAATGCTATTGCTCATATTAAAATCTACTGGTAACTCCCATTTCACTTAGAATAAAATACAAATCCCTTACCATATTTTACTAGGTCCTACAACAATCTCCAAGCAATGGTTCTAACTTTAAACTGTTATACCATGCCTTTGCCCACTCCTCTCAAACCAAAATGGCATGCTTTCTGACCTCAGAAACAGCAGTAAGTCATTCCCTTTCCTTAGGTCCTTTGTACTGTTTCTCTATCTGCCTGGTCCATTCTTCCTCTGGATAGCTTCTTGGCTGATCACTTGCCCTTCTCAAGGTCACTACTCAAATATTACATCATAAGAAATCACTTTCTTCAGGTCTTCTGTTCATTTTTCAATTGCATTACTTTTTTATATTGAGATGTATGAGTTCCTTATATATTTTGAATATTAACTCCTTATCAGATGTATGGTTCACAAGTATTTTCTCTCATTCTATAGATTGTTGTTGATTGTTTCTTTTGCTGTGAAGAAGCTGTTTAGTTTAATGTCATCCCACTTATTTTGTTGTTGTTGTTGCTTATCCTTTTGGTGTCTTACCCAAAAAGTGATTGCCCCAAGACCAGTATCAAAGAGCTTTTTCCCCAATTTCTTCCAAGAGTTTTATAGATAGTTTCAGGTCTTACATGTAAATCTTTAATAACTTTCAAGTTAATCTTTTTGAGTGATACTGGATAGAAGTCCAATTTCAGTCTTTTGCATATGAATATCCAGGGTTTTTTTTTTTTTTAACATCATTCATTGAAGAAACTATACTTTCTTTACTGAGCAGTCATGACTTCCTTGACAACTGTTAATTGACTGTATATATGACGGTTTATGTCTTGGCTCTTGATTCTGTCCCTTTGGCCTATGTGTCTATTTTAATGCTACTAACATACTATTTTGATTATTATAGCTTTATAATGATCTGAAATCAGAACGTGATGCTTTTAACTTTGTTCCTCTTTCTCAGGATTGCTTTTCCTTTCTGGAATCTTCTTTTTTCCAAATGAATTTGGAGATTGCTTTTTCTATTTTGTGAAAAATCCTATTGGAATTTTGAAAGGGATTGCAATGAATCTATAGATGGCTTTGGGTAGTATGGACATTTTTATAATGTTAATTCTTCTGATTCATGAACATAGAATATCTTTCTGTTTATTTGTGTCTTCAATTTCCTTCATCAATGTCTTATAGTTTTCAGTATACAGATCTTTCACCTCTTTGATTGAATTTAATCTTAAGATTTTGTTCTTTATGATGCTAGCATAAATGTGATTATTTCCTTTATTACTTTTTCAGGTAGTTTGTTGTTAGTATATAGAAACACAACAAATTTTAGTATATTTATTTTGTAGACTGCAACTTCACTGAATATGTTAATTAGCTCTAACAGTTTTCTGATGGAGTCTTTAGGATTTTTTTTCTACATATAAGATTATATCATCTGCAAATAAAGACAATTTTTCTTCTTCTTTCTTTTCCAATTTAATTTTTTAAAATTTATTTTATTTTTCCTGATTGCTCTATCTAGGACTTCCAGCTCTATGTTAAATCCAAGTGGTGAGAGTGCACACCTTTGTATTATTTCTGATCTTAGAGAAAAAGCTTTCAGCTTTCACCATTAAATATGATGCTAGTGTGGGCTGGTCATATATGGATTTTATTATGTTGAGAATGTCTCTTCTATACCTACCTAGTTGAGATTTTTTGAGATTTTTTAAATATGAAAAAAATGTTTAATTTTGTCCAATACTTTTTCTGCATCTTTTGAGGTGATTATATTATGTTTATCCTTAATTTTGTTAATGTGGTGTATCACATTTAATTATTTGCTTATATTGAAACATCCTGGCATCCTAGTGATATATCTCACTTAAATGTGGAGTATAGTTCTTTTAGTGTGCAGTTGAGTTTTGTTTTCTAGTGTTTTCTTTAGATTTTTTGCATCTATATTCATCAGGAATGTTGACCTGTAGTTTTCTTCTAATGTCCTTCTCTGACTTTGGTATCAGAGTAATGCTGGACACACAAAATAAGTTTAGGGGTGTTTTATCCTCCTCTATTTTTTAGAAGAGTTTGAGTAGGATTGACATTAATTATTCTTTAAAAGTTTGGTAGAAATCACCAGTGAAACCATATGGTTTTATTTGTTGGAAAATTTTTGATTACTGATTCAGTCTCCTCAAATAGATTTTTTTTTTCAAGAAATGCATAGAAATGACCATCAAGTACATTAAAAAGGTGCTCAACAGCACTCACCACCAGGGTAATGAAAATCAAAACCACAATGAAATATCACTTCATACACTGGGTTATTAGAGCGGCCATTATAAAAACACAAGAGATAATAAGTATTGGTGAGAATATGTTTAAATGGCAACCCTTGTGCACTGTTGATGGGAATGCAAATTGGTACAGTCACCAGATAAAACTGTATGGAACTTCCTTCAAAATTTAAAAATAAAACTACCATATGGACCCAGCAATCTAACTCTTGGGTATGTATCCAAAGTAAATAAAATCACCACCTGGAAGAGATTTCTGCACACCCATGTCCATTGCAGCATTGTTCACGGTAGTCAGATATGAAACTTAAGTGTCTATCAATGGATTAAAGGATAGTTGCAGTATATATACACACTACAGTATATCATTCAACCATGAGAAAGAAGAAAATCCTACCATTTGTGAAAAAATGAGTGGACCTTGAAGAAATGGTGCTAAGTGAAAGGAGACAGAGAGAGACAAATATTGTATCATTTCACTTATATATGAAACCTAAAAATGCTGAATTCATAGAAACAGAGAGTAGAATGGTGATTGTCAGAGGCTAGGGGTGGAGGAAATGGGAAAAGCTTGGTCAAAGTGAACACAATTCCAATTATAAGGTGAAGTTTTAAGGATCTTATGTACCTATGGTACTGTATTATGTACTTGAAAGTTGCTGAGAGAAATGCTAATTGTTTGCACTCCAAAAAATATATATATTTTTATATTTACTTATATATATATATAATATATATATATATATAAAATCATTGGAAAATGGAAAATGTGTGTTTTTTAAAGTTGAAATTCAAGTCTTTATCTTATCTTCTATCCTAAGAGTTATGTGGTCATGGAAATTTAATTTAACTTTTCTGAATTTTACTACTTTCTTCTTTAAAATAAAGATGCAGTTCCTAGCTCTTATGTTTGAATTTTCACAAAACACCATGCTCAAAAAACACCTAACAATGTTAAAAACATAGTAGGTGCTACATAAATCATATTTCTTCTTACTTGACATCCAATACAATTTTATCTTAGCAAATTTATTCATTTTAACATAATGAGAAATGAGATTTTATTTGACTCTCTAACATTCTATAAAGGACAGGAGAGAGATGTTTAGTTCATTTTTTCTTAACTGGTAGCTAGAATTTTAATCAGGTGGGTTTGTTTCATTTAAACAAAAATAACATGAATGCCCTGATTCAGTGACTTTTGTCTTTAGTTATTAATAACTACAAAAGTTATAAACATGTTCATTTCCTTGAGGGAAAAATTGGATTGACAAGTTAATGAAAATTTGCAAATCACATATCTGACTGAATACATGAAGAAAATATCAACACCAGAATCAACGTTACCAAAATATATGTTGTGATAAAATGTTGATTGTTTTTACCTCACAGCTAATAATATTTTTAATATTATACTTAAAAAACACAAAAAACAAATATAAAGAAATGTATGTAATAGATTAGTAGGTGGGTGTTAATCAGGTTACATTAGAGAAATATCTATAAGCATTCAAGATTGTTTTCATTTTTATTAGGCAGAAGATCATTTTGGGAAAAGATCAGGAGCCTCACAATGTTTTTGATGTGCTTTTCCTTTTTATAATAATTGAGTGTGTTATAATTCAAGTCCTTAGTCTTATGACATGTTTCAAATTTTAAAGTATCTACATAAATATACTTCAGTAAGAATTTGAGGGGACTTGGGGCTCCTGGGCGGCTCAGTCGTTAAGCATCCGACTTCGGCTCAGGTCATGATCTCACGGTTTGTGGGTTCGAGCCCGGTATCGGGCTCTGTGCTGACAGCTAGCTCAGAGCCTGGAGCCTGTCTTCAGATTCTGTGTCTCCCTCTCTCTCTGACTCTCCCTTGCTCACACTGTCTTTCTCTCTCTCTCAAAAATAAATAAAACATTAAAAAAATGAATTTGAGGGGACTAATTGCAATTGAGTCTAGCAGATAAATACAAGCATCACAAGTTGGGAGGGCATATGTCCTTACTTCTTCTTTCTAGTCAACAGACTCTAGATTTGCCTGTTTAGTTTCTTCATCTCCTCACACTCTGTCACATTGCTTCTTTGAGCCTTGGTAATTCCAGAGGAGGTAGAGAAAACTATACAAGTAGATAGGGAAGAAGAAAGAGGCGGAGATTAAAAAAAAAAAAAAAGACAATTACTTTGAATGGTGTGGTATTTGGGGAAATTGAGCATTTGGAAAGAAAAGGCTTTAAGATATCTGTGGGGTCAGGAGAAGTAAATGCTAAAGGAAAAAGTGATTTTAATATTGTTGTTAGGAGTTGTTTGTTGTTTGTTTTGCTTTGTTTTGTTTTTTGCTTTCACAATGTATGTGAACTTACATTTTATTGAGAATTTCTTTTTAGTGTTTGAACAGTACTTCTTTGCAGTAGGTATGTAATGATCTGAGACTAAATACCTCAAAGCCTTGACAGTGCAATATGAAGATAAGTAAATCATGCTAGAAATGATTTTAAAAACTCCCTTCTCTATTTTAAGAATAACGATGTTACAGAGAAACTCTGATTTAAGGGTAAATGGAGTAGAACATGGTGGAAGAGAAGGAATAATCTTAAATTGTTGGAAGTAGAATATATGACAAATAATTTGGACACAGGTGGTTATAGTAAGCTATGTGAAAATCAAGATCTCAAGTTTCTCTTGTAGTTAATTTTTTTGAATTGGTCTACCTCAGACTTTTAAAACCTGTGCTCTCTTTAATAAATGTAAAATCTAGTTGGGGCCTTTAATATTATTTGAAATAATAAAGAAAAATTATGAATTATGAATAAAAATAAATTAAAACATGTTCCTGAGGAAAGCAGCTATCTTTATGCAAATATGTAAAATATGGTAGCAAAGTTGTTCTAAAAGAGTAAAACAATAATATACTAACAAAAGCATATATCCTTTGAATTGTTAGGGAGTTTTCTGTAAAGGTATATCTCATTAAATTACTTTTTGCTTCTTTATCATTCTGGTGAGGCATTTTAAAACTCATTGAAAAAAATTTAATAAGAATCTTTTGACACAATTAAGTTCTTTTAGAATGGTTCACTATGTTTTACCCTCTTGATTTATTACACGCACACAAAATTGATTCCTGTAGACTTCACAAATCTTTCTGTAGCAATAATAAAGCAGATTCAGAGCTTGTAATTACTTTTCTCCTCCAAAATATATTGTCGAAAAAAATTGTAATTTCATTAACATGATGGCTTTCATTACACCAAATTTGAGAATAATGCAGTTATTATGATCTTAAGTAGAAATCGTAATTTTATTATTAACTTATACATTCCATGATACAAAGCAAGTGCCCAGAATTATTTGATTATAATTTGTCTGGAACTTTTAAAATTTTGTGTCATAATTTTAGAGTGAAACAATACAGAACAAGAGGAAACTATGGTTGCCAACGACACTCCAGAGAAAAACATTGAATTGGCAATCCTTGGCTGTGGGGGCTCTGACTTCAAGAGCTCAAAAACAGCCTACCTTTTCATGTTTGCTTAGAATGTTCTACCTGTGCTTTGTTTATTTCAATCGATTTAGCTTTAAATATCTTAGATGGAAATCAAGGAAGGAAGTTATGATGATGATAATTATGATATTATGATAAAGAGGAGGGTCGCTATTGGACAGTAAAGTAACCCCCTTCCTGTTTTCAATACAAGATGCATATATCCAAAATTTCTTTTTAAAAAGACAGTTCAATAATGCTCATAACTGAATTGATGAAGACTTGTGTCCTCAAGACATCTGTGTGGCAATTAAGGTTTGTTATATGCTTTATCAGTACACAAAAAGTAATATAAACTGCCTCTGATAGCTGTGGATCATTGTCATTTTCAAGTAAAACTTTAATATATTAGTGTTGTGAGAATTGGTTGTT
Organism: Cryptoprocta ferox; assembly: GCA_028646485.1. Taxonomy (NCBI): domain Eukaryota; kingdom Metazoa; phylum Chordata; class Mammalia; order Carnivora; family Eupleridae; genus Cryptoprocta; species Cryptoprocta ferox. The sequence goes on from CM053567.1 coordinate 164,015,398, forward strand.
TTATTAGGTAATATAGTAATGCTTTCTTTCTCTGGGCTTCAATGTTTAGAACTGTTGGGTGGGGGGGGGAGCAGGGTGAGAGGGGGAGGAGAGATGGAGAAATAGAAGGAAGCCAACCAGGGAGGGATGAGGAAAGCTGATCTGACTCCAGGGTCAACCCTTCAATGGGTAGTTCAATATTCATATTTTCAACATATCTTAAAATAGCCAAGATCTCCCTGTGGTCATTCATTCTAAAAATTATTTTTGAAAACAAAATCTTGTCTGTGCTAGGCAGTTTGTTAGGCTTTGGAGATTTAAAGGTGAGCAAGTGAGAGATAGTTTTTGTGTTTGTGGACCTTATAAACTGATAGAGGAAATATAAAATGAAAAAAAACCAATTAGCGGTTCAAGTAGAAGTGTCAGACCTATACAGGGTCAGCCAATGAGCTGACTTGGACTATATTCCTAGAAGGTGTATGAGAGATAGGGCAACCAACATGTAAACATAGCATTTACTGGAGTTTTAAATCAACTATATATGAGTTTAAGGCCACGATAAATTACTTAAGACAAATTACAATGAAAAAAATATATATAACACTATGGTGATAGGGAGCTTTTCACACTAATCTAATATTCCAGTTCTATCATTTCCTGACCAAGTTACTTAATCTTTCTGCATCTCAATTTTCTTACTTAGAAATGCAGCAGATGATACCAAGAAAGCTAACCATATGATGATTAAATGAGTTAAAATATGTAAAATGCTAAGGGTACAGGCTTTCAACTATGGAAGGAATAAGTCACAGAGATGAAAGCCACAGCATAGGGAATATAGTCAATGATATTATGATTAAGGTTGCATGGTGACAGATGGTAGATATACTTGTGATAAACATAACATAATATATAGACTTGTCAAATCACTATATTGTACATCTGAAACTAATATAATATTGTGTGGCAACAATACTCCAATAAAAATATGCAAATTGCATAGAACAGCATCTGACATATATTAAGTGCTGAAAATTATTATTACTGTTGCTGATGTTGCTATTGTTGTTATATTCTTTTTACTGTGTAACCTGAGACAAGTTACTGGACTTATGAACCCAAGATTTCCTAATAAGCAAATGGCATAATGAAATGTTTATTTAATGATATTTTTGTTGTTCCAGTTAGCTCTTGCTGTGTAAATCTTAAAATGATAATTCATTATTATCTCTTGCTTTCCTATATATTGAATAGGTTCAACTGTATGGTTATCATATTGGGTCACTGATGCAGAAATAGTCAAATATTAGTTGAGGTGAGGCTGCAGTCATCTAAAGACTTGGTTGAGCTGGACATGAAAATGGTCATACACAGTGTGAACAGTTGCTGCTCGCTGTCACCTGAGGCATATTTGGGACTTCCAAACACAGTGACTATGTATACATTTTCCATGCGGCACAGAAAGGGCAGATGGACTTCAGGAGGGAATATCTTAAGAGTGAGTGTCCTTCCAGGAGGCCTGATGGAAATTGTAAGTTTCTTACAATACTATGTCAGTAGTCCTAGAACTCCACTTTTGCTGTATTTTGTTGGTCAGAGAAGTTATAAGGGCCAAGCTACATGTAAGCAGTAGTGAATTAAATCCCAGTTAGCAAAAGGAAGAGTAGCAAAGAATTAAGGCCATCTCCAACATCTCCAATCTACTTCACTTGTGAGAAATCTTTTTTTTCAATGTTTATTTATTTTTGAGAAAGAGAGAGACAGAGCATGAACCAGGGAGGGGCAGAGAGAGAGGGGGACACAGAATCCGAAGCAGGCTCCAGACTCTGAGTTGTCGTCACAGACCCCGACGCGGGGCTTGAAGTCACAAACCCTGAGATCATAACCTGAGTCAAAGTTAGACGCTTACCCGACTGAGCCACCCAGGTGCCCTACTTGTGAAAAATCTACCACATAATAATCTTTACCAACACTAGCCACCATCATTTTCTTCATTATCACCCTCATCATGTATGTGAATTTTCATTTTACATTTTGAGGACCCTTGTGATAAAAATATTATTTTCACCTTTTCAAGATAAGAAAGGAAAATTACAGCACCTAAGTGATTTAATCGAGGTCATATTACCTAGTAAGCAAGAGGCAATTTTCATCTTGGAGTTGTTGGCTCCAGAGTTTCTAAAATATAATACTTGCATAATATAGAAAACTAAAATGCAACTGTCATTTCAATATTTCAACTTTTTAAGAAGAAAGTTTTTTTCAAATCTTAAGTGAATTATCAAATGTTAGTTAAAGCAAGAATAAAATAAAGATTATGATTTTAAATTATCTTAACAATTTGTACTATATATTTGATTATAGTATATTGTTTCATTATAATAAAAATTTGGGGGAAATGCTTCAAATTTATGATAAATATTCCGTAAACATCATATCTTTAAATAGGAAGTAACAAACAATTTTGTGTCTTGCTCTAAAGCTAACATTTAAATGCAAATACTGAACATTCCTGTGGGTGAAATTATCCACCATTATTAATTTGCTTATATAATTTGTTTGTTTCTGTCCTATACTGAATTTTTCCTTCAAATTCCAACTTTATATCCAATAGTGCATAGCAAGTTCCTAACATAATTATATATGAATAAATGAATATTGTCATTTCAAGCTAATATCTCAATGGAATATTTGGCAGAATACTACCAAAACTTTAAGTAAAGACAATGTTTAATTACAAATACAACTATTCAGTAGCTCTCTCAAAAAACAGAATTTTAGAGGGCCACTGAACAAAACACTCAGGAGAATCATCTTTCTCTTGAAATCTAGCCCTATGTTCTTGCATACTAATTAAATCATGCCTGTTTCATTTTAAAAGTACAGACATACTACTTGCCCTAAGGATACATTTCATTATCATGTAGAATATGAAATGTTACTCTGCTTCAGGAGATAAAAGCAATTTAATTTGAATCTCTCTGGAAACTGAAGCATCAGCATAGCTAGTCATCTGTACCATCCGTGACTATTATCTTTCAGTAAACTATGTGATACTGTCATTAATATCTGTGACATTTTTGCATACTGGGGCTCTCACAGGTGATGGTATTGCATCTCACCCCTTATGGCTGGAAAAAATCCCATTGTGGGTGTGGTAAGTCACTTTTGCTCAGTAGATTTTTGTTTAGATTACATATTTTTGTTTAGAGAGTGGCCAAAAGTGAAAAGCAGAAGGTATTCTACAGACAGCCGTGTGTGTGCTATTTGGTATTGTAATTTTATTAAAAATATAAATTCCTTCTGAGATTAAAAAACCCTGTTGTAATCTCCTGAGCTTTCTAGATCAGTTTCACAGTCCATGTAGGCTTTAACCAATCATAGCATGTTGCCTAATGGTGTTAATGGGAATTCATTTCTTCTTCTAATTAAACACAGATGTAGATCTAAAATTTAAGAAAAAGAGAAAAGCTGTATTCCCCTGCCAAGCTCATAATTTCTCTTTTTTGCACACTACAGGGTCGTTGACAGTACCCAGGAGCCTAACACAGATGCACATTAATTACTCGTTCTCTAATTACTAGGGTACCAATATAACTGCTCAACCATTCATTATACATTCTTCCCAACTTCACAAAACCCCAGAGACATATGTATGAAGCACACCACTTGGCAACATTAATTGAACCCTATTAACTCATACAATTTATGAAAAGTGCAGCTATTAATAAAAAAGTGCTCTTTCACTTAGTCCACCAGGGCCACAATGTACAAATGATCATTTTCCTTATGCTGTATATTGGATATCGGACAATGCAGCTGCTCACAGATTGTTAATTATCAGGAATACATCAACAGGATTAGACTAAAATCCTAGTGGTTATATTAGCCAGGCTAATTTCCCATTCTGGAAGTTATGCACAGTGGTAGTTAGCTGTATAAGCAAATCTAAATAGGATGCTTAGCTAGGACGTTAGATTAAAAAAAAAAACACACAAGAAGTAAACAAAAACTTGCTCATAAACTCAGTCATAACAAATCAGTTCACTCTCAAAACTCGAAGTTTACTTAGAATATAATTCAAATTTAAATACTTTTATTGGGAAGGTATCTTTAATAGCACATTTTATACTAGAAACCATGTATTTCTTGTGTCAGATATATTTTTTCTTAATCATATATTTATCATTGCTGTATCTAATCTAAATTTTAAAGCATGTAATCACGGTGATACCTGTTGGTTTAGCAGGTCATTTCTGGATTATCTCCTGGTCATCTACATGTTAATCTCATCTTTAATCCATCTAATCTATTTTCCATTTTACCCACATGTCATCTCAATCTCCACACACAATGGGAGATATATGTGCCCTATAGCCCTTCTTTTGTTTTCTGTTCTGATTTTTGTTTTTAGTTTCAAGTTTTTATTTGAATTCTAGTTAGTTAACATGCAATGGAATATTAGTTTCGGGTGTAAAATTTAGTGATTCATCACTTACATGCAATACTCTGTGCTAATCACAAGAGTCGTCCTTAATACCCATCATTCATTTAGCCCATCCCACTGCCCACCTCTCCAGCAACCCTCAGTTTGTTCTGTAACATTAAGAGTCTGTTTTATGGTTTCCTTCTCTCCTTTCCCCCCCTCCTACGTTCACCTGTTTTGTTTCTTAATTTCCACATATGAGTGAAATCGTATGGTATTTATTCTTCTCAGACTGATTTATTTCACTTTGCATGATGCACTCTAGTTCCATCCACATCACTGCAAATGGAAAGATTTCATACTTTTTGATAAGTGAGTAATATTCCATTTTATATATATTAACCAACTTTTCTTTATCCGTTCATCAGTTGATGGACATTTGTACTCTTTCCATAATTTGACTATTGTCAATATCAAGGTGTATGTATCCCTTCAAATCAGTATTTTTGTATCCTTTGGGTCTATACCTAGTAATGCAATTGCTGGATCGTAGAGTAGCTCTATTCTGAAATTTTTAGAAACCTCCATATGTTTTACAGAGTGGCTGCCTCAGTTTGTATTCCTGCCAACAGTTTAAGAGGGTTCCACTTTCTCAGCATCCTCACCAACATCTGTTGTATCCTGTTATGTTAATTTTAGCCACTCTGACCAGTGTGAGGTGGAATCTCATTGTGATTTTGATTTGTATTTCTCTGATGATGAGTGATGTTGAGCATCTTTTTATGTGCCTGTAGTCTTCTTTGGAAACATGTCTATTCACCTGTTTTGACAATTTTTTAATTGGGTTGTTAATTTTTGGGGTTTGGGGTATGGTATATTCTTTATAGATTATGGATACTGACTCTTTTTCAGATGATTAATTTGCAAATATCTTCTCCCATTCTGAAGGTTGCCTTTTAGTTTTGTTGATTGTTTCCTTCCCTGTGCCTAAGTTTTATATCTTGGTGAAGTCCTAATACTTCATTTTTGCTTTTGTTTCCCTTACCTCAGGAGACTTATCTAGTGAGAAGTTGTGACTGCCAAGGCAAAGAAGTTACTGCTTGTGTTGTCCTCTAGGGCTTGATAGTTTCCTGTCTCACATTCATGTCTTCCATCCACTTTGAATTTATTTTTGTGTAAGGTGTTAGAAAATGGTCCAGTTTCATTTTTTGCATGTTGTTATCCAGGTTCCCCAACACCATTTGTGGAAGAGACTGTCTTTTTTCCATTGGATAATCTTTCCTACTTTGTTGAAGATTAATCAACCGTATATTTGTGGGTCTACTTCTGGATTTTGTATTCTGTTCTATTGATCAGTGTGTCTGTTTTAGTGCCACTACCATAATGTGTTGATCACTACAGCTTTGTAATGTAACTTTAAGTCTGGAATTGTGACACCTCCAACCTCCAGCTCTGCTTTTCTTTTTGAAGATTAGTTTGGCTCTTTGGGGTCTTTTGTGGTTCCATACAAATTTTACAATAGTTTGTTCCAGCTCTGTGAAAAATGTTGGTGTCATTTTTATAAGAATTGCATTAAATGTATATATTGCTTAGGGTAGGATAAACATTTTAACAATATTTGATTTTTCCAATACATGAACATGGAATGGTTTTCCATTTCTTTGTGTCATCCTCATTCTCTTTCATAAGTTTTTTATAGTTTTCAGGATACAGATCTTTTACCTCTTTTATTAGGTTTATTACTACATATCTTATTGTTTTTGGCGTAAGTGTAAATAGAATGGATTCCTTGATTTTTCTTTCTATTGCTTTGTTATTGGTGTATAGATATGCAACAGATTTCTGTATGTTGATTTTGTATCCTGCAACTTTATGAATTCATGTATCAGGTCTAACAATTCTTTGGTGAAGTCTTTTGGTTTTCTATACTGTATCGTGTCATCTGTGAATAGTGAAAGTTTGACTTCTTTCTTGCCAATATGGAGAGCTTTTCTTTCTTTTTTTGCTGATTGCTGAGGAGGCTAGGACTTCTAGTACTATATTATATAACAGCAGTGATGGTGAACATCCTGTCTTCTTCTGGGACATTGAGGAAAAGTTCTCAGTTTCTCCCCATTGAAAAAGTATGTGACAAACACTGCATCCATTCTTAAAAAAAAAGAAAAAAAAGAAAAACAAACTTCGACAAAGTAGGGATAGAGGGAACATACCTCAATACTTATTAACATCATGTGTCATGTTGATCGATTTGTGAATTTTGAACCACCTTTCAGTCCAGGAATAAATACCACTTGATTGTAGTGAAGGATTCTTTTAGTGTACTGTTGGACTCAATTTGCTAGTATTTTTTTGAGAAATTTTGCATCTATGTTCATCAGGGATGTTGTCCTCTAATTCTCTGTTTTAGTTGGGTCTTTGGTTTTGGAATCAATGTAATGTTGGCCTCATAGAATGTGTTTGGAATTTTTCCTTCCATTTGTATTTTTTGAAACAGTTTGAGAATAGATATTAACTCTTCCTTAAATGTTTGGTAGAATTCCCCTGTGAAACCATCTGGCCCTGGACTTTTGTTTGTTGAGGGATTTTTGATTACTGATTCAATTTCTTTGCTGGCTATCAATCTATTCAAGTTTTCTATTTCTTCCTGTTTCAGTTTTGGTAGTTTATATGTTTCTAGAAATTTATCCATTTCTTCCAGATTGCCCAATTTTTTGGCATATAATTTTTCATAATAGTCTCTTGTAATTGTATTTCTGTGATGTTAGTTGTGATCTCTCCTCTCTCATTCATGTTTGGGTCCTTTCTTTCTCTCTCTCTCTCTCTCTCTCTTTTGATAAGTTTGTTTAGGAGTTTATCAATTTTATTCTTTCAGAGAATCAGCTCCTGGTTTCACTGATCAGTACTGTTTTTTGCTTGTTTCTTTGTTTCTTTCTATATCGTTTACTTCTGTCCTAATCATTATTATTTCCCTTCTTCTGCTAGCTTTAGGTTTCACTTTTTTTTAGCTCCTTTAGGCATAAAGTTAAGTTTATATTTGATTTTTTTTCTTACTTCTTGAGGTTGGCTTGTATTACTATATATATACATTTCCTTCTTATGACTGCTTTTGTTGCATCCCAAAGGGTTTGGATCATCCTGTTTTCATTTTCATTTGTTTCCCTAAATTTTTTTAATTTATTCTTTAATTTCCTGGTTAAACCATTTATTCTTTAGTAGGATATTCTTTAACCTCCATGTATTTGTGGTCTTTCCAAATGTTTTCTTGTGGTTTATTTCAAATTTCATAGCACTGTTGTTCAGAAAATATACATGTTATGATCTCAATCATTTTGTTCTTGTTGTGTCCTCATTTGTGACCTAGTATGTCATCTATTCGGGAGAATGTCGTTTATGATGCCCTTAGGAATTTGTTGATTTTGATGGGAGTTCTTTGTGCCTCCTGGATTTAGATGTCTGCTTTCTTCCCTAGATTAGGGAACTTTTCAACTACAATTTCCTCAAATAAGCCTGCCCCCTTTTCCCTCTCTTCTTCTTCTGGGACTCCTATGATACCAGTGTTATGTTTTATACCATCATTGAGTTCCCTAGGGGGTACATTCATAATACAATATTTATCTTTTCCTCTTGTTTTCAGCTTTATTACTTTCCATAATTTTATCTTTTATATCAGTTATTTGTTCTTCTGCTTCTTCCATCCTTGTGGTCATTACACCAGCCAGTTTTTAATCTGGGTTATTGCATTTTTTATTTCTGCCTGACTAGTTTTCAAGTATTTTATCTCTGCAGTAAAGGACTCCCTAGTGTCTTTTATTCTTTTCTCAAGCAAACTAGTGTCTTTATGATTGTTAGTTTAAATTCTACATGATGCATATTACTTATATCTACTTCAATCAGATCCCTGGCCATGACATTTTCTTCTTCTTTTTTTGGTGGATGAATTCCTCCATCTTGGCATTTTATCTAGGTCTCTGTCTTCTGTGTATTACAGAAGCTTGTTATCTTTCATGCTTTTGAAAGTAATGGAGTTATGAAGAAGAGATCATATGCTCTCTAGGGCCTGGTGTTTCATGAAGTGTCTCTGATGTATGCTGTGTGCATTCTGCTGCTGTATTTTGGCTGCTCTTCCCCTCAGGTCAGTCCTCTGCAGCGTTTCTCCTTGTCTTTAGTGAAGAGTGTTTGTACCTTGGTCAGAGTGTGGTGAGTTTTAACTAAGTGTGCTCTGGTCTACTTTGTTAAAGGAGCCTGATGCTATTTCTACTAGAGTTGAAGCTTTGCAGAACTCTATAATTAGTACGCATGGTGCACGTGGGGTTGGGGAGGGCTTGTGCTGGTCTTCTTGTTGAGGGTCCTGCCTCTCTGGTTCTCAGGCAAGCTTGAGCAGAGTTCTGAGGGTTGGGGATTGGTGTAATTAGTTTAAACCACCACCGTTGGTGCTGTGCTGCTTACTGAAGTTAATTTAAGCTGAATGGCTGGGGAAAGAAATGGCAACAGCCCCCTCCCTCATTCTCAGAGAAAGAAGTTCACTCCCAATGCTGTCCAGGAAGCCCTCTCAAGAAGAGCAAACTATCTCCTTTCTGGTGCCCCAGTCATCCCTCAACTAGCTGCCTCACTCTGTATGTGTCTTGTGTTCTATCCCACGCAGGTTGGCTGAGTTTTAAAACTCCAAACTTTAGGGACCTGGGGTGGCAGGACCTGCACTGGTTCTCTGGGGGAGGGTTTTGCCACATTGGGAGTGTTGCACGTTTGTCCCAGAAGGGCAGTCACACCAGAGCACAAAGGCATGGAGTTTGGAATTAAGTGCAACAAGGAGCCAGTGTCCAGGTTTTCCACCCTTAGCAGGTGTCTCTGCACCTATGCTGATGGGTCAGGAAAGGAAACTGTGTCCTCTAGCTCTTTTGTCTTTAAAGAGGCAATGCCACCTCTCCCAGATGTGTTTTGAGAAGGTGAAACCATTTCTCCCACTGCATCCCAGTGGATGCTCAGATCCTGCCATCTGCCCCAAGGTTTCTGGGCTGTCTGAACTTCTTCTCCACAGGTGCACTGCAGTACATTCAGGGCTTCACACTGGCTACTCTGTGGACCCCTAAAACTCCAGTATTTGAGTCCCCTGGTTGTAAGTACTCATGAAAATCAGGCTCTCTTGTTTTCCCAGTCAGTGGCTTCAAGGATGTGTTTTCCTCATGCAATCCCCTATATACTCTTCTCTCTCTCCCTTTCTTCATGGCCATGGCTCCCTCCCCTTGCAGCACCCATGATCAATTTCTCCTTCAAACCATATCTCTGCCACTCCTACCTTCTACAATGTAGCTTCTTCTCTACCTGTAGTTGTGCAGTTTGTTCTGTAAGTCCTCAGATCAATTTTGTGACTATTCAGAATAATTTGATATTTATCTAGCAGTGTTTGGGAGATGAGACAAGCCTAGGATCTTCCTACTACTCTGCCATCTTAGCTCTTCCAGCCCTTCTTTTTGAAATACATAAACTGTTCCTCTAAAATTTATTCTAACTTCCCAACTGTCACCCTGAATTGATGTCTTCCATACACCTTGATGGACCAAATATTAGTACCATGCTTTTGACTAGTCTCTATAAATATAGTGGTGAGCCAGATGAAATGTAAAACAAATAAAATAGAGGATCTGACAGTTTAGTGAAGAAGGGATTTAAATGAAAAAATATTAAATGCAAAAAAGGCCTAGAAACACATGGTAGTAGAAATGGAGACTGGTAGAGTCCTGGACTTATGAAACATAATTTGTCCATCTCGTTTGTTACCTATCACGTGATGCACCTTTTGCTTACTTATATTTTTATGTATCTACATTTTTCCTGCAATTGAAATGCCTTATATCTTTTATAGTCACATTTTCATATGAGATCCCTATTTAAGTATCTATTGACATTAAGAACATGCAGAAAATACAGGGATATCTGATATCTTCACTAGGGTACTTTTTGGTGTTGTGAAAAAAAAATTTGGGGGCTCCTGGGTGGCTCAGTTGGTTAAGAATCTGACTCTGGATTTCAGCTCAAGTCGTGATCTCACAGTTTGTGAGATTGAGCTCCATGTCAGGCTCTCTGTTGAATAGCACGGAGTCTGCTTCAGATCCTCTGTCTCCTCTCTCTTCCACTCCCTTCTTTTCACTCTTTTTTAAAAATAAACAGTTAAAAATAAATAATTAAATAAATAAATAAATAAATAAATAAATAAAAATTTCAATAGTGAAAATGGATTATTCATAGGGATGCCTGTGTGACTCTGTTGTTTAAACGTCAGACTTCAGCTTTGGTCAGGATCTGGTGGTTCATGTGTTTGAGCCTCACGTTGGGCTATGTGTTGACAGGTTGGAGCCAGGAGTCTGATTTGGATTCTGTGTCTCCCTCTCTCTCTGCCCCTCCCCAACTAATGCATGCTCTCTCTCTCTCTCAGAAATAAACATTAAAAATGATAATAAAAATAAAAAATAAAGACTCACAAATTTTATTTTTCTATTGTTTTTCATATCAACTTAGATATTTCCTAACAAAATTAGATACCATGCAAGGTGTAATAAAGAATGGAATAGTATAACCATTGTTTTTGGTTCTTCCCTATTATCTTCCTTGAAGTTAAGGTGAAATTTTACCATACTTCTAATATAAGTAAGCATTGCTTAGTTTCTTTATGTGGACGTGGCTTACATTATTATCTGTCTGATAAATGTGTGGATGACTTTTCTTAAATTTGCTAAATCAATCAGATTACTATATTGTATCTGCCCAGGTTGCAAATGAACTAGAAAAATTCAATCACAGTCTTCATGAAAAATTCTCCACACTATTAAAAGTGGCTTGAAGGTCTATTTTTTTCTTTCAGTTTTTTTTTCAGGGCCATCAAAATAAGGAAAAAATGAAGTATGCATATGGTCAAATAAAATCCTAGCTTTGTTGCATATTAGGAAAGTGTGATGGAACTACTTAGATTGTCTGAAACGTCCCTAAAATATCTATCTTATTTGAGAGAAGGCCACAAAACCTAAGAGGGCAAGTTGGTGATCTATTAAATTAAAAGAATATCTTAAATAGTAGCCTTGCCAACTATTGTACCTCTTGGGTGAAGAACAAATATATCTTATTTATAATAGTGAAACTATAACCAAAACACAAAGATATGTAAGAAAGAGAATTTGAATGCTATGTAATTATAGTGTTTTAAGGTAAAAATAGGGCACAGATTGGACACAGAACCTACTCTCTGTTTGTCTGGTTAATTACTGCATGTTGGACACATTTAATCTTAAAGCTGAGAGCTGCTATAATGTAACACAGAAGTAAGATTTCATAGGGAAAGCCTGTAGAATAATTTCTTTCTCCTTTTGAATAGGATTGGAAATTTAGGATATGTCAGACTAAAATAGGAAGTTGTAGACAAGGATAAGTAGTGTGGTTTAGATATGAATCCTAATTGGAAACCAATGAAGTATTTCAAGCATCAAATGTTAACAGATTTAACTAGAATTTATATTATCAAAATCACGTCAGGGAGCTTGGCTGGATCAGTCATTTAACACCCAACTCTTGATTTCTGCTAAGGTCCTGATCTCACATTTCATGTGATGGAGGTCTCTATTGGGCTCCGTGCTGCATGGATCCAGCTTCAATTCTCTCTTTCTTTCCCTCTGCCCCTCCACTGCTCGCACTCTCTCTCTCATCCAAAATAAGTAAATAAACATAGAAAAAGAACACATCGCATCTCCTTCACAATAGTTCAAACTGTTCACTCTTTGACTAACATCCTGATTTCTTCCATGTTGTTTGTTTTAGGACCTGTACTCTAAACAACCTTTAATTCACCGAGTTTCTACCATACAGGCACCATGGCTTTTTACATTATCTATCAATTCTGCAATGTCTTTCTTTACCATGCTTAGACCATTTTATTGATAAGAGAAAATGCTTACCAGTTTACAAATTTAATTACCTTTCCTTTTTCTTTCTCAGTGAGGTCATCTGGAAAACTCCAAACCTTATTAATTCCAAGACTCTGCTTACTCCTATCCTGCAACAAACTGTCCCAAAATAGTAGTAACTTTCTGAGTAATTTTATTTTCCTATCTTTTGCCCCTCAATCTCCCAACACTCCTTAATCTTAGTTGAAGTTACTAAATTATATTTCATTGAGCAAATAAATTGTTGAAATAAAACTATTTCTTCTGTCCACCATCAAATACTTGTATACACACCTGCATACAATTTATTCTATTTCAGTAAATAAATTCTCCACATTTAGTTGAGGCCAACCTGTCAACTTTTGTTTAATCAGACCACTTCTACTATTTTTTTAACCTACAAAATTCTTCTGTTTTCTGGCCTCATGTTTCATCCCTTTTTATTGTATCACTGATATCATCATATAAACATGCTTCAGAAACTAAACTTTAAAATACACTGATAGACAAAAGAAAGTTGTGTGTGTATGGGGGAGTGGGCATAAAATTAGTTCCAAAAGATAAAAAAATATGGACATCTAAATCTGGAAAAGAAGAAGCTAAGAGAAATTGGCCTCACACTGAGCTTAGTTAATTTTAAATTATAATTACTAGACATTTTCTATAAATTAGGCATTTTGTGGGTGGTGGGGGTTGTCACTAATGTATTTCTGAAACCTTAATGTCTTTATTTTTTAAAAAAAAAGGAAAAAGAAAAAAATCAGCATGAGAGTACAGAAAGTGAAGAAAGGACAGTTTGTGAAAATAGATGGGATCTCAGTGGGAAACCATTGAGAGCAAAATCATTGTAGTTTATATGTATGAGACCCGTTTTGCTAATGAGAAAACTAAGAGTAAGAGAAATTAATTAATTAACAAAAATATATATGCTTTTAATTGCAGAGTAAGGATTCCCAAGCACATACTTTTTTGGTCTGCCTTGGTTTGCACCATATCTTTGCACATTCACATGACAATATTTTGATGTCTGAGATAAATATCAGGACAACATAACTTAGAAAATTGTAAACCTAGATTACCTCTGGCTCAGCTCGATTCTGTTATTCAAAGTAACAGTGAAGTAATTCAGAAAGTGAAGGAAGAAAATAGACCATACAAAAGAAAGACAAAACAATGATAATTAGGATAAAATATCATTTCATTATAGTTAAATCAAGCCAAACTTACGTACTTTTTAGAAGTGGTCTAAAATTCTAAAATTTATTATTTGTGATGATACTTTTTAACATGATAGAAACATGCATTGTAAGATGAGTATGTGCTGATTTTTTTAGAAGGAAGATATGAATTTTTTCTCCTTGGAGAGATTTTTTGTGATATGCCTTCCATGAAAACCACTTTAACTCCAGCATGAACTGGAATTTTCACAATTAATATGTCATTTAAGTTTTAGAAGGTTAAATAAAGGACAGAAGGATATTCTTGATACAGTAAAAAATGAAACAACACAAGTTTCCTCCCCTCGACATAGATTTCTTCCTGAACTTTCCCAGGGTGATATCTTCTTGATACTTTTTAATCATCTACTTCTTACAGGCTTTTTAGTTTATACTATTTTTTCCTCATTTTTTGAAAAGTATTTCTAATTTTATTAACATCTTGTGAAGAGACTCATTTGCATGTAATTAGTTTCTTCATGAAATGATTTCTCTTTCTGAAATTATGCAGTAGCACATTATAGAACAATCAAATTATCAGCCTCTCTTCCAAGGATCAATTCGACACTCAGAAATTATGATGAGTGAGTTCTCCATCATTAAAACTGCATGCAAATTCTTTAGAGCTGTCAAAGCAACATGATGGTTGTTATTTAATGTGTTTATGACTATCAGGAGTTAATGGCATTTTGTAACAAGATAGAATTTTCTAGGAAGTTAATCTTTCCGTGAGTGGAATATGTGGCTGAAGGCCTAAAACATCCAAAAGAACAATCTGTTACTATTTCTAGGCTTCTGCTTCCAAACGATAGCCAGTCTACCACCTTTTTTGATCTGCATATGAATGCTGCATGAGTATAACTGAAATCTGACAGATTTAAAATTAGTAGGTTTTTACTATGTAGTCAATTGAGTCATCAAATGAAAATCTAATATGAATGGAGTAGTAGCTTTGTGGTTTTTTCCCCCAGGTCTTATAAATATTGATAGATTGTCCTTTTACTGATAGATGCATTTTATTTTTCCACTTGAAGATAAATATGGATTAAATATTTGCCAATGTAGTCAGATTAATCAATGTTAAAGTTTAAGAAATTAAATATGTTGCTACCAAACAAAGAAACAAATAGGCAAAACCCAAGAAGGCACACATTTAATTGTTGGGTTTATTTCTCTGCAAAAATCACCTTCTAAGACCACATATTTTTCAGATCAACAGTAGAAAGAACAAAGCAGACATAGCTCTTCTGTTTCTTTTATTTCAGTATTTCTTAAATGCTAATGAGTTACCTGAGTATCTTACTAAAATTAAAATTTGAGTTCAGTAAGACAGGGATGAGGCTTGAGATAATGAATTTCCAAAATGCTTTCTGGTGAGCTGAAGCTACGGGTCTTCTGAATTAATGCCACTTTGAATAGCAACGCTCCATAATGCACTTGTTTCTGGAAAAGAAGGGCTTCCTATTATTTGTTGTGGCTTCTTTTTCTGGGATATTTTTGGAATTTATCAGGCTTGTTTGCTGTACCATCCATTTAGTGATATTACATGCATCTAAATGTGTGGATAGTCCAGATCAAATCCCTATACAGCTCTTAAATCTTATTTAGATCAGATAACTTGCCCCCAGTCAAGACCTGCTAAACAGTGGGGTTCTCAAATTTCTATCTGTAAACAATTCCAAAAGTGTCTACATGGTATGCAAATATGTGAGACCCTAAGTACTTACAGGTGTCTATCATATGGACTAGACTCGTTATTTAAACAGTTGGGAGATAATAAACTTCCTATTTTTTGCACCTCAATATCTGCCTGTTTCAGTCCACTTAACCCAATGATATGTTTCTGGTTTCAAACTGGAAATAATTGATTTCTAAAGAAAAGTGTAAAAATCTCTCATTAATGCTATATATCATCCAGTTTATTCTACAATATAGATATTTTATGTTGTTGACAACTTATTGTAATCTTACTCTGTTAGAAGATCCTAGAACCCAACATGGACTAGTAACCATATTGGCCTATTAACAACCACTCTTTTACGCATTGGCAAATGGAAAAGGAGTCCCAAGGAAGTCCTCCAGTATATCACTGGACTAAGCCTTACACACAATGTAATGGCAGCAGTATTTTGATTCTGGTATCATGGTACTACTAAACATACAAAACCCCAAACCCTCAGGATGTATAGATTAGTTAAAAGCATTGTATAGTATTTTTCTCAGAAAAAAAATGATAAAGGTAATGAATCCACGTACCTTGATTATCAATGTAGTAAGAGATACAAAATAGAAGCCACTAGGAAGAATTAAGATGGTTTAAAACTTTTTTTTTTCTAAATTTGAAGTCCTTGGTCAGCCTACCAACTCAGACTACATTTTTGTTCCAAGCTTAAGAATCCTGACAATTTTAGCAGTGATATTTGGTTCCATAAAGGAAAGAGTAATATTTTACTTATTTTAATTTTATATATATCAGATGATGCCTGTATATAATTTGGTTTTGTTTTATTATTATTTTTAATTTGTTAATGTTTATTTTTGAGAGACAGCAAGACCAAGCATGAGTAGGGGAAGGGCAGAGAGAGGGGAGACACAGAATCTGAGCTGTCAGCACAAAGCCCAAGGCAGGGCTTGAACTCACAATCCCATGAAATCATGACCTGAGCTGAAGTCAGATGCTCAACCAACTAAGCCACCCAGGTGCCCCTATAATTTGCTTTTTTTTTTATGATGAAGGCATTATCATATAACAAAAGATATGCATCCAGTAATATGTCATTTCTACCAAAAGATGTGATGAAAAGTTTTATGTTCTCATCTTATTAAGCCTAACATTGAATTAAGCAGATTGATAACTGCCTTAGAGTCTGCATTGAGCTCTTAGATGGCTAGTGCCACTTTTAAAGCAGATGGCTGTTACTCACTCTGAGCCCAGAAGTGTCAGTTGTAATTAAGAACTTTATCTGGAATACGTTTACCAGTTTATTCATGGCAAGTAATAGTGTTCACTATGTAAATGTTAAAATGAAGGTAAAATGATAATTTCCAGTCTTATTTCAATAAATATTGGAAATAAGAATTTTTTATTAAAGTATACCATTTCAAATTAACCTTCATAATCAAAATGCAGTATTTGTTGAGTGTTTACTATGTGCTAGGTGCTATTCCAAGAACATTTGGTAAGTTAATTGACTCAACTTTCATAATTCTAGGAAATGTTTTATTAAAATTACCATTTAGCAAATAATGAAATTAAGGCACAGAGAAGTTGCATAATTTACATGAGATCATAAATTCAGAAAATTATAGGAAGCAGAAATTGAGAAAACTCTGTAAGTTTCCAAATCCATGTTATCAACTACTATCTACGACCAGGCTCATATCTGTGGCCAAAAAATCTTGGTACTGCATTGAAATCTTGGTAGGTTACTTATCTCCAATTTCTCCATTCAAACCTAAACCTTCTAGACCTGATTAAACCTAAACCATCCAGAACTGGTTGTGTTTAATATTTTTGACAAACTTTAGGATGAGACACCATTCCTTCCATATGTATAATTTCTAATAGATTAGTAAATACAGAGCTTCAATAAATGTTTTTATTTATGAGGGATATATAGAGTCAGTTGGAAAATATTTTTCAGGCATTGATGTTATTTATGATTCATGAAAACATAAGCAGAATCCTTCAATCCTATCTTGCTGTCTACAATGGCTATCACTCCATAGAATTCATAAGAATACCTTGTAATTTTTGGTAACCTTGCATTGTTCAAACAGTTTCAAGGACAACAGCTTTAAAATATATCATATTTTTGTATAATAAATTAATTATTTGATAAAAAATAGTGATTAAAACATTGGGATAAATACTTTTATAAATGTGCACTTTCTGAAAAAAACTTTTCAGAATGATTAATATGCTAATGTGCTCAGTGTAACTCCAAATTAGAAGTGTATTCCCACAAAATTATTTATTTACAACTCTTTTTTTTTATTCATGGAGCATAGGATATTAAGTGTTTCTGAGTATATCATTTTGGAATGATATACAGTCATAGGAATGAAAAGGAGTAATAAGCTAATTTGAGTCATCTTCTGAAGAGAGAAGAAGTCACATTGTGATAGACTGGATACCAAGAATGAGAAAGAATGAAGTATTTGACTCCTATGATTTTACTTTGAGATATGATCAGGAGATCTAAAATTCGTGTGTGTGTGTGTGTGTGTGTGTGTGCATGTATGTGTGTGTGCATGCTATACATGGATGATATTTAAAATTTTTTAAATGAAATCATCATGGAAATGGGCACACATTGAGAAGAGTTTATAAGCCTCAAGCATTTTAGGAGAAGAGTAAAAACAAGCAAATGAATCTATACACAAATGGACAGTGATATAAAAGAAAAATCAAGAGATTATCGAGAAAAGGAAAAAGTCTTTCCAAAATGAGGGAGTGATAAACTGCATTGTATGTTCTTGAGAAGTTAATTGGTTAAAGGAGAAAAGCATACACTGAAATTAGAAACATGGTGGTTTCTCATAATTCTGAGAAGAGACAGGAAGAAGAGGCAAACATTTGACCTGAGATTTAAGTCTCATAACCTACTGACTGACAATGTCATCAAAATGGAAGTAGGTTTTGTTTGTTTGTTTGTTTGTTTGTTTGTTTGTTTTTAGAGAGAGAGAAAGAGAAAGTGAGGGGCAAGGGAGAAGAGCAAAGGAAGAGAGAAAGAGAGAATCTTATGCAGGCTCCATGCTCAGTGCAGAGCCCCACTCAGGGCTCAATCCCACAACACTTGGATCATGACTTGAGCCAAAATCAAGAGTCAGATGCTCAAGTGACTGAGCCACCCCACGCACCCCATGATTTTATTTGATTTTTAATGAGGAAGTGTCTGAAAGAGTGTTATAATGCCTATTTTCTCTACCAAGTAACACATCTTATTTATTTTACAGCATTTCATACAATATCAACTAGTAATTTCATTCTGCATATTCTGTTGACGCACAGAATCCTAGTGTTTGGATTTTAAATAATGCTTGAGAAGAATTAAGTTATATCCCAACATGCTGATACTGATATTAAAGGAATTTAACTCACATTATGCCATATTCATAAATAGAAATTTTTGTATCTATGTTTATCAATAAATATACTTTAACAGTTTACTTATTTAAGCCATTAAAAAAGATTAATGATATCATCATTAATTTAGGTTATCAATGGATATTAATTACTATTGTAGTTTAAACAAAAAGACTATTGGCCTACATCTTTAGACTGAGGTACAGTGGTCTTGGGTAAAGCACAGCTGTATTTCACTTTTAAGAGCTTTATTAAGGTATAATTGATATGTAAAGAATTGCACTTATTTAATGTGAGCAATTTGATGAATGTGGACATTTGCAGACACCCATGATTCCATAACCATAATCAAAATTATAGACATATCCAACACCTTCCAGAGTCTTCTGTGCCCTTTGCTTTTTGTTTCTTTGCTTTTGGGTATGAACTCTTAATGTGAGATCTACCTTCTTAACAAATTTTGAAGTGTATGATATCATATTGCTAAGTATTGACAGACAGTGGATCTCTAGACTACATTTATCTAGCATAACTGAAACTTTATACCAATGAAACAACTCCCCATTTCCCCCAACCCCAAAAGCCTGGCAACCAGTTGTAGAATATTCTCTGCTTCCATGTGTTTTACTATTTTAGGTATTTCAAATACGTGGGATAAATAGGTATATATCCAAATGAATATAAATTAAGATTTCAAGGATTTATTTGCACTTCCATGCTCATTGCAACAATACTTACTATAATCGAGTAATTAAAACAACCCAAATGCCCAAATG
Source organism: Cryptoprocta ferox (assembly GCA_028646485.1). Classification (NCBI taxonomy): domain Eukaryota; kingdom Metazoa; phylum Chordata; class Mammalia; order Carnivora; family Eupleridae; genus Cryptoprocta; species Cryptoprocta ferox. The sequence goes on from CM053567.1 coordinate 164,034,813, forward strand.
ACAAATGAATGAAGAAAATGTAAAATATGGATACAATGGAATATTTTCAGCCTTAAAATAAAAAGGAAACTCTGTCATTAGTGACAACATGGATGAAGCTGGAGAACATTAATAAAGGAAATAAGCCAGTCATGGCCATAATTTAGTATGAAAAATTCCTCAGTTCTTCTTATATACACCAAATATTGATTTCTACTCTGCTAACTTAATCTAATGAGTCACATCAATGTAAAGACTTTTTTTTTGTTTAATTTCCAGCATGGTTATTTAGAAATTCATTTTATTTAGGGGCGCCTGGGTGGCTCAGTTGGTTAAGCATCCGACTTTGGCTCAGGTCATGATCTCACGGTTCATGGGTTCCAGCCCCGCGTCGGGCTCTGTGCTGACAGCTCGGAGCCTGGAGCCTGTCTTTGGATTCTGTGTCTCCCTCTCTCTCTGACCCTCCCCTGCTCATGCTGTCTCTCTCTCTCTCTCTCAAAAATAAATAAAAAACATAAAAAAATTTTAAAAAGAAATTCACTTTATTTAGATTTAAAATGTCAATGTCAGATCAGGGCACCTGGGTGGCTATGTTAACTGAGCATCCAAATCTTAATTTTGGCTTAAGTCTTGACCCCAGAGTCATTGGATAGAACCCTACATTGGGCTCCACATTGGAGCCTGCTTAGGATTCTCCCTCTCTCCTCAACCCCTCTCCCCTGCTTGTAGTCTCTCTGTCTAAATTAAAATAGTAGTAATAATAATAATAATAAAATAAAATGTCAATGCCAAACATATAGAATATACTCAGTACTTAATAAAATTATGTCATTAATTAGAAATACAATCTAGCTTTCTCATTTGTTCATACTCCATAAAGACTATCTGATGTAATACATTAGATGTGAATCTTTAAGCCACATTTCTAAACTATTGTTTTAGTTTCTGAAAAAAGTTTTTTCCCAAACATGCATGTTTCCAACATGCTACATACAACAGATCATCTTATGGTGTCTAAACAGCTGGAGTTCTTAGATATCCATCCTGATATCTCGTATCCTCTCCATCTTTACTCCTATAATCTGACCACAAGCAACTTCATCCTTGATTTCATTTTACTTTCTTATATCGACTTATTATTTATGGCTTTTGATGACATGTAGTTGTGTTAATCATGACTTGCATCGACTATGACATTTGTACATTGCCTTTTCTGTATGCATATCCTGTGGTGTCAGTCCCTTTATTCACAGTAAAGAATATGATTTGGCCCAAATATTTACTAATATTATTTGGTAAGATTTTTTTTCTAGTTTCTTACTGGCTGATCTCCATCTTATAATCCACTCAGCTGTAACTACAGAGATGATTTACATGGCAACCAATACAGTCACCTAGGTATATAGAACTGCTAAGCTATTCCTTCAACAGCGTATCGTAGATAAAGTAGTTTCCTTTCAAAAGAATTCCATGGCTGTCAAAGGTATTTGAAGAAGAAAACAAAAGGAGAACCAAAACTTGTCTTTTGTATACCAGGACAAATTGATGCATTCAATTCCTTGTAATTCAACAAAACAATGATACCTTTACTTAAAAATGGATTTGTTGTTTAAAACAAGGAATTATATACCTTACCTATTCATATATTTTATTAAGATATAAAAGTCAAATCCAAACCACTATTTATTAAATATAAATACATAAGATGCTTATCACATAATTTCACATTTTAGTTGGAAATTTTCCTAGGAATAAAAAAAAGATTAAAAGATTCAATAACAAAGGGCAAGAAATGACAAAAAGACATCAATTCAGAGTTTCAATATAATAACTTACACAAATTGTTATTAATTTTAATATAATATCTATTAAAAGTAAGCAGTCATTTATTTCTGAATAAACTGTCGCTGAACAAACTTCATTTTTCAAAAAGCAGTCATAAAAATCACATCTAAAAATGCATTTGTAAAAAGGAATTTAAGAATCAGAATTATGAAAATGTCAGATTATGAACTTATTTAAGGAAGCAAAAGACTATTGAAGAATGAGTCTTTTCATCTGAGTCTTCTTTTTCTCCTCACATTGCAGTGAAATTAATTTTTAAAGCTTCCATATATAGAAATCTAATTTTCATAAGTACACTTCCATAAAGAAATTGTGTTCTAAACTAAGAAAAACTAGTTGTTAATTAGTTTTGCTTTTATTGTTAACCTTAAACTTTCAGTTTTAAATTACTTCAGACTTTCACTAAGTTAAAAACAATCCATAGATGATTGCATTTTGGCAGTAGCGATATTTGAACAAACCATATATTTGATCAAAGAATAAATTCATAATGAGTTGAAGCTGAAGTTTGGTAATTTCACTATCTAACATATATTAAAATCCCTAAAAAGTCATTTTGCCAATTACAAGATAATTTCTTCTTTAATAAGGAAAAATGCAATGTCACTTTCTGTCCATGAATTTTATAACACAATATGTTCAGTGATTAGTTTCTTCATTTAAAACTGTTGTGTTTTGAGAAATTTCATCACTAATATTGTAATTTCTTACATTGAATATGTGAACCAATTGCTAATTTGGAGGTATGAGAATAAAATGTTTCTAAGTTTTGTGATGAACATTTCCATTAATGCAAATTGTCTGGGTAGCCAGAAACACCCTTACCTCTACTTTTATTTTGTCCTCCCCTTTTTCACACTGGACTCCCTACAAGTTAAGGGGCTACTGCCTATTTTTCAATCACATCAATGAATTTCTATTTCAATTACCAGGCCCTAGGAAGACTGTTTTTCTTTACTTCTTTTATCACTGATAATCTCTTACTTAACACATGGGTCAATTCTCTGTTACAAAACAGAATTTATTTCCTTCAATGTCATCTTCCTGCCCTTTGAGATAAACTATTTCAAAAGACCTTTGGACTAACTTATTAAAATTTCCATTAGCCTTTAAAAGATATTTCAAATTGGAGAAGATTCTTCAGACTATGCAATATAATATAGTAAATGCTTATAGTGAACAGATACAGTGAAAAATTCGGTCTTCTAATCCCTGCTCTCAAGACAGAACACTCAGCTTCATGGCATTCTTCCACATGGACTAAATGACAGGAAATGTGACAAAAGACCCCCCCCTTTAAAATTCCAGTGTACTTGTCTTTTTTTATTGAAGTGTAATTAATGTACAATGTTACATTAATTTCAGGTGTACAATATATTGATCCAACAATTTTATACATGACTCAATGCTCCCCACAGTAAGAGTTGTAACCATCTGTCACCATACCTATGCTGTGTTTTTCATCTCTAGTTTTTTTTTTTTTAATTTTTTAATGTTTATTTTTGAGAGAGCATGAGCGGGGGAGGGGCAGAAAGGGAGACTCAGAATCTAAAGTAGGTTCCCCCCTGTCAGCACGAAGCTTGATGTGGGGCATGAACCCACAACTGTGAGATCACGAACTGAGCCGAAGTCAGATGCTCAACTGACTGAGCTACCCAGACACCCTTCTATGACTTATTTTTTATAACTAGAAGTTTGTACCTCTTAATCCCTTTGTTCTATTTTGCTATCCTTATATTCATCTTCTCTTCGCAACCACCAGTTTCTTCTCCATACAGAAGTTTGTTTTGTTTTTTAGATTCCACTTATAAGTGAAATCATTTGGTATTTAACTTTTTGTCTGATTCATTTCACTTAGCATAATATTCTTTAGGTCAGTTGCTGTCACAAATGAAGTGATTTCATTCTTTATTATGACTGAGCAATATTCCATTTTATGTATGTGTGTGTATATGTGTGTGTCTGTGTATATATATTCCATTGTGTGCATATATATGTGTGTATATGTGTTTATGTATGTACGTATGTATATATATAATATTCCATTGTTTGTGTATATATGTGTATGTACATATCCATTCATATATGAATGGACACTTGGGTTGCTTCCATATCTTGGCTATTGTAAATAATGCTGCAGTAAATATAGAAGTGCATATATCTTTTCAAATTAGTGTTTTAATTTTCTTTGAGAGGTAAATATCCAACAAAAGGAACAAAAACAAAAATAAACTATTGACTACACCAATGTAAAAAGCTTTTGCACAGTAAAGGAGACTATAACAAAACCAAAAAGCAACCTAGTGAGTGGGAGAAAATATTTCCAAATGATAAGGGGTAAATGTCCAGAAAATATAAAGAACTTTTACAACTCAACATCAAACAAACCAATTAAAAAAATGGGGAAAAGACCTGTATAGAGATTTTTCCAAAGAAGACATTCACATGGCCAACAGACACATGAAAAGATGCTCAATGTCACGAATCATCGGGGAAAGGCAAATCAAAACCACAGTAAGATACCACCTCACACCAGTCAGGATGGCTAGTATCAAAAAGACAAGAAATAGCAAGTGTTGGCAAGACTGTGGAAAGAAAAGAACCCTTATGCACTGTTGATGAGAGTGCATATTGGTACAGCCACAGTGAAAAATGGTATGGAGGTTCCTCAAAAAATTAAAAATAGAAATACCACAGATCCATTAATTTTACTACTAAGGATTTAACCCAGAAAACCCTCAAAAGCATTGTACTTGCCTTTTAACCTACACAAGGCCTGGCCATGTGGAGCTGAGCCTACTTTGAGCCAACTATTTAGTAATATACCAAGGTTGAAATATTTGTACTTTCCCTGTAGCAGACAAGCTACTCAGGAGTCATTGTTTTCCAAATATGTGACGCAAAAAGCACTGAGCTCACTTTCCCCTAATAGCTGGCTAGAAAAGTGGTAGCAAAATTACTATTGGCTAAATACTTTCCTTTAGTTATAGAAATATATATATTTTTAATATTCTGGGAAGCAAAACTGACCCCAAAAGTTTTCAGTGATACAATATTTTCATGGATTCATTATAAACTGCATTAAAGTAAGCACACTTTTTTCCCTTGTATCTCCAGAACTTAAAGAAGAATTGGGTACATAATAGACATGAAAATAGCATCATTGAATGAATTCCTAAATTAATGTTTAGTTTAAATGAATGCATATATAATTCTGAAGTCTAAATATAGTCAATGTAAGCTTTTCTTTTATCTTAATTCCTTTCTCTCTTTTATTCTATTCTGGAGACCCCTTGACAGACATACCCCAAAATAGTGTTTTACCAGCTATTTGGGCAATCCTTAGCCCAAGCAAGTTGACACGTAAAATTAACCACCACAGCAACTATCTACAATGTACCATAATATAAATATACAAATATAACCCAGTAGTTTAAACACTCAGTACTGAACATGGCTGAAGGATACATGAGAGGTTATCTATGAATATACTATCTCAGTCAATTTTTGGAAAACCTAAAAAATTCCATGCAAACACTCTGCCAAGTGGGAGACCATAGTTGACTTCCAAACAATTTAGGTGCTCCCTCCAAAGCTTTTTATTGTCACTGTTTTGCAATTCCAGTAAAAATTCTTATATAACTTCTTAAATGATTTCTATAGATCTCCTAAGAGTAATGTGGATTAGAATGCAAAACATGTCCCAAAGAAATACATTTCATTCCGGATGACATAAAAGAATGTTGGAATTAGTTTTCTATTTTTCAACTCTAATGTTATAAATACTGGATCTATAGATGCTATTTTGGTTTGTTTCATTTGTTTTGTATTTCTTTTGATGTTGTACAGAGAAAGAAACTCTAACTCCATTCTTGTCATTCACAGTAAGCCATTTATAGACTTTGACAGTATTCCTATTGATTTCATGATTTCCCCCAACAAATAAAACAGTTCAAAATGAAGCCTTAAGTGCAAAAGCAAGTAGTATGCCAAGCCACTGTCAGTCATGACCAGAGTAGGCTTTGATTTCATATCAATTTTACTTCTCCACAAATGCAATTTGGGAATAAATATTGTTATGAAAATACAGTGAAAGATTTTAAAGTGATTGAAATAAAGGCAATTGAATATACTATGTGCCAAGTACAATTTAATTTGCTAGTGGTTATTTTATTTTTAACAGATTCTCTGGAATTCAGTATATGATTGAATGTCCCTCAACGGTCCAAGCCTTTGGATGAAATGATCACTTAGAAAATATTTACCTTTCACTGGGTGTTATATTGAAACCAACCTGACAATAAACTATAAAGTTAAAAAAAAAAGAAAAGAAAAGAAAAGAAAAAAAAAGAAAATATTTACCTTTCTCTCCTCTAGGAATGACTTTTACCTTTCCACCAATGGGAACTTACCTTTTTACTTTTCACTTTCCCAAATACTATCATTCTTAAGTATTCAGCTCAAAGTCTAGGTCCTTCCCACAAAAGCTTCCATTACATGATCTTTAATTCATCTAAAAATAGTGTAGAAAAAAAAAGTGGCATACACACTCTTGAAGTAGCAGTTTTAATAATGAGGATTAGCTTCTAATATACAGAAAAATCACATAAATTATTACCCTTTGTAAGTGTAAGTGTTTCAATGGCTGCATTACTATTTCATTGTGTATTTCATAGTTTATTCAACCAATGCACAGTATTAGGACGTTTCAGGTCTTTCCGGTCATTTGCAATTAAAAATAATCTTTTGTGCACATGTCACTTTACATACTGCTGGTGAATAATTAAGATGGAGTCATAGAAGAAAACTGGTGAGTCGAAGTTTTAGTTCATATGTAGTTTTGTTAGATATTGCTATTTTTGTCTTCATTATAACTGTGCCCATTTGCATTGCCTCAGCCCGGGAGGGCATGAATCCTCACAGCCTCAAAAATGGCATATGTTGTCAAACTTTAGGATTTTTGCAAATCTTTAGTTTGTAAAATGAAACCAACAATGAGATCTCAGTTTAATTTAAATAACATTTTAAATTTACATGAATGAGACTGAGTATTTTTCATAAGTTTACCAGACATGTAATCCATTCATTTATTTTCCTGTGAATTGTCCTAATATGTTCTATGAGTTTTTTGCTCTTTTTAATCAACTTTTATAAGCACTCTTTACACTGTGTCCATTAGGCTTTTACCTGTGATATAACTTGAAAAGACAATAAATACACAATATATATGACATCCCCAAACATTTTAAATGCACTCAAATTTATTAATCTTTTAGTGCTTCAAGATTTTGAGTCATCATTATAAAACTATTCTCCCTTCCTGAAATATAAAGGAACCTAGAAGTTCCTTATAAGAAGTTATTTTGTTTCCATTTGCATTTTGATATTTTTAAAATTAGGAATTTATCATGGTGAATAGTGACATATATTGATATTAGCAATTTAGCACAGAGATCCAGAAACTGAGCAGAAAAAAAAATGTGCAGGTTAACTTCCCTTTTTCTCTTTTTTTTTCCTTCTCTTCCAGCCTCCATTACATCATTTTTTTCTTTTCTATGCTTCTTGTTATTCCCATTTTGTGTCTGAAAGTATTTACGGAGACAAACAAGTATATTATAAAACAAAATAGCACAAATAAAAATGGAGGCAAAAGAAAAATAAATTTAAAAGCCTCCATAAAAAAAAGAATGCTCATGCAATGTTGGTAGAAATGCAAGCTGGTACAGATACTGTGGAATTAGTATGGAGGTTCCTCAAAAAATTAAGAATAGAATTACCTTATGATCCAATAATTCCACTGCTGGGTATTTATCCAAATGAAATGAAAACACTGATTCCAAAAGATATCTATACCCTTATGTTTATTGTAGCATTCTTTACAATAGCCAAGATATAGAAGCAACCCAAATGTCCAGTGACAGATGAACGGGTAGAGAGAATATGGTGTATCTATACAGTAGAATATTACTCAGCCATAGAAAAGAAGGAAATATTTCCATTTGCGACAACATGGATGGATCTAGAGGGTATAATGCTAGCAAAATAAGTCTGAGAAACAGACATGCCATATGATTTCACTCTTGTAAAATTTAAGAAACAAAACAAACAAAGAAATAAGAGACAAGAAAGACAAGAAAACATTCTTGACTATAGAGAACAAACAGATAGTTACCTGAGGGGAGGTCATGGAGACGATGGGTGAAATCGGTGAAGGGGATGAAGAAGTGCACTTGTCATGATGCGCACTAAGTAATGTATAGAGTTGTTCATTATTTTATTGTACACTTATAATTAATATAATAGTGTATGTTACTTATACTTGAATTAGATAAAACTCCATAAATATGTATAATTAAGAAATATTGTACCAAATTCTCATATGTTGCTGTTTAGAAAAAACATTTAATCAAAATCACTTATCAGTAATAGAACAGAATTCGAACCCAATATGTTGAGAATTATTTTAAGTATATATAGGTATATATATAGATATATGTATAGATGTATCTATCCATACATATATGTATGTATGTATCTATCCATATATATCTAGATACAGAGAGAGAGAGACTGATCTCAAGAAATTGTCTCACACAGCTGTGGAATTGGCAGGCTAGAATCATTTTGCCTAGTTATTTATTTCCAACATCATGATAGTATGTTGGGTCATAATTTTGATCTGTTCAGGGGTAGCATCATTTTTTCAATGAGTGATAATAATCTGCCATTTTACTGTTATCTGTTCTCCTTGTTTTCTGTGGTGTTTGTGTATAGATCTCCTGTTGCATCCTTTTATTATAATTTACCGTGATTTGGATTGAATAAGGTAATTATTATTTTTTTTGGCAAACTGTTTGTTGAATGTCTCAGGTAAACCAAAGAGCCAACACCATGTCTTGCTAAAAAAATTCTGCCTGTTCTCATTTAATCTCCTAAACACATAGATCTGTGTGTGTATGTGTATGTATGTGTGTGTATGTGGGTGGGTGGGTGGGCATGTTTGCTTTTACTCCTCAGACAACAGAGATCAGTAGTTGACAGGTTACTTAAAATGTAATCTCTCTTTTGCTGGCTCTCGTTTTTTCTCTCTTTCCTTTACCCAGTCTCACTGATAATATTGCTTCTTGCAACTTTTTTCCTCTTTTGGCATATCTTCCCTCCTATTAAACACTAGTGACTGGGTCCAAGAAAATCCTGAACCCAACTTGTGCACCTGAGGCTCCAAATAAGGGATTGTTACTTTTTACCTACTTAAGTGTGGATCTGCTTTTGAGAACTGAACTTTACTATCTCTGTCTAAGATCTTCAGGGCTGGGGAGCCTGGGTAGCTCAGTCAGTTAAGCAATCTACTCTTGATTTTGAGTCAAGTTATGATCTCGTGGTTTGTGAGGTAGAACCCCACGTTGAGCCTCACATCAGGCTCCACACTGATAAGGCAGAACCTGCTTGGGACTCTCTCTTTCTGTCTCTCTGTCTCTGTCTCTGTCTCTCTCTCTCAAAAATAAATAAATAAACTTAAAAGATAAATATCTTCAGGGCAGATGTCTTCTCTAAGCTTTTTTCTTTTGTCCCCCTGGTTTAACTTTCACTGCATTTGGCTGCCCCTTTTGTTCACATTATCATTGAAGATGTAACTCAGCTTGCAGTTTTCACCAAACTTATTATTTGGGGATAATATACAAAAGAGGAAGGGAATAGTGTCGTCCTCAATCTGTCTCCATAGACTTAGAAGTTATTCTTATTTGCTTTATGTATCCTTTTCATTGATTAATTTTATGGTTCACTTATAAATAATACTTACTAGAAATATTATTTTTAGTTAGTATGTTAACATTTGGAAGGTTCTCTCGAATCTTCTGGAACTATTCAGGAACCTCTGGAACTATTCAGTGTATGATGAGTAACAATTAATTTTATATGTCAACTTGGCTTGGTCACAGTACCCAGATCTTTGGTCAAACACTAGTCTGGATGCTGCTGTCAAAGAATTTTTAGATGAGATTAACATTTAAATCAGTAGATTTTGAGTAAAGTGGATCACTCTTCATAATGTGGGTGGGCCTCATCCAATCAGTCGAAGGCTCAAAGGCATCAAAAGGAAAAAGACAGACACTCGCACAAAATAAAGAATTCTTCTCATAGTCTGCGTCAGGCTTGAGCTTCAAAAAGGCTTCCTTGCCTTTCCAGCCTGCTAGATTCCACAGTATCGGGATATAATAGCGTGGGATACAATACATAAAACTAAGTCTATCCATTCTACATTCTTGCCTTATAGGAGAAATAACATTTCCCTGCAAAAGATTTTAATACAAAACACTGTAGTATCATAATGTAGTGTCATACAAGTTATAACGCATTGTGGAATTTTGAGGCAGAAGATAATAATTCTTGGGAATTATCAAAAACTTTAAAGAGTTTATAGTAGATTGTAAAGATAGTCACAAATCCAAATTCCTCCTTGTATGCATGCCCTTTTGTTACATGTGATTTTAGAACACCTCCTTTCTCTACCCATTGGATCCAGTCTAGTTGGGATTTGGTTGGGACAATCAAATGTGGCAGAAGCAATATGCTTCTGATTTTTAGTGTAGGTTTCAAAATAACCATAATCTCTCTTGGTTCCAACCCAACCCACCCTTTGAACAAGTCTGGCTACTCTGCCTGATAATGAGAGGCTCCATCCTAACCCTAAACTCTACACCAAGATCAGTCAGCCAAAGATCCTAACACAGCACAGCTTGGGTATCCGAGAGCTGACTGCAGACGCACAGAGACCAGTCAATATCAGCCAAGTGTGACTCAGAGTAATGAAACCAACCGGCTAACTCAGATAAAGAGCTAACCATTAGGATGTGAGGTATTTTAATGGTTGATATTTTAACCCTCCAACTTTTGGGGTGGCTTATTCCACCATTAAGTAATTGATATATAGGAAATGATATTTGAACTTATTTAATTAGCAGTGTGTGGACATGTGATTTCTAGAAGGCATAACATATTACATAATTATTAATTAGTTCATAAATAACATAAGGCTCCTTTAAGATATATTTCATATACTAATAATGCTAGAGTTTTCTTGTTTGTTTTTAATCTACTTCACCTCTCATCAGCATTCTCCCTTTTCTCTTTCAGGGAGAATTAGAGAATTTAAGAAGAAAAATTATAGTGTTTAGCCCAGGGGCTGGTATATAATAGACACTTAAAAGAGAACTGCTTGCCTTCAAACCAGCTTTAGGAAGGATACTTTCTTTCAATTGTGAAATCTATTACTAAAGCAATTTTGTCTATTTTTCTAGTTAATACTTGTCTCTGACTTAATTATTTTATTATTTCAAGTTAATAGCTATTTGAGTCAGAAACTGGCCAGAGATTGGTATATTTGCTTGGATTCTGACCCCCTACCAAATGAAATAAAATTAAAGCAGATTTTTCTTCTGATTAAACCCTGTAAGAATTAGTAAAGCTACTGCTTTCTCAGCTGATTCATTAATTGACTTCAGTTAGACGTTTTGCTAGGAGGAGTAATGACTGCACGATTGACCTTGAAGTGCTTAATCCGTGAAAGGGTGTAAAAGCAAAGGCAAAAAAGATAAAGGGTAAAAAATAAATCCTTTGCTTCTTTCTCTTTCCTTTTACTGTCTACCTTGAGGTCATTCAGATAATAAGGATATCTTATTTTTTATATATAAAACTCCATTCTAATTCAAAAATAAAAAAATTAAAAAGTAAGCCATTTTTCAAGAAGATGAGTAAGATAAAATCTGATTTTCATATATTTTTAAGTATAAGGGAAAATTCACTTATACACATATATGAAAAGACATAAAAAGATGAAGATGCATATTACATACATTTAATCAAATAAGACTGTCTCTTCAAAAATATTTCTAACCTATAAATTTTCTTACAAATTCATTTAGATATGGTTACTTTACTGAAGTAAAGCAGATTATCCACAAGATGCATTTTTAAAGAAAGGATCTACATTATTTAACCAATTTATTTAGTTATTTACTCATTGATTTTTTTTCTTTGAAATGAAATCTTTGTCAGAGTTAATATTGGAGTGTACAAAAATGCATAAAAGATAGTCATAATTGCCCTCTAGGAATTCATCATGGAATAGAGACAAATAGATGAAATATCATTTATAATAGTTATTGTGAGTACTCTAGTAGACTTACATACAAAATATCTGACAGCACAACTCAATTTTTTTCTGGAATATTATCAAAAGCTTTATAGCTTAGAAGTGCTTCACTAATGCTTCACATTTGGCTAGATATTCACAGATATTTAATGGGGAAGAGCATTCATGATAATATGTTTTATATATGCAAAAATATGGAGTAAATGCCTCATGGTATATTCTGAAAATTAAATCCATGAAGGACAGAAGCCCAGTGGGAAGGGTTGGAAATTGCTTATGATGAGTTTCAAGATTTAGATACAAGAGGAATTATGAAGGTCCTCTTCCTTCCTGGCCCCATTGGAATAAAATGTCAGTACCACCCCATGAGAGAGAGAAGTCAATAAAAATTTGTAAGTAAGGAAACACCAAAACCAGGTACCCATGTTCAAAAACTCGTACTCCTAGTGTTTTATGATGATGTGTGACATTTGTAAGAAGAAATTACAACTCTTCTTTAATCAATACAGGGTGGTTTAAATATTTTCTTTTAAGATGAGCTGTACAGAAAGTGAGTCTATGTTTTCCCCATGTAACTGTATATAAGCTTTACCAAGAGACATGTAAATAAAAGAATAATATAATAAATTTTACTGAAAAGAAATATAAAATAATGAAATAATAGCTCAATGTAAATATTATATGACAAAGAGAAATATTTATCTTCTATGCATATTCTGGTTTTAGAATTATTTTAACTTGTATTATTTCAACATGAGTTTCATTTTTCAGAATGAAAATATTTAGATCAACACAAACGAATAAGCATGTTTAAAAGGAAATGAACCCAACTGATGTAAAAGGTAAGAATCTTCATCTTCTTTCTTTGCATTTGAGTTTCAAGTTCTAGCCAATTTTGTGGTAAATTTGGGTGACAGAAAGCAAGAAATCTTATTTTAGTTTTGGGCTAGGGGAGAAGAAGGGAAATAGGAAGAAGAAAGAAAAAATTTTCATATTCCAAATTATAGGTTATGTTTAAATTGGGGAATATGTAGGGTGCCTGGGTGGTTCAATGAGTTAAGCTTCAGATTTTTGATTTCATCTCAGGTCATGATCTCATGGTTCATGAGATTGAACCCCATGTCAGGCTCCACACTGACAGTATTAGAGCCTGCTTGTGATTCTATGTCTCTGTCTCTCTCTGCCCCTCCCTCATTCATGCTTGCTCTCTCTCTCTCTGTCAAAAAAAAAAAAAAAAAAATTGAAGAACATCACTTAAAGGAGCAACGATATAATAGAGGGATGGAACTCATGCAGAATTATTTAAATTTTTCTTTAAACAATTTTTGCAAGTATAAATTTGCTCACAAAAGGAACAAGTTTAGCAGAATAAACATGACAACTAACAACTTCTAACCTGGACAGTAGCAAAAAGCCTGCAATTTTTTTTTCTTTCTTTTTTCTTCTCTCTCTCTCTCTCTCTTTTTTTACTTTGCCCCTTTCAACCTCATCTACACAGTGCTGAGGGAGTTCTTCATAAAACAAAAACCCAACCCTATTTCTTCCTTGGTTAAAACATATGTTCCCAGTGCACAAGCACTCAGTTTTGTCTTGTTGTCATGTCTCTGTGCCATCCATGGTCAGCCTACCTCTGAATTCATCTGATAACCATTTTCTTAGTGATCATTATTCTTCAGCCATGTCAACTATCTTTATGGTTCACAATGAGCTTAGCACTTTTTCACCTGAAGTAATTTGCCTTTTCAGTTTGCTAAAACTTTTTTTTAAGTTTCACTCATTCCTCGTAAATTTGATGCCAGTTTTTTTGTTAAAAAATGTGCAAATTTGCAATAATATCTAAATATTCATGGAACATTGTCTCTGAATATCACTCATCCAAAAAGCCAGAATAATAATTTTTTGACTAAAAGATATATAAATAAAAGAATACTGTAATATATTATACTAAAAGAAAGATACATAATATGCACATATGCATACTATACATATACATGTAGTGATAACAATATATATTAAACATTAGGTTAATTCAATTATAATTTTCAAGTATGCCAAATTGGAAAATTCTGGTATGCATTGCTTCTACATTTTATTATACAATTCCTTGATTTTCCTTAAGTCACAAATCAGTTTGGGTAACATTACAGACTGATACTTGCATCAGTTTTGGGGATGGATAGTTTTCAAATTTAAGAACAGTTTCAAAATGAATATTTAAGCTGTATCATATTTTTGTAAAAATAATTTTCAATTCAGTGGTCAGTTTCTCATGGGAGATATTCCTAGGTGAGATTTCCCCACATTAATATACATTAGAGTCCTGGAAATGTGCTCCTCTTTGTCCTTCTAGGAAACCTTGAAGGAATGCACTTGATTTCGAACAAGAAGGCCAAGTGAGAACAGCACCTTTTGCCTATATACTAGAAATTATTAAAAATAAGTATTTGATTTGATAAGAGAAAAATATATAAGGAAATTTTCTATAATTTCTTTTTTGGAGACACCTGACTATAGTAGACTTTTGGGTCCATATCATCTTAATTTAAAGTCTGACTCTGATGTTTGCCAGCTGGATAAAATTATGGAAATAATATTCTTGAACATCAGTTTTGTCATCTGTACAAGACACAAAATAGTGTCTACCTTATTAAGTTATTATGAAGTTTAATTTTAATTGTGTAAAATGTGTTACAATGTTTGAATTGTGGCCATACTTAGTATATATTATTGAGGTATTTATACTTAACATACTTAATACTTGGAGAATACCATAAGAATTGATATCAGAGAAGTTCAAGTCTAGGTGTGTTATAGTTATCTGTAGTTGCATAATCATGGTTTCTATTATCATAATTTTCCCAATTGATGTCACTTACCTGCCATCCTAGAATTTTTATTTTGATAAGATAAAACAACAAAAAGGCTAAGGGTAAACATTTTTTATTAAATCTAACCATTTATATTTTTGTGGTGGATACCATTCTCTTTTGGCATCTCAAAAACATTAGAAGGGAGGCCTTGGTTGCTCAGTCACTTAAGCATCTGACTCTTGATTTCAGCTCAGGTCATGAAGTAGCGGTTGGTGGGATCTAGCCCCTTATCTAGCTGTCAGCATGGAGCCTGCTTGGGATTCTCTCTCTTTCTCTCTGCCCCTCCCCCGCTTTCTCTTTCATGCTCTCTTTCTCTGTCTTTTTTTCTAAAGTAAATGAATAAACTTCATTAAAAAAAGCATTATAAAATCAATAAATCCCATCTGCTGTATATTAAAGTTTTCCCCCTTCATTGAACACGTCCTCCAACATTTAAATATGCTCATATCTACTTCACTGCTATTAAACAAAAACATACAGTCTTTTGACTTGTCTTTCATCTGTGGCTATTG
Source organism: Cryptoprocta ferox (assembly GCA_028646485.1). NCBI lineage: Eukaryota > Metazoa > Chordata > Mammalia > Carnivora > Eupleridae > Cryptoprocta > Cryptoprocta ferox. Next base: position 164,050,172 of record CM053567.1, read on the forward strand.
CTTAATCTCCTTATTCTCTTAGAGCAAAATGTCTGAAAGGATTGGCCATACTTGGAATTTCTTAAAATTTCTCCCCTCCCATACAGCCCTCCGTCACACCATGACATCTGAATAATTTATAGTCCTACTATTTATTCCCCTTCCTTACCACTCTCTGCTTATTCCTACCACAAATGGTCTCCATGCCCCTTACCCTCCCTGTAAATAATCCTCCACAGAAGCAATGCAGTACACCTCATTCCATATTTAAGTTTTTACATACAAAATTATATAAACATAAATCATTTCAATGTGATATATCTGTATATATAAGTGTATACATATGTGCACAGGGGTTTTATTTTCATGACCATTGCTTACGAGATACACATATTATTCTGCATCTCACTTTTCTTATTTAATAACAATGTATGAAAAACTCCTGAAGTCAACTGTTGGAGTGTCTAATTCATTTATTTTATTGCATACACATTATGAATATATTAATATTTTTATATTTATATTTCTAGCCTCTATTTCTATACTTTAGTCCAGAATTATAATAACTCTCCTGTTTACTGACCTGTTCACTTGAATGCTAAAAGGTACTTCAAACTGTGCATGCCCCAAACAATGCCTCATCTCCTCATCAAATATAGTTGTCCCCCAGAATTTTCCTTCTCATTGATTGATAACATAATCCATCCAACTGACTTGATAGGTGATTGTGTTTTATGAATACATGATTTGAGCATTAAAGGACTGCAGCAATCATACAAAACAAACTATTGTAAAATTTAAACTTTAACAGCTCTCCCCCAAAACACACACACACAAGCATGCACTCACAAACTCTGATTATACAATGGGGCAGGGGCTTGAAATACATGAGGATGATTATATCATGTAAAAAATATATTGGAATATACGGAGAAAATTCTGTGAGAGATCCCCCTGCTATGACTTTGCAGTTTTGTAGAAAAGAGAAAGATCAATGCCACCTCAGAGAGGGGTCTAAAAAATGCAGAGGTCCCTACAAAGTGGTGAGAGTGTGAAGCCTATTCTCGGTCCTGACAGACTAGTGGGAGGAAAAGAGAGATAGTTGTACTTAAGGCAGGAAGTCAATCACAGTTTATACCATCACTGGTCCATCCCTAAGCAGAGGGCGAAATTCTAGAGAGGCAAAGACCAAAACAAAGGATCTTTTGCCTACTACCTACTTGGGATTTCAAAGAGACTTATCTTCAGGATTTGGCTGACTTCAACACAGTGTGAAATGGCTGCTTGAGAACAAATTAAAGGGGTACCTGGATGGCTTATTATGTTAAGTGTCAGACTCTTGATTTTTGTCAGGTCATGATCTCACAGTGGTGAGATTGAGTCTGGAGTCAGACTCCATGCCCAGCAATTATTTAATCCCTGCTTGGGATTCTCTCTCTCTCTCTTTCCCTCTGCCCTTTCCCCACTTATATTCTCATGAACTCTCTCTCTTTCTCAAAAAAAGAAAAAAATCAATGCCTTGGTGTGGTTAAGCAGATAAGCAGAAAGAAGGCCCCATATGAATCCACTTAGAATTTTTCTTGGTTCCCATGTAGTTCCAAATATTCACACAAGCCGTGTGGAGCTATGCATATTGTCATAGATTGTCTTGGTCAAAAACATTCATTCATTCATTATTTAATCAATTAATAACAGCTTATAGAGGGATTGCAATGACAGGAGAATATTAAGTAATTAGTTGGGATTATCAAGGAGGGGAGGTGGTCAACAGGAGTGTAGCCAGGCTTCTGGGGATGCAGAGTGCCAGTGGGAACTGAGGCATGGAGAGGAGGCAGGGACATCGCCTGTCTCTGATGAACTTCATTTGCTGCAACCCTCTCCAGGTAAGCTCAGCAGGGCAAGAAGAACCAGATGCAACCAGACACAGGACTTCGTGGCCACATGGATGAGTCAGTAACAGAAAGTATCACAAAGACTTGGACACAGATGAGAGGCCTCCGTCCCAACAATACAAAGACAATGCACTCTCCTATGTACTCAAATGTCACTTTGAGGGAAGTGGGATGTGGTAGAAAGAATTTAGACCTCTAAAAGAATGAGAATTTCCTAGAAAGTATGTGTAGTAACTCAAAAGAAGCTCTATATAACAGAAAGGGTTGAGACATTCATTGGCAAGTTTGAGTTTCTCCACATAGAGGTGGGGAGACACTTGTGTAATTAGATCAATTAGATCCATATTACACACATGATAAGCCTGTGGCCTCTAAACCTCACCTCCCCCCACCATTAAGTACAGTAAGAATAACCTTTTTTTTTAGATATTTAAATAAGGATAATAATTATTCAAATTAGTAAGTGGAATATCAGTGCCTTGGATCCATAAAATCACATTTCAGATAGTAGAATCCTGACACTATGTATACTACCTACCTGAGGTTAATACAGATAGAAAACTGACTTCAGTGTTCTTGAATGTAGCTCCCCAGGTCAGTACCAGATTTCTTTGTATCATCCTGCATCCCTGAACTCACCACTGTGCGTTAAACACTATAGGCACTTAAAATATATTTGTTCAATTCACACACACAAAAGAATTCTTATTATATCGAGTTGAAAGTATTGATGAAGACAATTATTTTCTGTAGCCTTTTCCATAATGGATAACTTTACATGTAATCTGATTAACAGATTTTTTTTTCAGATATTTACGTTCAAAGTGATTGCTGATTAGAATCACAAGGTTGGCTATATACCTTGGTATTTAGAGAAATGCACATTGGGTTCTCTTAAAGATTTAAACATTGAAAAAAAAAACAGGTACATGGGGCGCCTGGGTGGCTCAGTTGGTTAAGCCTCCGATTTTGGCTCAAGTCATGAGCCCCCTGTCAGACCCTGTGCTGACAGCTAGCTCAGAGCCTGGAGCCTGTCTTCAGATTCTGTGTCTCCCTCTCTCTCTGACCCTCCCCTGCTCATACTGTCTCTCTCTCTCTCAAAAATAAATAAAACATTAAAAAAATTTTTAAAAATCCTGTACAGATATACTTTGATAGAACAGCTTTAATATAAAGGCAGAAAAACAAATATCATGCCCTAAAGTTAATTAATGATCGATTATGTCTACATTATTTAAACAAAGTGAATTTATAAAATGGGCATAAACAAATTGCTGTCAATGTGCTTTCTCATGTGATTCACAAAGACTTCACTGAAAGCCCATACTTAGAAAGATTTAAAGGACAGATGGATTTGGGGAAACTATCTGAAAAGCATGCATAAGTGTATAAGTGTATAAGACAATTAATGGCCCATATGCAATACAGTTTAGTATTGTTTATGGAATCATTAAATAAGATATAAAGCTGTGGTGGGTTACTATGTTAAGGAAGGAGAAAATTGTCCTAATCATTCTCATCCACCTGTTTTGCCCAGGGTGTGTGCCCTCTTTTTTTATATCAATAAAATCTCAGTTTTACTAGACTCCAGAACATGGAGTTACATGATTAGGATTTACTTGAATTACTCTGTCTTGTGTGGTTGTTCAAATTATCATTTTAATCCACTCTTATCACTGTAAAGTAATGTATTTATATAAGCTAAGAAGATTTAGCCAACATGAGGTAATAACAACTAATGAATATAATTTAAACTAAATCTCAGATATTAACTTTGTTTGCTGTTATTTGGTTATTTCACCTAAATTGCAGTTTTTCCTAAGTTGCAGAGTTATTGAAAACTTACAGGTATTTGTTTTCATATGGTAGAGGTTATTATACACATTATAAAAGGATTAGATTAACACTGGTCATTTTATAAATAATTTATAAGGTAGCAGTAAAGCAATAATGACAAACAAATTTATTAGACATTTTAAGAAGAAATGAAACATACTAAACATAAATTATCCTTCACAATTTCTTGAGTTTGAAAGTGGGCAACATTCCTCGAGTACAACTCACTTCTCATTAACTCTTATGCATAAATCTGTAATTTAGCCATCTTATAAATACTGATTCCAGATTTTTAATGCAACTCTAATATGCTCTAGCTTATCCTTACTTTGGGTTCTTCTTGCACTTACACCCTAAACATGAAATCATATTTAATACTTTAAAGGCTCATAATTTTTTGAAGAGAGAATGACTTATCTGATAAAGAGTTAGTATCCAAAGTCTATAAAGAGCTTTTCAAACTCAACATCTAAAAACAAATGATCCAGTTAAAAATGGGCAGAACACATCAATAGATATTTTTCCAAAGAAAACCTACAGATGGCTAACAGACACATGAAAAGATGCTCAATATTGTCATCATCAGGGAAATACAAATCAAAACTACAATGAGATATTATCTCATACCTGTCCAAATGGCTAAAATTAATAACACAGGGAACAACAGATATCAGTCAGGATGCGAAGAAAGGGGGGCCCTCTTACACTCTTGGTGTGAATGCAAATTGGTGCAACCACTCTGGAAAACATTATGGAGGTTCTTCAAAAAGTTAAGAATAGAACTACTCTATGATCCAGCAACTGTACTACTAGATATTTACTCAAAAGTTACAAAAATACTGATTTGAAGGGATACATGTACCCTGATGCATTATCAACAATAGCCAAATTATGGAAAGAAACCAAATGTCCATTGACTGATAAATAAAGAAGATAAAGTCAATGTCCACTGACTGATAAATAGATAAAGAAGATATATTATATATAATAAACAAAGTTATTATATAGATATAATTACTCAGTCATTACAAGAATGAAATCTTGCCACTTACAATGACATGGATGGAGCTAGCGTATTATGCTAAGAGAAATAAGTTAGTCAGAGAAAGACAAATACTATTTGACTTCATTCATATGTGGATTTTAAGAAACTAAGCACATGAACATAGGAAGGAAAAAAGGGAGAGGCACACCAGGAAGCATTCTTAACTATAGAGAACAAACTGAGGGTTATTGGAGGGGAGATGGGTGGGGGGATGGGTTAAATAGGTAATGAGTATTAAGGAGAACACTAACGGTGATGAGCACTGGGTGTTGTATGTAAATGATGGATCACTAAATTCTACACCTGAAACTAATATTACACTGTATATAAATAAACTAAATGGAATTTAAAGAAAAACTTGGAAAAAAATAAATGCAAGCAAAATAGAATAGCAACAACAATTTAAAAATGAATATTTTGATAGAACTAAAAAAGAGAAAATGGCTAATATTTTATTCTGTAACTGCACAAAAATGTTTATTTTGGATTTATAAAAACAATTTTAATTATCTATCAAATTATTTTTTCATTTCTACATCATTAATGTACTTCCAATAATTTTTGTGTACATACCCACTTTTAGCATTTGTCAACTTATAAATAGTAGCAAGTAAATTTTGGTCATCCTAGGAAATACATTTTGTCACATATGTTTTTGGCATGATGGAATGATCCAGATTAATTTTGCAAATATGAAGCTCTTCCAATTGTATAACTAACTTATTGAGATTTTTTTGTTCACTTACTAATTATTGAATATAAAAAATTCAATTAAGATAATATCATATGGAACATCTCTGATATAGTGCTTATATGATCCATTTCACTCTCATTATTAGAGTTTAGAGTATGGTTCACCATCCTTTTGTATGTACCTTCTAATTTGTCTCATAACTGCGATAAATCTTCCTCTGTCAATTTTCCTCTCTTTGCTCTTAAGGCAGAAAATGAAAACTGAATTTTCACCTATGTTTAATGAAGCCTGAAAACATTAAATAACACTAGAAATGATGTCTCCAGAATTCTATTATACTTTTTTTTTAAAGCTGATACAATATTTTGGAAATGCAATAAGAGTCAAGGATAATGAATAAAGTGATGAGTTATTTCAACATCATCTTATGAACAATTACATCATTCTTCCTTTTTCATACTATTTTAGTCTTTTATTTTTTCATAGTTGGGATAATTGCTGAGTAATAAAGAGTTAATTCCTATAGTGATTAAATATAATTTTTCCAATACATAGAAAATAATATCATAAAAATCTTATATCTTTTTTCCAAAGCCTTCCAAAATTAGCCAATGAGACTATTTAGTAATTGCAATGCATAATAAGTTCTATGTTTTATTTAAATATTTATTCTTCGTTTTTGTTTTAGAAAATCTTTATGAAAGATTAAAAACTGTGAAACACCAATCCCCTTACAGAGACATAAGTGCTCAAGAAAAGACAGTCAAAAACTAAAATTGGATCCTATAGATCTTGAGTGTGTGTGTGTATATATATATATATATCCTACATTGGAAAGTAAATTATAAAATATGAATCATTTCCATGTCCATCATTGCTGGGAAATGCTGGCTTTTAGATTACATATCTAGAAGGCAAATGGATGCTACAGAGAACTGCCAGATCTTAGTAGAACACTTTTCTTTTGCGGTAGCAGTTACATTGTTACCATATGAAGCAATTGGCTGAATCCTCATTTTATATTTGCACGAGATGTACACTTAACAGATTGCAAAAAATACTATTAATTCATGAGATCATAACAAAATATTTCACAATTATTTGCAGGTAAATCTACATTATATTTGAGTTGAATTCCTAACTAATATTTGTGTTGCATGCATTACATATGTCATATACACACATATACATATATGTGTATACATACATGAATTTAAATATGTGTAAACACGTATATATGATGGCATTGCCAGTATTTATGCATTTTGTAGTGGTTTTATCTCAGTTTCCAGACCCTTGTTTAAGTAAATATGGTTTGAAAACAGACAAGAATTAATAGGTTCAGGTAAATTAGCGTCCTGCAACAATGCCTCAGGTTTGATTAGTCCTAATGGATTTCTGCTCTAAACATTTATCTAAAAAATAAGACACAAGAATCCCTAAGATTTGAGGGCATGCACTAACCTGGAGGTTAATACTTTGAAAATAATTACATTAATTATTTAGGTAAAGCCACTCTAAGAACTATTTAATTTAATCAGTTCTGAAACTTAAGAGAAAAAGAGGATAAGGCTGCTTTCACATCCGGAAAGTTTCAAATAATTAGCAAATTAGTTTTCATCTGATCTTTATGAATTTGTTTATATGGTCAGTTGTTTCAGGACTTTCTAAGGAAAAAAATATATATATATAAACAGACTGATAACGTCCCTTCATCTTCATAATATCAGTTATTCTAAAGGTAGAATGTATTTGTCATTCATGTTTCTTTGGTACAAACATGAATTGAATGCTTGTGTCTATAAAACATATAAACTGACATACTAATATTACATTCTAATTAATTTGATCTCTTCATTTCAAGGCTAGTCTTTATAGATAAGAACATAAGTTGGCTGAATATAGTGCTCTAATTCTCCTTCCTTCATCTGCTCCAGAAAACTAATTGATTACTTTCAATATCAAAATCTTTACCAAACCTCTCTTTCCAAAACTCCTCAGGCAATCACAGAAGATTGTCATTGCTAGCATATTTTCCAAAATCCCTTCTCTCCTCAAGCTCACCTGTAAATCGCTGAAAAAGACAGGCAGTTTTGAAGTTAAGATAAAAACTTAAGTAAAGAAGACAATTCAAAATATGAAAATTATATATCACTTTCCTAGAGACACCACAAATAGAATCCTTTGTCTATAACTGAAACACATGGCTGGAGGGACAGTACCAATTCTAGGCGATTTTCCCAAGGCTTCAGTGGTAAAAATCCTGTTTATTCTTGCTACAGTCTGTGAATGCCTCAATCTTTTTTATAAGATTGCCTCTCTCTTCTTCCTCAAATAAGGATCAAAAAAATAGATATATATCATGTTTTTTTTAACCTTGAGCACAACCATAAGCAAAGTCAGAATTAATTAGGCCAAATTAAAATTCAGACACCAGTGAGACCTAATGCAAATAATTCCAAATCACTATATGTGAGATTATGTCAGAGTCATAGAGCCAAAAAGTTGATGATTAGCTCAAAAGGAAAAAAAAAAAAAGGATGACTACAAACAAGTTGAAATAAGGACATGGGTGGGGCATCCTTGAAAATTACTTCAACATCAGTAGATTTTTATGGCTAAACTTCTAGGATTAATTACAATGTCAATATTAGAGCTTGGAAGATGAAAACAGAATGCAGCAAATGGCATAGGGGAGTTAGGAGTAGCATAGAATCAAGGAAGATGGAAAGGATTTATATTTCAAGGTGATTGAAGCTAGGAGACAGTGGATTTGATTAACTTGATAATTTTTGACCAGCTCTAGCAAACAGTCTTTCAATTTTTATCAGAAGGTTGTGGTATGAATGTGTCAGATAGAAGGCCAGGTGGCATTTGGAAATCACATTTTATCTCTGAGAATTCAATTTCTATCAACATATAATGGGTAACTTTCTTGACATATTGTAGGGTGTCCTATTGCACTTTGTGTGTCCTGTTCTCACTCAATATCACCTAGGTACTGATTTAACATTAATGTTTTGTTGCAATCTTGTTGAAAAGTGGCAGGGTAGAAGGTACATTTATTGTGGAGTTATGTTTTAAAAGTAGAAGTATATGCAGTGAACTGCTATAGGAAAACATGGTCATGGTCAGAGAAGGCATGGGTTGGAAGTTTTCAATTTCATTCTAATAGAGTTGTAGTAGTATAGACATTTTCCCAAGGTCCACATGATATTTCTTTACAGCAATTGGAAAATGAGTAATGGTTAATGGATAGGCAGTTACAGAGAGGGAGCATTTTGAACAATATTTTTCAATATCATAATACAACCTACAATGACAGTTGATGATAAAATAGTTTTGGAGACAGAAAACTTCTTTGATAAAATGAGATAAATTTTATGACGGGGACATTTATAAAGAGGACACATCCTAATAGAAATTATGAGTGGGGTTAGATTGATTATGAATTTCATCATGAGAAGTCATAGAGCACTCAGTATGGCAGTAAATGGTAACTTTTGAAACTGCCTAGGGCACATATAAGTCAGGACTTGGATAAATAATTCCATATACAGAGCCATCAAAAGACCTAGTGAGGCACATTTAACATTTTAAATATATTATGATGACCTCAGAAATGCAGTCATGGGAAATGTACAACTCTTGTAAGTCAGTGGCACACCTGTACATGGTGGGCTATGAAGAGGCCCATTCTCTCGTTTTTACCCATTGCTCATTTGTTTTGTTTCTTAAATTCCACTCTTGCCAAATTCATCTTCCTATTTTCATACACACTGACTTACTGTTTCTTGACACCTGTATGAGTTTGCAACATGTATAGAAGAATAAAGGTATATAAGTCAGAACTATGTGCTTCCTAATTCCTAAAAAAACCATCATGATACTCAGAATCTTGGAGTCCTAGTCTGTGCAATGAGTATAAAATAAATAATGTATTAATTATTTATTAATTATAATTACAAATTAATTATAAATTTGTGTGAGAATTTAAAATGTTAGTATATTCTGAGGAAATTGTACTTAGAAGAAAAAAGTGGAGAGGATCACTTCATAACAATTCAAAATGATTAAAATAAACATGTATCTTTGCTAGTGTGAATTAAGCATTAAAAAACACAAATTTACTTATTCATTACCTTTTGATTCCTCATTCTCCAGTCACAACATCTTGGAAAGTGTTATAAGTCTAACATAGAAATCATAAAGAAAAGCATATATTGTATTCTCCAGTTTCGGTAAATGCATCTGAATTTTCATGCAATTACGTCACCATCAATAGGTTCATTGAGCTACTGACTGGGGAAGCATTGCTATGCCCAGAAACATGTTCTTAATTTGAGGTTATGCTAATCTTGTAACCTTGACCAAAGAACTTTAAAATTGAAAATCAGATAACTTATAAGATGGAATTAGCTACTTTAAGTACTCAACAGCCAATTAACTCGGTGACCTTCTAGGCATGACATGGGGAGATTGTGTAAAAGAATGTAGAGAGAAGAGAATATTGGGCTAGTGCCCTTTAGGATTAAAGAAAATTCTAATGATGAGCATAATGAAGAGAATTTCATTAGCAGATAATTCATGCATTTGATATATACCAATTAATTGACTGGAATAATTACTTGGCTCTGACTTTTTCTTTTCAACTTTATTCTCTTCTTTTACATAGCTCTTAAAAGCACAATTATTACTAAGATCCCTGAACTCTAGTTTTCATTATTTATATGGGTTTAATTAGACACTATAGGCAATATATACAAAGGTACAGCCTAAGGGCCATTTATTATATATTAAATTGTTTTAGTTTCATAATTAAAACCAATAATTGCATTAATTAGATTTCTGTTTATTAATACATTCACAAGTATCAAATAAGCATCTATTATGTGGTAGGTACTACGTATATACACACATGTATGTATGTTTCATGTGCTTGGATACAGTAAACAAAACACACAAGAAATGCAGTCATCTTGAAGAAGGCATCCTGGAGGGAGAGAGAGTTAATAAACAAAAAAGTAAAATATTCCAGTAGGGGAGAGCGTTCATAAACAAATAAGTAAAATCTGTAATATGTTAGATCGTAAGTGCCAGGAAGAAGAAGTAAGTCAGAGAGAAATGGGATTACTAGCCAGGACAGGGTTCAGTTTCATTATTATTACAGAGAGTATTAATCCTGTGAATAAAGTGATGTAAGCACAATGGCTCGAATGTAGTCAGGGAGTAAATTGTGTGTCTTTATGTTAGGGAAAACAATTAAAGTAGATAGAATATTTCTGACCTGTAAATCACGTGGGATATTTCAGAACCAGCAAAAAGTTTTAATAGCCAAAAAGGAATGATGAAGGGTCAGATGATGGCCAAGAGATAACAAGGATGCTATTCACATAGGACATTTTAGACAACTGCAGGGACTTTGACTTTGATCGTGAGAAGGGAAGCCACTGACGTGAAGTGGAAAAGTCATACGACTTTGCTCATCTGTTAAAAAGATTACTCTGGCTGCAATGCTGTGGATGGGGTGTGAATGACAAAGGTAGGAGCAGGAATACCATGTTGGGATCTGTATGATAGTGGATGGTGGCAGGGTGATATTGGTAGATGTAGAAACAAGTAATTACATTGTAGATACATTTTGAATAGAACTTTGAGGAGCTGAAGACTGAACATGGGGATTGAGAAAAAGAGAGATAAAAGATGATTTCAAGTATTTTATTCTGAGGAACTATGGAAGTATCAATTACTAACCAAATGAAATGACAGTCTTAAAATATGGTTCAAAATTTACATTAAAATTATATCCAGTTGCTAAACTCTACAGAAAAAAAAGGCAAAGCATAAACTATGTCTTATAGAAGATAGATTTAGAAATTTGCTAAAAGAGGAGGAGATACTACAATACTTTTATATTAATTCTGGATTGTTTTAAATAAATTCCTGATTTGGTATAGTTGGTAAATCTTAATTCTACATGTATTTATTTATTTATTTATTTATTTATTTATTTGGGTGTTTTGACCTCACAACCTATTTTTTAAAATTTCCCTTATATCTCATACTCAGTTGGATTGTGTGTGGTAAATTAGCTTGTATTTCTGGGGATAAAAGAAAGACACCAATCCTCTCACCAAATGCTTCATTTAAGATCTTAAACTAATTTAAGGGCGTAAAGGAATAATTAAGCAATGCCTCATCTGTTCAAATATACTTACCTCTGTAGATGTGACAAAACTATTTTCTTATATTAAAATAAGTCAGATATCTGAATATTGTTCATAGATAGAGAAGAAAAAGTAAACTATTTATATGATTTACCAAAGGGAAAAACTCAAAGAACTTTCTTGGCTTTTCATTGGTCTAAAAATCCTTGAAATGATATAGCTTCAAATCTACAGTCTGTAGCACTTTTCTTCTGGTTCATCCTGATATTAACTGATTAGATTAGTGGAGAAACCTGCCAGTTTGAGAATAATCATTCTAAAGAATTTGTCTTAGTTTCTGTATTGTAACAAAATATTCTCAGGGGAAATCAGCAACATATTTTATGGTTGCAAATGATTTTGTGAATTTAAAATTTCAGGAAACTGCATCTATTATTTTTGAACCACCTTAATAAACAGTTACTTACACATCTAGAAAATGTCATAACAGATTCAACATTTATTATAGGCATATCAGTTAGATCTCTTTCAGCACAAAATGACCGAAAACATAACTAATTGTGGCCTATACAATAATGGGAAATTATTGACTCAGATAGTTCAGCAGGCTTGGGTTCCAGAGATTTGTTAGGCATACTTCTCAGGTGACACAGTTTAGTTGGTTCATGGCAGTAAATCTACCTATCTCAGTGGATTTGAATTTCTAAAAAAACTCTAGGAGAAAATTAAAATAGTTTAACCTGTGTATAAAAGACTATATTCTTTAGATGAACTAGATTTTCCTGAATGAAAGACACAGCAAATATATTTTTTTTTGAGTTAAAAAGAAGAAAAGTAAATCCATAAGGTTACCAAAGTTAGTTTCTTAATAATGGAAAGACATGATAGTCTTTTCTCCCCACCCCCACCACATTGTTGCCATAACTACAGAATCATCTCACATCTACAGGTATCATTATCATGAAAGGGGGTTAAAAAAAAAGTTATATTCCTCAGGGATATACTCAAGCCCTTATCATTTGGTGACCTAGTGGTGGCTGACTGCCTTTTTCAGTTGTGTTTATTGTAGTTAATACCCTCCCTAGACCATTTCAACTGTTGGTATGTATTCTGTCTATATATATATACACATATATCATATGATAATATATTATATAATAATATAATGTATTTACATAATATAATATATATTTTATTATATATACATATATTTTATTATATTATATATTATATATTTTATTATATATAATATGTATATTTTATATATTTTATTATATACAGTATAATTGTAGTCTTTCCAAAATTTCCAGTAACAGGATAATACAGTATATATGGTTTCGTGTCTGACTTATTCACTTTCATAATGCATTTGAGATTCATCAGTGTTCTTGCTTCTGTCATTAATTTGTTCCCTTTTGTTTCTTTTTATTTATTCTAAATATGGATGTAACAATTTGTCACTTCAACAGTTGATGGACATATGGGATATTTCTGGTTTGAAGTAATTATAAATAAACCCTTAATGAAACTTAATAAGTGGATATATGCCTTCCATTCCTTTCAGGTAAATATCCAGGAATGTTACTGCTTGGATACATATGTAAACACTGCTTACTTTCAAAAAAAACACAAAAATGCGTTCCAAAGTGACTGTTCTACTTTTCATTCCCAGTGATAATATATGAGTGACAGTTGTTCATTTGCACTCGGTATTGTTACTGTTATAATTTCAGCCATTTTAATAGGTACATGGCGGTATCACAATACAGTTTTATTTGCATTTCACTAATGAATAATGAAATGTATCCATTAGTGACTTGGGTTAGTGAAAGAAGTTTTCATTTTTCATGTGTTCATCATATGTGTATCTTAACTGGAGAAGTGTCTGTTTGAATTTTACATCCATTTGATTATTGGGCTGTTTATCTTCTTATGACTAAGTTGTAAGAGTTGTAGATAGCAGCCCTTTATTAGAAATGTTTTTGCAAATATTTCTCCCAGTCTGTGGCTTGTCTTTTAGTTATCTAAACAGTATCTTTTGAAGAGCAGAAGTTTCTAATTTTGATGTAATCCAGCTTCTTGATTTGTTCCTTAATGTTTTGTGCTTACTATTCCCTATCAACCCCCCTCTAAAACAAACAAACAAAAAAGCAAAACAACAACAACAACAACAACAAAAAAAAACACCTCAGGCTTAAATTTTAGTTATATTTTTGCTTGGCAGCTTCATTATGTCAGGTTTTACTTTTAGGTCTATGATTCATTTCAAGTTAATTTTTATATGAGATAAGGGTGAATGTATTATCTTTCTTCTATTGTCTCTTTCTCAATTTCTCCCCTCGCCCTCATATTTCTATTTTTTTAAATAAACATACCCATTTTTTAAACCATTACTTTAAAAACCTATGCATTTCCCATTGAATTACCTATACAACTTTATCCAAAATAAAACTACATTGTGTGTATCTATTTCTGAACATTCTCTTTAGATTCATTTGTGTGTATTCTTATACAGATACTAATGTGTCTTGATTATTGAAGTTTTATTTTTATTTTTTAAGGTTTATTTATTTATTTTGAGAGAGAGAGAGAAAGAGAGAGCATGAGTAGGGAAGGACAGAGAGAGAGAGAGAGAGAGAGAGAGAGAATCCCAAGCAGGCTCCACAGTGTAAGCACAGATGATCTAAGCTGAAATCAAGAGTCCTACTGAGTCCTATTGAGCTCAATCCACTGAGCCACCCAGGCATCCCAGTTGAAATTTTAAATAAGTGTTGATATCAGATAGTGTCAGTCCTAGTACTTGATTTTTCCTTTTCAAAATTGTTTGGGCTACTCTGGGAGTTCTGTGTTTCCATATAATTTATTTAATTAAACTTAAATTTTTTTGAGATAACCATAAATTTACATAAAGTTGTAAAAGAGAACATAGAATCATCTTATGTACTCTTTACCAGTCTCTCCCAATAGTTACATCTTACATAATTCTAATACTTCACAACTGATAGGCTGACTTTGACAACCCACCAATATTCTTATGTTTGAATCAGTTTTGCATACCGATGTATATGTTTGGAGGGAATGGTTGGGTGTGGTGTTTTTCTTTAGTACTATGAGAATTTATTGCATATGGAAATTTGTGTGATCATCACTATAGTCAAAAACCAATGAAGTTCATAATCCCTAAAATTCTTTGTGCTGATCCTTCAAACTACTGTTGTTGTTTTTTATAAATACTTTTATATTTAAAGAAAAATTGTGAATATAGTAATGAATTTCTATGCACCTTCCACTCAGTTTCCTCTATAATTAACATCTTACCGTAATATGCTAACTTTGTTATAGTTAATGAACCATTCATATTGATATATATTACTATTTTTGTTATATATTACTTTGAATCAAGGTTCATATGTTATTCAGAATACCTTAATCTTAACCTAGTTATTTTTTTCCTGTTCCAGGATTCCATCTAGAACACCACATCATATATTTTTGGTCTATTGTCTTAATTTTGTCTTAACTGTGTCAGTTTCTCACATTTTTCTTTGCTTTGACCACTTTGAGAGTTTTGAGTTCTAGTCAGGTGTTTTGTTGTAAACTCATGCATAGGACTTAAGCTGAAATTTTCTCATGATTTGATTGGGGTTATTAAAGTTTTAGGGAGAAAGATCACAGATGCTAAATGCCATTTCAATCAGAATATCTTGATTACTTTGCTAAAGTAGTGTTTGTCAGGTTTCTTGACTGTAAAGTTATTCCCCTCTTGCCTGATATTATACACTTTGGAAGTAAGTGAATATGGACTATCCACACTTAAAAAGTAGAATGTTATTTAACTTGGAATTAAATTTTAAAAAATTAATAAAAAAAAGAAGTGGAATGTTATGAGTATTTCTGATTCACTGGCCTCCAGACAGTAACACAGAAATTATCATACTAAACTCATTATCTATATATTATTCTTAATATTGATTAATTTATTTTTTTAGTTTCAATGTTCCCACCCCATCCATTATTTAATGGTACCATTTTGGTGGAAAAGCCACAAGCTTAATTTGATCTCTGCTGGCAAAGTGAGTCTTAATGCACTTTTATTCTTAAAAATTTTCAATACTATTTCCCATTATTTGGAATATAGAAACACAATTTCTCTAAATCTGTAAGCCTCCATCTTTAAATGCTATGACTTTTTTCTCTTTTCAAACCATGTAATCCTTCCATGACCTCACCTCCTTATTTTTATACCTTACTAAATATAGACAGTAATGATCAAACAGACACTTCTCTGGTTCTCTTTTCCAATCTCTTTTTCTACAGTCACAGGCTCAATGGACATTCATTCTACCTTTCCAGGTATTAGGATTAAGTATCAGATTCCTAGCTTGTGTACCTGGGTATCTGAGAATGCCGTTAATTATGTGAGGGAGCACAAAAGTTGGATCAACTGTTAGGGGAGTGAACATGAATTAGGTATGTACATGTTGACTATAAAGTATCACTGAGATGTTTAGGAAGATCTATGAAAAGACAATTGTATATATGGCATTATATACAAAGAGGTATCTGGGCTGAAGAGGTGTAATGTGATACAGCTATGTTTACTTGACCTAGCACAATGCATTACAATAAGGCAGATGTTTGGGCTCATTCAGAATTGTTCTTTTGCTAGGGAAGTAAAGTAGAAAGGACAGAGTGTCAAAGGAATATATATATAATTGGTACCAATTTTGTGGTAGACAAGAATCTAAGATGGCCCTCAAGATTCCCACTCCTGGTGTAGCTGTGATTAAGTTGCATTATGTGGCAAAGATTAAGGGGTTTTACAGCTATAATTAAGGCTCTAATCGGCTTGACTCTGAGTTGAAGGTAGATTAACCTGGGTAGGATTTAAGCAAGTCCTACTTACTTAATCTGTTGATCCCTTAAAAAAATAGGTATAGCCCTTCCCTGAATTCAAAGAAGCTTTACTAATGGCATTGAAGAAGCAAGCTACTATGAGTTCTATAGGTACAAGGAAATGAATTCTGCCAAGAGCTTGGAAGAGGATTGAGACTCTGATGAGGTCACAGAACTGGTTAAAACTTTGCAGCCTTACACAGTCTGATCATAAGATCCAATATAACCTGGCCTGGGCTCCTGACCCATGGAAACAGTGAGATTATAAACGTGTTTTGTGTTTAAGCCTCTGAGCTTGTAATAATTTATTATTCAACAATAGAAAATGAAAATAGCATTTGTAGCTGTTATTAAATGATCAAACTTTTGAGTCTGAATTGAATAAGGAGGAAAGTAAAGGCAGGAGCAGACTGACAAGATATAGCTGGAGGGATTAATGTACTGTTGATTTTGATGAGGTGGAAGAAGCATTTACTTAAGCACACAAATTGAGGATATGGTGATCATAAACAGTGATAGTTTTAAGCAGTGAATTTCTGTTGTTAACATTGACCTGAATGAAAGTGCATGAGCAATTAGACTAGATTGAATATCCAAGCACCAAATACTTGTGTTCTCTGCTTAGGATCTAAAAAAAGCTAAAATTAAGGAGCCCAGGGTCCTCTTTTTAAGCACATGTGGTTGCTGGATTTAGTTTCCTGTGGTTGTAAGACTGAGGTCCCCTTTTTCATGTTAGCTGTTGATTGGGGACCACATTCATCTTCCAAAGGCAGCCCCCAGTTCTTTGCCATGTAGTTCCCATAGGCAGTTCACAGCATAGCTATTTGTTTTTGACCCTTCCTCTTTGACTTCTTCTAACCCCTTAATCAGCTCCAATAGTCTTCTCTAACATCATGTCATCATAGGAATGACAATCGCATCACCATTTGCCACATAACATAAACTAACCAAAAGAACCACCACGCCACCATTGTTATATTCATGGACATTCAAGTGCTGGGGTTATTTAAAGGGTATACAACAGGGGATAGGATTATTCTGGGCCCTTTTAGGATTTTGTCTTGGACAGTGATTGCCAGAAATTAGGAAAACTCAATTATAAATTGATTTAAAAAATCTTTCTGGAAATAAAATTTGCATCAAAATTCTTGAATTTTTCATATAACTTGGTCAGTAATTCCATATTTTAAGATTTATACCAGAGAAATAATCTGCTATGGTACTTATTGAAGTGTTTTCTGAAACATGAAATAAGATAAAAAATCAAACTGTTGAAGGAAATATGATATATAGATTTTCATTTCCACATAGTAATGATAATCATGTGTTCAATATTTTAAATAACAGGCACATGCTAACTGACACAAAATGAAAGTAAACAATGTGCATGGTAATTATGCAAAGGAAAATATTAGTAAATGATTGTTATATATGGTGGTATTACTGGCCATTTGTTTAAATCTTTTTGGCTATTTTCTAAATTAAAAAAATTTTTAATACTCTAATATAATATTACTTGTTTAGGCTGTTTTAATAAGATAGTTTGGGTGCACTGAACAAAATAAAATTAATACACTCACACCTACCCACTATATTTCTAAATAATTGCACAAAAATGTAATTTGTTATTGCTTAAAAATTATTGATTAA
Source organism: Cryptoprocta ferox (assembly GCA_028646485.1). Classification (NCBI taxonomy): domain Eukaryota; kingdom Metazoa; phylum Chordata; class Mammalia; order Carnivora; family Eupleridae; genus Cryptoprocta; species Cryptoprocta ferox. Next base: position 164,068,331 of record CM053567.1, read on the forward strand.
AAAACACAGAACTTATCTTTGCACATTGTATAACACACAAGCTCTGAAATGCAAATTGTCACAAGAAATTAAGTTACAGAGTAAAATAAGAGCAAATTTTTGATAAATAATTATCAATGCCCTGCTAACCATTAGGGAAAGCTGTCAATATCACATCCTTCATGAATGCCTTCATATCCTCCAGGTTGTATAAATTAATATTAGCAAATAGGAGATTTTTGCATGAAATACACATGTCTATTTGATCTATCTTGATACATAGAGATCTATATCAGAGGACCATCCTGTTGACTTACACTCTAAGTATAGAAGCTTTTTTAAAATTTTAAAAATTATTTTGTGATTGGTATGAAAAATTCATTTTAAATCAATGCTTCATGTAAGAACATTTAAGTATTAAAAAGCAGCAACTCTATTTGGTTTCTGGTTTTGTTGGATTTCTGAAATAACCGCATAGAGTATTAATGCAGACTTAAAATTCAGTTTTGACTTTGGTTATTAGGTATATTTTGGGTTTATGTTGACCAGATGGATTATAATACTCATTACACTGCTAAACAAAAAAAAAAAAAAATAAGAATATGCCTTCATGATAATGCTTTGTATCATGTCCAACATCTGCATTTCTAATTTGTCTTAATTATGTACATACACAATTTGGTCAATGTTTTGCATTTCAAAAATCCTTCCTAATTTAAATGTATCTGATAGTTCATATGAGCAATTATGTAATTAAATGAGACAATCATTGTCTAATTGGCATATTTCAGTTTCCACTGAGATGTGCCAATTAAGTAGAATCCGTTGTAGACCATAATATCTCCAACAGAGAATTTATGGACTATCAAGTAAACACAGTGGTTTTGAAGCAGCATATCCCAAAGTTCATTTACTAAAATGACTTTCACCAAGTGGGGTGTACTCAAATGCATAAATTGCACTTAAACTAAAACATATATCATCAATGACAGTATTTTGTTCACTTCTAGGTTCAATGTCCTCCTGTCTTATACAAGCAAACGTAATGGACTTAGGCTATCAGAGTGATATTCAATCCATCACATTTGTATTTAATGTGTCCAGAACACTGTGCTAACTTCTGAAGGTGCCTGAGAAGCAATGCAAGGTATTATCTTAACCTATAAAACGTCCAGATTGATGATCCAGTGATGAATCTGTCATCTATTTATTATCTATCTATCTATCCAGCTATCATCTATCTACATATCTATCACTATCTATACTTTGTTCTATATATGGCAGTTTATGATAAACTATAAGGATGACTTAAAGAGGATACTAGTAATATTGGATTTCAGACAATGTTGCCCTATATTTTTCTTTCTTAAGATAGGTTCATTGAGATGTCCATTCAAACCAGTGAAAAATATCAAATTTACAAGTATAAAGTCAAGGGCATTATAATTTAATACAAAATAATTCTAAATACAAGATCATTTAGAATTTAATACAAAAGAATTTAATACAAGTATAAAGTCAAGGTCATTTAGAATATAATACAAAAGTCTTACTATTGTAGCAAGAGACAGGATTTTCTTCCTTTTTAAGGCTGAATAATATTCTATTATACATGTGTATCACATTTTGTGCTAAGTGTGATAAGCCAGTCACAAAAAGACAAACGCCATAGGATTTCAGTTATATAAGGCACTTAAATTTATAGAAACAGAAAGAATGGTGGTCACCAGGGACTGGAGTGAAAAAGTGAGGAAAGGGTGTTGTTTAATGGGTATAGTGTTTCAGTTTTGCAAAATGGAAAATTTCTGAAAATCTGTTTCACAACAATGTGAATATATTAATACTGCTGAACTGTATGATTTAAAATGGCTAAGAAGGTAAATTGTATGTTACGTTATGTTATGTTATGTTATGTGTTTTTTAACACAAAAAATAAATCCAAAAAAGTAAAGGCTTACTAAATTATTCTAGAAGTCTAGGAATTTTAATCTGTTCATCAACAATATTTATTGAGTGCCTACTATATTGTAGATGCTATGCTAGAGACTGTGGTTAGATTGGTTCCTAGAACAGATAGAATGTTTGCTTTCATGAGACTTAGAGTCTAGTATTGGGGAGGGCACAACTAAATGAAGATTGATAGTACATATTAGGGAGATTTCATCAAATAAATGAAATCTGGGAAAGTTTCTGTAAAAAGAAGTAGTTAGCAGAGTAGACAGAATAATACTCCCCCAAAGGTGGCCATTTCCTAATCCCTGGCACCTATGAATATGTTACCTTATATGACAAAAGGGACCTTGCAGAAATCATTAAGTTAAGGGTTTGGGGATGGACAGATAATTCTGGATCATCCTGGTGTGCCCAATATAATTGTGAGAGTCCTAAGAGATGACAGGAAAATCAAATTCAGGGAAGTCCATGTGATACAGTGCAGAGGGAAGGAAGCAGAGGGCCAGAGTCAGAGAGAAATATCTGAAAATGTTATCCTGCTGGCTTTGGAAATGGAGAAGGAACCATGAGACAAGGAATGCAGGCATGCCCTAGAAACTAGAAAAGGTTAAAAAATGAATTTTTCCCTAGAGCCTTCATAAAGAGCTAATTCTGCCAACATCTTGATATTAGTCCTGTGAGACTGATTTGGACTCCTTCCCTCCAGAACTATAAGATAATAACTTACTGTTGTTTTAAGTCACTACACTTTTGGTAATGTTAAGTAGCAATCATTTAGCTAAGATCTAAAAACTAGTCAGGATTAACCTGGTGAAGACAGGAGCAAAGAAAAGTATCAAGAGACTTTATCTAGAGATAAAGTCCACTTAAGAGGATGGGAAAAATAAAGGTCACTGTTTTGTGAGGAAAGATAAGGGGAACATGTGGATAGAATGAGAGGGGTGGAAGTGGCCATATAGCAAAGGGGTCTGCAGGGCAAATTCGGGATTCTGGAAAGCCATGGATACATCTTGAACAGGAGACTTTGGAATGGGACATGATCAAATTTGTGTTTTGAAAATACTTCTCTAACTTTAGTATGGAGAATGATCTATGTGTGTGAGTAACTTGGGAAGGTAATTCAAGTCTAAAGAAATATCCAGACATGAGAGGTAGGGAGTGCAAGATGCTTTAGATCTGCAACTTATAAACTGTTGCAGAAATTCAGGCAAGGAATGACAGCAGTCAGTCTGAGTGAAAATTCTGGAAGTGTATAGAGATTGACATATCCAGGAGGTGTTTGGAAGTTAAAATTCACGTATGCCATCATGTGGGGCTTTGACTGTGTAGAGTACACTTCCCCCAGGAATATTATATGATACACATCAGAGAAAGGTTTCAAACAGACTGTATGGATGTAATTAAAGGTTGCTGGCAGTTGGAGAGAATTAAATGGCATCAAACAGAAATAAAGGGAGGGAAAGAGGAAAAGGGGGAGGAGGAGGGAGTGAGGTAGAGAGAGAGACAGAGAGACAGAGATGGAGACAGATAGAGACAGAGAAAGAGAAAGAGGAAGACAAACTTGGGAGATAGGTCATTCTAGGTCCTGAATCCAGAGATTCCCTGAAACAAATTCTACCTGGGGACTTCTCCTATTTTGCTCAGGTGAACCAAAAATGTTCCTTTTATATTTACTTTCAGTTTTTGGCTGGGTTTCCACAACTAGCTCTTGAAAACACTAAAGCAATGTAGACTCAAAATTTCCAAATGTAAATGGCTTAAAGTTAACAAGCTTGATAGACAGAAACCATCATCTACTGGCTGCTAGCATTTTGTGTAAGCTCTTGGCTAAACTGTAACCTTGTAGAGGAAAGGTTTTGACCCTCTACTTAAAGAGTTAAGGGGAAAACAGTACTGCCTCTCTGGAGGGGTTAATATGTCTGACACCAGACATATTTTACAAGTTCAGTTCATTCACAATAATTAATGTAATTCCATTGCATTTTTTAAATCCAACTAGTTTTAGTGTTACCTCCATTAATATATTCAAGACTACTGGATGCCAGTTACCTAGAATTTTTCTGTCAGCAATTAGATAAAGCTGTGAGCATAAATAGCCTTCTTTTAGGCTCTCATGGGTTTAATATGAAGGCCGATGGTAAGAACAAGAAGGAACATGCAGTGGGCCTATTTCATGACTCTAACAGAAACTCTTGGAATCCATATCACTTGACAATCATAAAGTGATTCTCAGTAATATGACTAAATTCTCAAATATACATCATTTATTTTATTAAAAAATTAATTCCAAGGCCCTAATCCCAATATTAACCACAGATCAATTTTTTTGTATATCCTATAGATATATTACATTACTTTACTAAATGTAATGCGTATTACATTACTTTACTAAAGAGAGTTCATACATGTATATTGGTATATAAGCTGCCTTTCATTAAATTATATACCTAAAATATTTTCTACTTCATTAAAATTATCCTAGTGTATCCCTCTATATTTTTTGTACTAACTTTCAGATTATTTATGCTAAGTGTTGAAAAAATAGACAACCATAGTGCTTTTTTTAGCACAAGAAGGAGAGTGCCAGTCTCACAGTATGAAAAAATAGAAACTCTTGTTTATCAAAGTTCCACTACAGATATGATTGCTGTTAGCATTTAGTATGTTTCCTTCTCCACATGTCAACACATGTGCATGCATGTTATATTGCACACACTTATTAAAAATTTGGATCATCTCCCACGTAGCATTTTGTACTTTTTTTCACTCAGTATTACAGCCTAAATATATTTCTATACTGACACATCTACTTTAACAGCTTCATTTCTATGGATAATATTCTATTTTCCAATATGCTATAGTTTATTAAATTAGCTGCCTACCTATTATTGGCCATTTAAGTTGCTGTAACTTTTTGTACTACAATGCTGTTAACAAACAGCTAGGTATCTAGTGCTGGGTGTCTTTGTGCTTCTATTTCCATAAGTATAAATTCTGGATCAGATTTTGTGAGAAATTATGTTTGGCTTTGATCTTAAATTTTATGTTAAAGTCAATTATGATCTATTCCTTTCTTCTACTCTTATTACAGCATTTTGTTTAGAGGATTTTAGAGAGCTTTACTTAATTGTCTTTTTCTCATTATAATATCCAAATGACTCCTAAAAGTTATATCTTCATCCGACGCTGATGTCAACATTGAAAGCAACATTGAAACAGTATTAAACACCACAGTGTCATTTAAACGTCACTAGATTTTTGTTTTGTTTTGTTTTGTTTTTAACATTAGTTTCAAAGAAATAATGTTGCTTTAAAAAAATTTCCTAACTGTATGTTTGTCCCACATAATGCATAGAAATGCATTTCAATAGAATCAGTTAAGACATCGGCCATCTAATTCAATAACTTCAATGACAGAACAGTCCCTATTTTTTTTACTTTGGTTAACATATATTATTTATATATTTTTTCATATGCTCCAAGTATAAGATCATAATATATATATTGCTATATTATATGTAGCATACTTACCTGTACATATGACTGCCCAGAATAAGGACTGTATTTTCCAGCCTCTTTCTCAGGATACAATCCATCACAAGTTTAAATTGGTGCAAGAAGATTGTCAGTGGAAACTATATCTGCAAACTCTAGAACATATCTTAGCAAGAGTGTACCTTTCTTCCTTCTGTTTTGTATTCTTGTCAATATCAATAGGAATTTTAGTAACTGGAGCTGGGGGAGCCATTTTGAACCACTTCTGGATGGAGGCTGCACATAAGGGCAAGTGATATAGAAAGAATGTGAGTCCCTGACACTATTGAGCCACACACAAGCTCTGGACTATTTAACTGGACTTTTACATGGAAGAGAGATGAACATCTGCCTTGGGGTTCTGTCACTCACAGCTTAAATTAAACACATCCACATGTAAGGAAAATACAAAACATTAATTTTTAAAACCTTAGTCAAGGATTTTTATCATTTTCAAAAAGGTATGTATATTTTGTAAAGTATACATATGTATATATATATACATATACATTTAATGTGTACCTTTTGAAAGTTATACATATACATGTACTATGTGTGCATATGATTTTATTAATTGAAATAAAAATATAGGAAAAAATAACTGCAAATTTCCCACATAATTTATATTTTAAATAAAAGATATAATGGCATGATATAAATTTAAATATAATGCATTGTTAAATGATAACATAAGTATAACTTTAAAGAAAGTTATTTTTAATCAATACAGTTGCCATTTTAATAGTATAAACTAGTGTATAAAGGTGACTAATTGCCAGGAATTACATAGTTTTCTGTAGATGTTAGGTTTTATTTTCATTTTTAGACAATGAAAATACTCTGGTTCTATCACATTCTTTATGTAGAGGTAATAGTCTAAAGATTAAAATAAAAAATATAGACTTAAGGCTTTCAAACTTTAAAATTCTCCTTGAGTTTCTAAAGGGGGCTTTTAAGAACTGACTTGGGAGATGTTGTAGAAATCTTTTGAAACATAAACATTCAGTCTCGTTCTATTTTCTGAGGCGGAAATCCTGCTATAAAAGAATTTCAAATTTACCCCAGTGGATATGTTAGTGAATGTAGAATAAAGCCTTTTCCTACCTGCTACTGTTTACTTTGTTATTGCCTATTAAAAATCATTCACTGCTATAATTCCTGTGAATGAGACACCATTTCTATGTTATTAGAAAACTTTCAAGGGCATCTCTATACAGTTAAAATGGAACTTTGCTAAGGGTTTGGCTTTCTGCAAAGTTAAACCTACTAATTCGCTCATTCAGTTGAAGGAGAATATAATAAACCCAGATAGAAAGTTAGGATTCTATAAATATGCAGAAGAATGAAGTTCTGCCCTTAGTGATTAAATCATTGTTTATTTCTAAAGTAGTGTTTATCCACAATGTGGCTATTCTTTCCTGCCTTGTGATTAGCGGTTCAGAACGTCTATTGCCAGACCCCTTCCCTGGCCACCCTCAACTCCAAAAGACAAATGTACTTGTCAGACTTTGCGCCTTCTTGCTTAAAGATGAATCAAGCTCAGTGATCATTAGTTCAGGGTAAAAATTTTTAAATGTCATTTTTACGGTTACCCTGACCTTCAGATACCAAAATTCTGTCTTAGGGTCTAGGCTTTTAATTTCTTAGAGTTCTCTTCTTAGTTCTTTGTTTCTATTTTTGTTTGTTTTTCTCAAATAAACCTTTGCTTACTTACATGTGTTCTTCCTGACAACCTCTCTTTTCCTTACCGATTCTGTGATTTTTCATTCTGATTTACCTGAGTTATCGTGACTCATGGTTCTTTCAACAGACATTCCCCGATTTTGGTCTTTCCTTACTGAGCATTACTACTCAGGTTCTAATATTAAACACAAGCATTCTTTCTTTTTTAATTTTTTATTAATGTTTTTTATTTATTTTTGAGAGACAGAGAGAGACAGCGCGAGCAGGGGAAGGTCAGAGAGAGAGGGAGATACAGAATCTGAAGCAGGCTCCAGGCTCTGAGCTAGCTGTCAGCACAGAGCCTAATGCGGGGCTCGATCTTATGAACCATGAGATCATGATTGAGCCGCAGCCGGACGCTTAACGGACTGAGCCGCCTAGGCGCCTCGGATACTTTAGGCATTCTTATTTTTCTTTTTTAGTGGGGAAGATTTTAGACATATAAATTCTTTTTCTTTAATTTTTTTTAACGTTTATTTATTTTTGAGAGAGAGTTAGAGATACAGCATGTGTGGGGGAAGGGTGGAGAGAAAGTGAGACACAGAATCTGAAGCAGGCTCCCGGCTCTGAGCTGTCAGCACAGAGCGGGATGCGGGGCTCGAACTCACAGACCATGAGATCATGACCTGAGCTGAAGTCGGATGATCAACCGACTGAGCTACCCAGGCGCCCCTAGACATATAAATTCTGACTCCTAGTTCTACACTTTTATTACTTTCCGAATTTCCTTAGAAACTGTTTTTTTAGTATATTCTGAAAAATAACTGAGAAATGTTCTCTAATCTGAAAATGACAAGAATGGGTTAATCTGAAAAAAAAAAAAAACAAAGATTCTCTTGTACCTGAGGAAAGGTAGAAATGTGTAGATTATTTCAGTAAAAAATTTGTGCTTATATAATAACATACCAATGCACAAACAACAGAACGGTTAAAACTTTAAAAGATTGATCATACTCCATGTTGTTAAGGATGTTCAGCAATTAGAAGTTTCATACAATTCTCTTGGTAGTGTCACCATTGATTTGGAGCATTTTTGAGCTATGGATACTAAAGGCAACCTTACACATAGCATATGTCTCAGAATATCCACTCTTAGTATATACCCAATAATTATATACAGATATATTCACCAAAATACATGTTTAAGAATGTTCATAGAAGAAATACTAGTAATGTCTAAAAACTGAGAAACATCCTAAATATCCAACAATAGCATAATTAAAAATAAGTTCTGGTACATTTATACAATAGAAGAATATGCAACATGAAAATTAATGAAATAGTATTATAACACAAAGGGATAATGAATGTCACAAATACAATATTGAGAGAGACAAGCCAGATACTAAAGACTGAATATCTGTATTATAATATATACATATATATAATATATTTTATAATATAATACAGGCATTATAAAATCATGATAGTTTCTCTCTGAGGAGGAAGAGAAGTTGATGGCTGGGAAAAGGACAAAGAGTAGCTTATCGGATGTTGGTAATGCTTGATTTCCAGATCTGGGTGAGGATTCATGGTTGTGTTGGTTTCACAGCAATTGATCAACAAGTACACTTATGATTATAAATTTTTCTGTATTACATTTTATTTTTACAAAGTTTTTTTAAATTTATTTGTTTTTGAGAGAGAAAAAGAGAGCATGAGTGAGGGAGGGACAGAGAGAGGGAGATACATAATTGGAAGCAGGCTCCAGGGTCTGAGTTGTCAGTGCAGAGCCTGATGCAGGGCTTGAACCCACAAACTGTGAGATCATGACCAGAGCCAAAGTCTGATGCTTAACCAATTGAGCCTCTAGGCACTCCTACTTCTACAAAATTTAAAGAAAAATCAAATCAGTATCAAATGATTTACTCACATTTAAATGTGTCCTAATGTATAGATTTAAACTCTTTGCCACAAATCTTCAGGTATAATGGTCCTTAATCATTGAATAAGGCATGAGTTTTTCCAGAAACATTTTCTTGATGAGTTTTAGTACTTGGAGTACTGTTATGCTTGCTAAGTCAGAGAACTTGGGCTATTTACATCTACATAGTTGAGAGCAAGGAAGAGGTTGTAGAAACTCACCCTCCCAAACTGCAGAATTAAATTCATAGCCTCTCTGAAGGAATATAACTTCTCTATTCATACCTCATAAACCATCAACTAGAGCAGCCAATACATTATTTCTGAAACGCAGCTTATGCTCCTCTGGCTGTCTAAGCAATCAGTGGATATTTATTGAGTACCTACCATATTTAAGTCACTCTACTCATCTTTCAGGAATTACACATAGTAATACACCATGACTCTTAAGTAGTGTAGAGAAAACTAAAAGTAAAATAATATCTTCTTTCATATATGTATTTTGTAAATAATTTCCTTCTTGGTTTTGAGCAGATTTATAACCGATAAAAGGGAGACTACATTTACATAGCAAGAATAAAGGAAGACCCAACGATCAGATACACATTAAAATTATGATGAAATGCATTTTTTGTTAATGAGTTCCAATTAAATTTAATGAATAATTGGTATTATGAGACATCTAAAATAAATAATTCAATTTATTTAATGAACTTTTTCTTTAATGATTGTGGGACAGGTGACACCTGGCCACATATCTAAAATCTTAGTGCCAGTGTTTAAAAAAGTATCTATGCATTTCTATGCCGTGTCTACTGAAACGATGCAACTAATGGCAAAAATAATTTAAATATTTTTAAAATAGCAGTACTAATAACAGTACTAATATGCCCTTATGAATGTATTCTTCACATTGTATTCTGAGAGCTTTCACAAGTCATTAAAATACTTTGTATTTTATACTATGTATTTTTGTAAAATACATAGTAAGGCCTCAGAAGAACATCTTCTTACTTAAACTTTTCCTTTACCATAGAAACATTCTAGCCATAAAAAGAAAAGTTGGACAATAAAGGTCATATATGGGTGCGCCTGGGTGGCTCAGCCGGTTGGGCCTCCGACTTCGACTCAGGTCATGATCTCACATTCGTGGGTTTGAGCCCCGCGTCCGGCTCTGTGCTGACAGCTCAGAGCCTGGAACCTGCTTCGGATTCTGTGTCCCCCCCCCCTCTGTGCTCCTCCCCCTCTCATGCTCTGTCTCTCTCTGTCTCAAAAATAAAACATTTAAAAAAAAAAGGTCATATATGAAAAACCCACAGATAATATTAGCCTCAATAGGGAAAAACAGAGCTTTTCCTCTATGATCAGGAACAAGAAAGGGGTGTCCACACTCACCACTGTTATTTAACATAGTACTGAAAGTCTTAGCCTCAGCAATCTGACAACAAAAAGAAATAAAAGGCATCCAAATTAGCAAGGAAGAAGTCAAACTTTCACTATTTGCACATGACATGATACTTATATGGAAAACCCAAAAGATTCTACCAAAAAATTGCTAGAAGTGATACATGAATTCAGTAAAATAACAGGATACAAAATAAATGTACTGAACTCTTTTGCATTTTTATACACCAATAATAAAGCAGCAGAAGGAGAAATCAAGGAAGGAATCTCATTTAGAATTGCACCAAAACCATAAGATATCTAAGAATAAATCTAAACAAGGAGGTAAAAAATCTGTACTCTGAAAACTATAAAATACTGATTAATGAAATTGAGGATGACACAAAAAATGGAAAACATTCCATGCTCATGAATTGGAAGAATGAATATTGTTAAAATGTTTATACTACCCATAGAAATCTACACATTTAATGTGATTCTTATCAAAATACCATCAGCATTTTTCACAGGATTAGAACAAACAATCTTAAAATTTGTATGGAATCACAAAAGACCCCAAATAGCCAAAGGAATCTTGAAAAAGGAAACCAAAGCTGCAGGCATCACAATTTCATGTTTCAAATATTACAAGACTGTAGTGATCAAGACAATGTGGTATTGGCACAAAAACAGACACATATATCAGTGGAACAGACTAGAAAACCCAGAAATGAACGCACAAATGTATAGTCAATTAATCTTTGACAAAGCAGAAAGAATATCCAATGAAAAAGAGACACTCTTTTCAACAAATGGTATTAGGAAACCTGGACAGTTTATACCATACATAAAAGTAAAATCAAAATGGATTAAAGACCTGAATTGAGACATGAAAATATAAAAATATTAGAGGAAACACCGGCAATAACTTCATTGACATTGGCCATAGCAACTTTCTTACTAGAAATGTCTCGTAAGGCAAGGGAAACAAAAGCAAAAATTAACACTTGAGACTTCATTAATGATAATAAAAATTAATAATAATAATAATAAAAGTGCCGGCACAGGGAAAAAAAAACAACAAAACTAAAAGGCAACTTTTTGAACGGGAAACGATATTTGAAAATGACATATCTGATAAAGGGTTAGTATCCAAAATGTATAAAGAACTTTAAAGAACTCTCTGTGGGCAGAACACATAGATAGACATTTTCCAAAAAAGACATACAGATGGCCAACAGGCACATGAAAATATATTCAACATCTCTCATCATCACAAAAATACAAATCAGAACTACAATGAAATATCACTTCACACCAGTCAGAATGTAAAATTAACACAGGAAACAACCAATGTTGGTGAGGATGCACACAAAGGGAACCTTCATACACTGTTGGTGGGAATGCAAACTGGTGCAGCCACTCTGGAAAACAGTATAGAGGTTCCTAAAAAAGTTAAAAATAGAACTACCCTATGATCCAGGATTTAAATTGCACTGCTAGGAATTTAACCAAAGTATATAAAAATACTGATTCGAAGGACAACATATGCCCCAATGTTTATAGCAGCATTATCAACAATAGCCAAATTATAGAAAGAGCTCAAATGTCCATCGACTGATGAATGGATAAAAAAAATGTGATATGTGTATTACTCAGCCATAAAAAAGAATGAAATCTTGATATTTCCAATGATATGGATGGAGCTAGAGAATATTATGCTAAGCAAAATAATTCAGTCAAAGAAAGACAAATACCATGTGATTTCACTCATTTGTGGAATTTAAGATACAAAACAAATGAACCTAGAAAAAAAAAGGACAGGCAAATCAGGAAACAGACTCTTAACTATAGAAAACAAACTGATACTTACCAGAGGAGGGGGGATGAGTTGAATTGTGATGGGTATTAAGGTGTGCACGGCGATGAGCACCAGGTGTTGCGTAAAAGTGTTGAATCATGAAATTCTATACCTGACACTAATAGTATGTTAACTAACCATAATTTAAATAAAAACTTGGAAGAAAAAATACACTGTGCTGGACATTCTATATAGAACACGAGAAGTCTAAAGTGGGTAATCACTATTCTTTAATGTTTCCATAAGGGAATGTGAGCCCTACAGTAATAAACAAACTTTCAAGAGGAATTAGAAATCTGTATTTGACATGCAGCATTCTGATGAAAAAATAGGCTAATAATTAAAACCAGACATAATAAGAAACACAAACACAAAGCCCTTATGAGTCAAACAAAATGCATCTATGAAAAAAAGTCATTATACTAGAATTAATGTAAACTTCCAAAGTAACTCTAAGGTTTTTTTTTTTAAATTTATAATCTAGATAATGAAATAATTAGTCAGTGACCATTTTCTGAGATGGTTGGTAACAGAGTTCAAACCTGAATAGAAAACCTACAATTTAGAGAAGTTGACTTTCCAGATAATATTTTTAAGGATTATGAACATACTTCAGCTTTTAGGAAAGAAAAGTCCAAGAGGAACAATTTGGGGACTTCATTGGAAAAGTTGAGTGGTTGTGGTCAGAAACTGAATGAATAAGACAAAGTTCACCCTGAGGGTCTTCTCTCTTGGCAGTATGTTCACAATGAAGCAGATGGAGAGTGTAAGGGCATGGATCAGAATAGAATGGCACAAAAAAGGAGACTGCTGCTAGAAGGAGAAAGATTAACATATGAAAATGATTAGCAGGCATAAAAAGAGGTAAATGAAACTCTACAATTTCTTCTGTTTGCCCAATTCACTCCATTTTTCTATCTCCCTTGTTACTTGTTCTAGTGTTACAAATAGATGCACTTGTTCTAGTGCATCTTCTTAGTGTAACAGTGTCACACCCTCAGTTCAACATTTTTCCATTCTGCTCAGGTTATTAACAGGTATTAATATTATTATTTTGAAATCAGGAGTTCAAAGTTGATAGATGTTACAGTCTGAGTTTTGTGCTCTGCCAGTACGGGTACAAAGGTCATGCCAGCCAGGGTCTGAGAAGAAGGAAGCTACACATTCTTCATTGTGATGAGTAATGTCAGAGCAATGATGGTGCATATGTAGCAGGTGAGGGCACAACCTACAGAGTTGATTGGAAGCCAGAGATATGTTCTCAGTGAACATAAGAGCTGGAAATGTTCCGAGGGATTTGAGGACAGAAATCTATCAGCAAGTTAGCAGAGATCCAAGGGGGTAATCCCTTGTCATGAGTGTCCCTTGGTTCTAAAAGGACAAGTGTTGCCTTCTCAGGAAGGAAGCAGTGTCATTCAATTTGACTTGTTTAAAGAAATTCTGTGTTTTTTTACTTAGGAAAAATACACTGTGGGGACACTTGTTCGTGTTTTATTATGTTTTCTGGACATTTTATTTTAACAAATGAGCAATTTTTCTTTCCAAACTTCTAATCAATTTTATTTTGAGCTTATAAAGACACTATTTAAAGGGGGTAGATATTACATATTGAGCTAATTTCCTCAAAAATATAGCTGGATGATGAGGATCACATCAAGTAAGTATATAAATGGGTAAAATAAATATAATTTTTCCAAGGTAGTCCAATAAACCACACTGATAAATATTCAGTTTTAAAACAATAAATAAATCAATGGCAAAAGTCGTCTGTGTACTTATAAAGGAAATGATGTCACAAGACATAAGGGAATATCTATAGCCCAATGGAGGTATGCACAGCCCCCCCCCCCATTGTTTTGACAAAGTCTATCTGCTGCTGCTATTTCTTCTTAAAAACCTAGTCTCTGTGGACTCTTCTAGAATTTTGTCTTTTTTTCATTAATTTTATACTTTTTGTATAATTTCAATTTCTTCCTTTCACTTTCTTCTTTCTCTCAACCTAGAAACTTCATACCTTGTCCTTTAAAAACAATCAAGCAAACAAGCAAACAAACAAACAAGAAAATCCCTGGACCTTGCATCTTCTTTACTGTCCAATTTCCTTTCCCACTTACAGGTAAAGGACAGTCTGTACCCAAGGTCAGCACACTTTTTTTTTTTTTTTTTTTTTTAGTGCGGAGCCAGATAGTAAAATTTTTAGGATTTTCAGCACACACACTGGCATCACAACCATTCAACCTTCTGTTGTGAAAGAAAGCAACTGTAGACAATGTGCAAATACACAAACTTGGCTTTGTTCCATTAACACTTATTTACAAAACTAAGTGGTGGTCTGGTTTGATTCATAGGCTCTAGTTTGGCAATCCCTGGACTATGTAATCACTGAATTCACTTCCTTCTCTCAGCATACGCATCCACACACTTTACTGCACTTTCCCACCATTTACAACTATCTCTGCTTTGTAAACCAAATGTAAACCAAGTGGTCCTTTTAAAACCAGACCCTCCACTTGACTGTAAATTCCTGCCTTGAACTCTCTCAAAGACATTCATCTGAAAATCCTCACTGACTAGGTGAAACCAGCTCCCACTGACATTCCAGATCACCTTTACCAAGTTTTACTTTTTTCTATTTTCAATGTTCTTTGAATAGAATTGAATTCTTCATGTCACATTAATTTTTCATCCTACTGAAATCTGAATTTGGTCTTCCTATCTCCTTGAAAATATAATCCCTAGGGTCGTTTTTAAGCTGCCATCTTTCAGATCTCAATTTAAATGTCATTTACTCAGAGAAGACTGTCTTAACTTTCAAATATAAATTAGGGAACTCCTGTTATTTGCTGTCCCCTCTCCTCATTTTCTACTTAGCACTCATCATGATTTACAGTAATACTTTTCTTTTTTATGGTTTTATTCCCCACTAGACTGTAATATCCATGATGAAAAAGGGTATATCTGTTTTGTTCACCTGTGTTCATTGTCCTTAGCACATAGTAGATCTTCAGTGTATATTTAGCGAAGGAGTAACTGTCAAATCCCAAGAATATTATTAGGTCTTAATTTACCGCTTCATTTGACACCTTTGCTCACTCCTTCTTTTGGAGACCCTCTACTTCCTTTATTTATAACATATTGTTAAAGTTTTTCTGACTAGTTCTTCTTTGCTACATGTGCTACTTTTTGGCCCACCTCTTATATTTCTGTTTTACAGAATGTCATTCAAATAGCCAACTGGTTTTTTATTCTATCATCTCCTTAGGTGATCTCAACTAAATCCATGCCATGATCTAATAACTATGTGCTAATATTTGGCAAATTTATATCTGCCCCCTAGATCATTTCCATAATTATAAAACTCTCTCTCCCTTTCTGGAACCCCAAAATTAAACTAGGAAAATCTGAATTCAAGTCTTCCCTATACATTTTCTTTCTTGTTTCAGACTTTGTATAATTTGTCAACACTGTGATCCACCAGTTTCTTATCAAATAAACCTTCCTTTTATTGTTGTCTGTCTCTTAATCTTCTCTACCAGTTTTTCTGTTTTTATGTCCTAAATATTACTCAGTCTCTTTAGTACTTAAGAAGAATGTCCTAGTTTAGAGTACCATTTTTTTCTCACCTAACCTACCTCAACAACCTCCCAATTAGTCTTCCTACCTGAAATCTTTTCTGAAATAAAGTCTGATATAAGAGTTTCTGCTTTAGTGCTCAATGAGTTAAATATTTATTCAACTATTAACTGTGAATAATGGGTATTTTCCTCAGTTTTTATGCTCTCAGTGCTCTCAGCATTATAATTGGGTAAAATATTACCTGCTTCATGGGTTTATGGTTATGAATACATAGTAAGCATTATATGAAGTACTTGTTCATAATAAGTAATTGATTATTATCTGTTACGTGAATGATTTGAGGATATTTCCATCTATTGAATGCTTTTTGAAAACATAGGAAACAATATACAAAAAAATTAATAATCTTTTCTAAAGAAGCGATAAGCCATGCCTGAGGCAAGTCCAATTTTAAATTAGCCCTGTGATAATAACACAATAACTTAGATGTCAGAAGACTAGTTTCCTGTCTACAGTTGCTCACTTACTAAATTACTAGTTGGAAAGTTGAGTTAGTATATATGCTTATTTAATCTTTTAAAAATTACTTATGCAATAGGGATATAATAATTTGGTGATTATAATTAATTTATCAATTAAAAATTGTTTTGATAAAACTTTTGTATCCATAATCATTTTTCTGTTGATCACCTGGGAAAATTGGTTGTGCTAATGAACATAGTACATACATTTAATAGATAAAAGCCTAATTTTTATGACTGGCCCATCCTTGATTTAAATCCTAAGTTTTCTGTTTTGCTTTGTTATTTTGGCTGGTTATATAACCTCCCTGAAATTCAGTTTTCTTCATCTGCTAAATGAAATCATGGTAACATTTAAGTGAGAAAATTATTGTAAACTTATTCTGAAATAGTATAATGTTGAAAAATGTAAGCATTATTAATTTTGATCAGCAGTCTAGGTTTTAAAATTTGGGGTGAGGTCAGAACATAAAATACAGTTAATTTAAATTAAAAAATTAAATGATGAACTGAATACAAAAGTATTATCATTTCACTCCTCAGATTGATTTTCCCAAACCTTAGACTTACAGCAAATTAACGTGATTGTTCTTAGTGTGCATACCTCCCATTAAGCTAGCAAATTAAAAGGCAACACACATACACTACTAATGAATTGCATGACCCAAATATATAAAGGTTTTGTACATTTTGAATCTAGATTAAAGATAAACATTAAGCAGTTGCAACACTAAGGAAAAGCGTTCATTAAATGACTGTTAGAAAGTCAAAAATAGAAGGTAAAAAATATTTAGGGAAATGATACAGGGCAGTCTATTAATTCAAGTTAACCCATTCTTAGTCCTCCAATTTCCTGGTGAATGGTTTATCATTTTCCTTACTTAGCCTCTCTGTTTTACCTTATCTGTTTTGCTGACATCTTCACCCCTTCATATTTATCATTTACTTCTGGGAGAAAAAAACAAAAAAAAACAAAAAATGCATTTCTTGACATCTCTTTTGATTTCATTAAAAACAATCATGTGTTGATGTTTGGCCAATACTCTGTATAGAAATAAAAATCAAGAAAATCAGACTTGTTTTTAATACATTAAAGTTATTTATTTTTTTATTGTTTATTTATTTTGAGAGAGAGAGAGAGAGAGAGAGAGCACGAGCAGGGGAGGGACAGAGAGAGAGGAAGAGAGAATCTTAAGCAGGCTCTGCACTATCAGCACAGAGCCTGATGCCAGGCTCAGTCTCATGAGATCTCATCCATGAGATCATGACCTGATCCAAAAGCAAGAATTGAACACTTAACCAACTGAGCCACCCAGGTGCCCCATATGTTATTTATGTATTTTGAATCAAAAAATTCAAACTGTACAAAACCTTTATATATTTGGGTCATGCAATTCATTAGTAGTGTATGTGTGTTGCCTTTTAATTTGCTAGCTTAATGGGAGGTATGCACACTAAGAACAATCACATTAATTTGCTATAAGTCTAAGGTTTGGGAAAATCAATCTGAGGAGTGAAATGATAATACTTTTGTATTCAGTTCATTTAATTTTTTTTAATTTAAACTAATTATACTTTATGTTCTGACCTCACCCCAAATTTTAAAACCTAGACTGCTGATCAAAATTAATAATGCTTATATTTTTCAACATTATACTATTTCAGAATAAGTTTACAATAATTTATTTATGTTGCTTTAATTATCCGTTATTGCAACAACCAAATTTCCATGGTCATCTGCTTTATTTTCCCTGTTCCAATTTATTTTGCATATCTCAATACTTGAACCTGAACCTAATATCCAATTGTAAATTAGTGATATATTTCACATTCATATATTTTCATTTTTCATTCTTGGTTCTTAGTTTTATTTACCTATTTTTCTAGACAATTTTCAGAGTTAGCTATTACTGTTTGGAAGAGCAAGAAACAACAACAATATATGTTATTTTAAGAAATGTTAATGTAAAAATAATGATTTGGTGGCTATCACCTATTCACCTTCAGCAAATTTTTCTGTCAGAGGTTGCCTTACAGTCTAATTCAACTCAAGCAACCGAATGTGTGCTGGGAAGATATTGGCATAGGTATCAGAAGAACTAGGGTCCATTCCTGGCTCTGAAAATTGGTAGAACCAAAAGAAACTTTAAAATTTCAAGATGTAACTTTCTTTTCCTATGAAATGATCATATATA
This sequence comes from Cryptoprocta ferox, assembly GCA_028646485.1. Lineage (NCBI taxonomy): Eukaryota > Metazoa > Chordata > Mammalia > Carnivora > Eupleridae > Cryptoprocta > Cryptoprocta ferox. The sequence continues at coordinate 164,086,918 of CM053567.1, forward strand.
TTACCTAAAATTGCCCTCTAACTTCAAGATTTTACTATGCTTGTTTCATTTCCACAAACCTAAAATTATGAATCAGCATAATTTTCCAATAGCAGTTTGCTTTAGGTACTGAATGGTGAAGACATTATTTCAGGTGTTCATGAGATACAGTTTTTTATCAAGTTTAATACTTGAAATACACAGCTAAAATTGTGATGGAACTCTTTAAAACAGAAAAAGAAAAGCAGTTCTTCTCAGAATAAATATCTCCAAAGATTCAGAAGAGTTACCTTTGGCTAAAATGATTTTCTGCAGCAATAGAATGTAAAATTCTTCTTAGAAGTGTAAACATATGTTGCAGTAATCCATTTAAAATTGTATGTTTAAACATTTTAAGATCTTCACTAATGACTATCACTTTTTTGGTAGAAGTAAACATCAGTCTTAAATTTTATACCTATCTGTTCCATTTATCAACTTTTTATGAAACAAAAGCCACAGAGGAAACATAATCAGTGTAATATACAGCAAACAATAAAAGCTGGAAAGTATAATTTTAAAACTAGTGACAAGTATAATTTTAATACTATAAGAGCTATGCTCTGCAAGTATAGTCATTACCTTTTTTGTCCCTTTTTTTCTCTATATATACATACTATAACACACACACACTCACACCACGCATTGGAGTTTATATAGAAATGGCTTATTTTTTTTCGCTATTTTCAAGGTTATAGCTGAGACAGCAAGGTAATAAAGTTACTCTCAGAGTAGACTGATTGGGGAATGGGTATCTTATTTGATTGGTATCACCTACGGAGTAATAACCCAAATCTTACTCCTAGGTCAACTTGCCTAGGAGAGAACATTTTAAGCAAGTTATCATTGGCTAACTTCCCTGAGATTTTCAGAGTTGAAAATGAGAGGCTCTTTTTGGTGTCTGAACTAGAAGAACAAATAATTGAGAGTTACCTGCAGCCAAGTGTCCTTAAAACAGACTAGAAAAGCAAAGGAAGCTTGGATAGTGAAATGATATAGAAAGTTCTTAGCATGGGACTAGGGCCAAACACAAAATAATCAGAGCAGAGTTGATAACTATTATTTATTGTTTTTATTATTGTGTGAGTTTGCACAGGAGTGTTCTGTCTTCCTTCCTCCTCTTCCTCTCCCACCTCTTTCCCTTCTTCTTCTTCTTCTTCTTCTTCTTCTTCTTCTTCTTCTTCTTCTTTTTCAGCTTGCTCTTCTTCTCCTCTTTCTCCTTCCCATCCCCATCCTCCTCCTTCTCCTCCTCCTCCTTCTCCTCCTTCCTGCTCTTCTTCTTCTTCTTCTTCTTCTTCTTCTTCTTCTTCTTCTTCTTCTTCTTCCTCTTCTCCTCTTGTTTCCCCTTCCCATCCCCATCCTCCTCCTTCTCCTTCTTCCTCCTCCTCCGCTGCTGCTTCTGCTTCTTCTTCTTCTTCTTCTTCTTCTTCTCATTTTAATTCTCCTGACTCTTCTCTGAATCTCCCCTCTGGGTCTAGAAAATTCAGAATGCATGTGCTGTCAAATATTTCTTCAACTTTAATGCAGTCTGATTAAAAAAATAAGTTAATAATGTTCAAAAATTTTTAGACAATCTATTTTATTTAACTGATGGATGGGTCTCAAACACTCCTGTGATACGGACATCTTTATAATGCAGTAAAAGAGGTGCAATTCAAAAGAATTAAGGTGAAAACTTAAGTCTAGGAACAAACAAGATAATAAATATTTCTAAAACCAATTTAATTGTCATTCTTTCTACTTCCTCAAATAGTTGGACAAAACCATTCATTTTGACTCTCAGAAAGAAAACTTTTTGATAGCATGGCTCAAAAATATGGCCATAAAGATGTGAAGTGATTTGCCCTGGAAACAGGAATCTTGCAACAATAGTCTGAGTCTGACATCTCTGTATAGTTGGATTAAGTGCATAGGTACTAAGAATCTGATGAAGATTTAAGCTATTTGAGGGGCGCCTGGGTAGCTCAGTCTGTTAAGCATCCAACTTCAGCTCAGGTCATGATCTCACATTTTGTGAGTTCAAGACCTGCATTGAGCTTTGTGCTGACAGCTCGGATCCTGGAGCCTGCTTCATATTCTGTGTCTCCCTCTCTCTCTGCCCTCTCTCAGCTCGTGCTCTTTCTCTGTCTCTCAAAAATAAATAAACATTAAAAATTTAAGATTTAAGCTCTTTGAGAGATGACCTAAGGCATCTGACAGTCTTTAAGAGTATATTTGAGCAAAAACTCATAGAAATCAGAAGTGGCTAGGAGCAGTACACCATCAGGAATCAGGGAGAGACTATCATAAAGAAAAAGTGGAAGAAAAGTAAGGAAATTACAGATTGGCTATAACTTAGAGCCTATTTGGCTTTTGTGATTAGCTCTTGTTAGGTTTCAATTTCATACCTTTGAAGCATTTTCAGGCTTAGATTTTGGTTTACATAGAAGGCTCCCAAATGATTAGAACCACCTCAGTCTAATGGCCTCCTTGTTTGATTAATTTAACAGAGTTTATATTCTTTTTACATCTTAATTGTTTGTAAGAATGCTATAAGTTGGCGAGAGGTTTTGACTTTATTCTGTGAAAAATGGCACATGGGAAAAATGATTGACGTTGACAATGTAAAATTTTTTTAGACTGAGTCCTATGCTTCTGAAAATAGCCAAGGTTAAAACAAAAAAACAAAAACAAAACCCCTTTTTTTTGTTCCAGGAGCTGACTTGCTTATGACAAGACCAGATGCAGACCCTCCAAATTCCCATCTGTTGCCTCATAAAAGAGGAGCTGAATTGTTGGTCCCCACTAATTAATTGGGGGGAAATGTGCTGTTAACAAACTTAAACAAACTTTAGTTAAGCTCTTCTCTCATTACTCCCAAGTTTTGAATTTTGACCCACTCTCAGAATACAACTCCTCTGTACCAGCACCTCCAGAGAAACTGTGGACCACAAGGAAAGATTCCCCGATGAACTGTCCTCCAGTCATGCCATCATTCTTTGTGGCCTTAGTTGTTTTTCCCTATAACAGACAACCCATTTTCTCTTGCACTTTGAAATTCTTATCAATCTCCCTCTGTATTTCCCCCACATTTTTGCTATAGTCTCTTTCCCCTTATTGCAATAATCCTTTGAATAAAGTCTATCTTGACCTAAATCCAGATTTAATTTTATTTGACATCTAAGTTTTTAATTATTGAATTATGCTAACCTATACATTTTGCTTGAGAGGATGCATGCTTCTATGTCCTATTATCTCTAATATAAGGGATATAATTTTCTGAGATCTAACAAAGAACCCTGCTACTTAAACACCAATTGATGCAGTTACACTTGCTTTCTCTTTCTTTAAATGGCCTTTAAAACACTTTTTTTGATTAAACTTTAACAAAAAAATTAAAAATGAACTTGAATTTCCTAAAGATCAATTGAGAACTTAGCAATATACTTTTATGTAACACTAAATTCCTTAACTTGAATATACCTATTAACTATGCTATAAAATTGTATCATATGTATCAGTACATAATCTAGAAGGATGAATGCCCAATAGAATATATTAATGTTCCACTTTCAATAACGATTTTCTTTTAAGTCAGATTTAAAATTGTCCTTTCCTTCAAGGTCATCCCATCTTTCCAAAGGAGGGTACATTATCTGAAAGTTCTTCCCGCTCTTTCTCCTACACTTGACATCTTTAATTTCTACATATTATTTAACTGGCCATGTGGCAGAGCAGATAGGGCTTTTGATATGGGATCATGTAAACTTAGGGTCAGCTACAGGCTCTGTAATTCATTTTTAGTTTGAACGTGGGAAAATAATATAGCCTATTTATAAAATGGAGAAGATAAATTTTCGTTGCAAGATTGGTGAGAAGATTAGTTAAGATAAAGATGCAGGACTTTCAAAAAATGATTCATCCCTAAGAAACAATGATTGCTGTTTCTTCTCTGGAGTGAGCTGCCAACAACTTTACATAAAGACTCCGGGCGTGCTTGGTTCATGAATTCTAGAAAGAGAGTCATAAATATTGTTAAAATGTAGAATAAAAAATACAATTTTTACTGCTGTGTGAGAGCATTTAGTTTCTTCTCCATTTTCCCCTAGAAGAGGACAGATAATTATTAGCATAGATGTGGAAAAATATTCCAACTTACTTTCTATACAACCCTTCCTATCACAATTATTTCTTCCCTGTGTACTCTTTCAAAATATGTAATCTAAGGAGTTTATTTGACTTTAACTGTCCGCATCATGTACAGTTCTGCTAATTATTGAAATCAGCAAAGTTAATACTACTATAAAAAAAGAAAAATAAAAGCAGCAGGCATTGCAACTAATTAGATAGCATACTTCTTTTTTTTTTAATTTTTTATGTCTTTATTTTATTGGGAGAGACAGAGACAGAGAGTGAGCAGGGGAGGGGCAGAGAGAGAGGAAGACACAGAATCCAAAGCAGGCTCCAGGCTCTGAGCTGTCAGCACAGAGCCCAACGCGGGGCTCGAACCCACAGACTGTGGGATCATGACCTGAGCCGAAGTCAGATGCTCAACCGACTGAGCCACCCAGGCGCCCCTAGATAGCATACTTCTTAAGTGCTTACACGTTATCTGTATGACTCCTCACTCTGCTTTTTATTTAATGTTCTAATTTTCCTTTTGTTTTTGTTATTTTAGGTTATGTGCACTACAGGAATTAAAACTACATGGTCTTTGTATGGTGACAAGGGAGCTACACTTGTGGTAAGCATAGCACAATGTACAAACTGGTTGAATCACTATGTTGTACACCAGAAACTAATGTAACATTGTGTGTCATTATATTTCATTAAAAAATTAAAGAATCTTAAAAAAACTTCTTTATAGATAAAAACAAAATACGTGATTATTAAATGATATGGGATGATTATAAATGTCATGTGTTAAGAATTTAAAACGAAGTTTGAAATGTAAAGTCACTTCCATTCACTCATTCAACTTCTACCATCATCCAGACTATATATCTATATCTATCTATATCTATCTATATCTATGTATCTATATATGTATGTAGGTATCTATCTATCCATCATCCATCTATTTGCTTTTTTGCTAAATGTTTAAATAAAATATAAATAAAATATATATTTAAGGCATACAACATGATGATTTTATATACTGAAATTATCACTACAGTCAAACTAATCAACAATATACCTCTTTACACAGTTATCATTTTTGTGTATGTGTGAATTGTAAGAACACCTGAAATTTACTCACCTAGCAAATTTCCAATGTTCACCACAGTACTATTAACTATCATCATCATACTGTACATTAAAGCTGTGAAACTATTCATCCTACATAACTGTAATTTTGCACCAATTCTCCCACCTCGTTGCCCCTTGTAACCACCATTCTATTCTCTGCTTTTATGTATTTGACTTTTATAGATTCCACATAAAAGTGAGATTATATGGTATTTTTCTTTCTATATCTAGCTCATTTTACTTATCATAATGTCCTCCAGATTTATCAGATTGTTGCGAAAGGCATGATCTTTTTATAAGGCTGAAAATTATATATATATATATATATATATATATATATATATATATTTCTGTATACATTTATCCATCAATGGACACAAGTTGTCTCCATATCTTGCCTATGGTGAATAAAGCTACAATGAATATGGGAACGTAAATATCTTTCAGGTATGCATATGCAAAATGCATTTGCTATGCATTCAGAACAGTGATTTCTGAATTATGTGGTAGTTCTATTTTTAATTTTTTTTTTGGAATTTTCATACTATTTTCCACAGGTTATACCAATTTACATTCCCACTAACAATGTATAAGAATTCTTTTTTCTCCACATCTTCACCAACACTTATCTTTTTTGGTAATAGCCATCCTAACAGATTTGAAGATGATATCTCATTGTGGTTTTGATTTGCATTGCTCTGATAATGAACAATGTTGAGCAGCTTTTTATATACCTATTGGCTTTTTCTATGTCTTCTTTCCAAAAATGTTTATGCAGTTTCTCTGCCTGTTTTTCAGTCAGTTTGTTTGTTAGTTTGACTATCAAGTTGTTTGAGTTTCTTATATATTTTGGATATTAATTCCTTACTTGATATTCAGTTTGCAAGTATCTAACCTTTTCATTTTATTGATGGTTCCCTTTGCTGTACAGAAACTTTTCAGTTTAATGCACTCCCACTTGTTTATTTTTGCTTTAGTTCCCTGAACTGTTCGAAGAATGCCCAATAGTGCTCCAAAAAGGATGTTCCATCATATACTCTCATCAGTAATTCTATTTTAACTTCTTTTATTATATTTATGGTTTAATTTACATCCAAGTTAGTCAGCATATAGTGCAATAATGACTTCAGGAATAGATTCCAGTGATTCATCCCCTGTTTATGACACCCAGTGCTCATCCCAACAAGTGTCTTCCTTATATCCCTTACTCATTTAGCCCACCCCCACCCCACCCATTACCCTTCCAGCAATCCTCAGTTTGTTCTCTGTATTTAAGAGTCTCACAGTAATTTAAATTTTTTATGTTATTTATATGAGAGAGAGAGAGAGAGAGAACACAAGTGGTGAAGGGACAGAGAGAGGGAAATACAAAATCTGAAGCAGGTTCCAGGTTCCGAGCCATCAGCACAGAGCCCACACGGGGCTCAAACTCACAAACCGTGAGATCATGACCTGAGGCGAAGTCAGACACTCAACCAACTAAACCACCCAGATGACCCATGTCTCACCAGTAATTTTAAAATTCCAGTAGCTTCACATGCTGATCAAGACTAGGGATTGCCAGTCTCTAATAGCAATCATTCTGGTAGGTGGATAGTGATATCATTGTATGTTTTGATATGAAATACGACTTTAAAATACACTTTGAAAATATATAGTACTTTTTCAAATACTCACTAGACATTTGGATATCCTTTTTTGTGGAACATCTGTCATGTGCCTTACATACGTTTCTATTGCTATATCTGTCTTTAAAATATTGATTAAAAGGAAAAAATTTAAATAGTGATTCATGCATATTTGCATGAATATGCAAAGTTTTAGTTAATATGTGATGGAATTATGTACTTTTCTGTTGCTTGCTTTTTCACCCTTCTGACTAAAGGAAATTTTTAATTCTAATGTAATCTAATTTATCAGACTTTTCCTTTATAAATATTTCTATAGTGCATATGAGCCTGAGTACTATTCCAGAAATGTTTGCTTATTCAAGTTTATGAAAATATTTCCTCTGACATTTCTCAAATCTTTTGTAATTTTTATAAATATTGAATCTGTAATTGATTTGTGTATGTTGTACAATAAATGCCAAATACCATTTTTGTATATGTAACATTAATTGAAATTTATTAGATGACTATTTCCTCACCTCCGCTACATCACTTTTATCAAAAATCATGTGTATTTATATATAACAGTTTGTTTCTGAACACTGTATTCTTTGGCATTAATCTATTTTTCTATTGTACTACTCATAAAACAGAGCTTTCATTAGCAAGGCTTCATAATAAATACTTATATTTAAAAGAATAAAATAATCCCACCTCCTTGATATTTCTCTTCAAATCTTGGCTATTCTTTGCTCTTTGAATCACCATACAAATTTTAGAATGAGCTTGTCAATATCATCACAGAAAAACAAAATCTTGACATTTAGTTTGGGATTACACTGAATAATTTAATTGATTTGGGCGTAGTGCTATCTTTCTAATATTGAGCCTATCAATCCATAAATATGGTATATCTTTCATTTATTTAGGTTTTTCTTATCACTTAGCAGCACTTTATTTTTTCTGAATAGATTTATTCATATTATCATATGTTCTTAATGTTGTTTTACAGGTTTTTAGTTTCACATTTTCTTTTCTTTTTAAAATGTTTTTAATGTTTATTTATTTTTGAGAGAGAGAGAAGCAGAGTGTGAGCAGGGGAGAGGCAGGAAGAGAGGGAGACACAGAATCTGAAGCAGGCTTCAGGCTCTGAACTGTCAGCACAGAGCCTGACATGGGGCTTGAACCCATGAACCATGAGATCATGACCTGAGCTGAAGTCAAAGTCTTAATCAACTGAGCCACCCAGGTGCCCCTTTCTATTTTATTTTCTAATTATTTATTTAACGTCCATAGAATGGAAATTTTTGTACATTAAGCTTATATCTGGCAGAAACTCACTTACTAATTGTAGTCAAGTATTTGTAGATTTTTCTAGATTTCCTGCTTTCATAATCATGTAATTTGAGAATTCAGTTTTTTTCCATTTATTATACACTCTTTCCTTTACCTGAGTCGAGAACATCCAGCAAACTGTTGAATAGAATTAGAGATAAATAAGCATTCTTATGTAATTTCTAGTCTCCAAGAGTGAGTTCTAATACATCACCATTAAGTAGGTTATTTTCTGTGTTTTTTTTTTTCATAGATATCCTTTATTAAATCTGTCAAGTTCTTTTCTATTTCTAATTTGATGTGCTTTGGTAGGAACAGGGGCAGAATGTTATCATTGCTTCATATTGTTTGTTATGCTGTCTATATCTTCATCAGTTTTGGAGAGTGATTAGTCAGGTGTTATGGAATATAAAATATAACTATTTAACAACACCTCTTTAGAATTCTACTTCAATGCTAGCAAATGATTATATCTATAATCCAGAGTAAAGTTTTTAGGTTACATGAATAGAATTCCCAATTGAAAAAAAAAAAAACCAGTTTATGAGTTAGTTCATTTTTAGTATTATTATAATACATTTCTCAAGAAAACTTTTGATATTGTGGTGGGATGAAGTGGTAATATGAACTTTCCTGCCTATATCAGTTACCAAGTCTGCCAATGTAACTTTTCATGGTCCTTCTGCCCAAATGAAACATTCAGCCACTTTGTTCTCACATGTAACTATACCCTCTGCAAAGTTGACACATCTTCTTGCCTCTTTTGTTTTATATTTCTCCTTAACAATGGTTATTCTTAGTGTATGAAATTTTTCTTAATCATTTTGTTCATTTTTTCTCTCTTCTTCTAAAATCTAAGTTCCAAGAGAACGTGTTTGTTTATTTTGTCAGTGTGGTACCCTGGCATTCAGAACAAATGTTTATAACAGCAAGAAGGAAAACTAGAAGGGCATCAAGATTTCTAGCATAAATAGCATAGGATTACTAAGATAACAAACTGGCCAAAGTATACAAGGGAAATGTGTCTTCTTTTTTTTTGGTCACTGGTAAAAATAGGATAACTTGGAGGGATTTAACGCGTAGAGTGAACTGATCATACAGTATTTTAGACTGACTCTGTCATTGTACTGAGGTTAACAATTTGTATTATTTTTCAAAATCATGACCTTATTTTATCATGATCTTATTTTATCATTGATCTGTTAGGCAAAATAACTGTGACTTTGTAATATGCCTGTTACTAGTCTGTTGGACAGTATTATTAATTCTATTTTAATACAAGGAAACTATAGTTTAGAGAGATTACAAAACATACACAACTTATATAGTGGTGTACCAGGTTTCCAATAATAATAACTATTATTATTATTTTGAAACATAAATTTAGTTACAATCAAATACTGATCTAATTTGTGACACCACTGATACTATAGTCACATTGATGAGTTCTTTAAAAAAAAACATATTTTCCTGGCTTCTACCTCAAATGATTCTGATATTGAGGCTCTGGAATAGGGTCTATTTATCTATATTTTTTAGCAAGTTGCCTAAGGGATTCTGATGAATAACCTGATTTAAAAGCACAAACATGTTTGATGGTATTTCTTTTCAACAATTGGTTTAGGCTAATTAGAGAGAAAATTATTATAGTAGTGCACCTGAGTTAAGACAACAGGAAATGGTGAAAAGATAGCCATGATAGAACAAGAAGCTGTAAATGACATAAATTAATGGAATATAATGTTTACCTTGTTCAGTTCTCCAGGGTTCTGTTAGCAAAGCACAGACACCATAGGGATCATGAAATAAGGAATCTCACATTACATAATTTTGGAGGAGCCAGAAGACTAAACAACTGAAAAGGGGGTTAGAAGATCAGAGGAAAGTCAGTTACATGCCCCGGAGCAGGTGGAGGTTTACAGGAAAATCTAGGAGCTAAGTGCACCAATCAGCTAGAGTAGAATGGTGATGGCCACCTAGTGTATACATCTGTGGCAGGATGTTGTGGCTACTGCCCTTCTGACTTTGATAAGGATCAGCCTCCTGTTTCACATAAATGCCCTCTCCACATTGCTTCTTAATATACTTACAAAACAAAAAAAGAGGGGCGCCTGGGTGGCTCAGTCCGTTAAGCGGCTGGCTTCAGCTCAGATCATGATCTCCTGGTTTGTTTCGAGTTCTGTGCTGACAGCTCAGAGCCTGGAGCCTGCTTCCAAGTCTGTGTCTCCTTCTCTCTCTGCCCCTCACCTGCTCACACTCTGTCTCTCTGTCTCTCAAAAATAAATAAACATTAAAAAAAAGAAAGAAAGTGAAGAAATACTTGTGTGAAGGAAGCGACCAACATAATGGGGGGGGGGATTAAGATAAATGTACTCGTGTTGAAATAAGTTTATATATCATCCAGTGGAGAATTATTAGTCAAAATTTCCCCTCAAGATAAAATTTTCCAGTTTCTCCTTACTGTTTTTGCATGAAGAATCAAACATATTGTGTCTTCACTCCTGGCTAACATAGCAGGTTTCTGTTATGTTTCTAAAGACGGTTGTTATTTTTACTGCCCTCTATTCTTTCAATTATCTTTTAGTTTTATTGATCACGGGTTTGTGTTGGTCTCTTGTGGCTACTGTTTTTCTAAGTTTGAAAGTAAAAAAAGCACTAGTTTTGAGCCAAGGGTGATATATCAGCACTGCCAGCAATTAGAAAGGAGAGTTCTTAGTGATGCAAGGAGAACAGGATCTGGACCCCACCAGCGCACATCTGTTCTTGTTTCTCCTTTCCTCTAAGCAACAGCCATCTTCTGAGCAAAATGGCAGCTGCTGTATTTTTATCTCCTAAATATTAAATATTTTCACATTTTTCCAATATTGCATATTTTCACTTCTGTCCAATTCTTGTTCATGAATGAGAAACTGGGTAACATAAATGCTAATAACAACTTAATTGGTGCTAAAACAGTCCAGCATGTATGGTAAGGGAAACTCAGATTCACATAGTATGTAGAGTACTGGGGCAAAGTTCTAAGGACTAGAATACTGAATGAAATGAAGTTGGTCTGAATTAGGGTATGGGTTGATAGTAAACTTAATGTATTTTTTTCTAACTATCTCCAATCTTACAACCCTTTTAATATATATTTGGGATATTTAATAAGAACTGAAATAATCACAAAGCTGGAAAGTAATAAAAATATTTAAGCTTGCTCTTATCTATATTGTCCTGTATTATATTGGGATGACAAAATGTTCTTCCATGATCTGTTGGTGTTACACAACTCAAAAAGGGATTTCCTAGTACTTTTCCATTTCTTATGTACTACATCTTCTCTTCTAATACACAATTGAGTAGTTCTATGACTTTTATCATGAGACATGACCTAATTCCCACTTTTGTGAAATTTCCATCTATTTTCTTCTCTGTGTTACTCTGAATGTAGTCAATTTTATATCTCCCTAGTGAATCTGTGCTTTTCATTCAGTTATCAAAAAAAAGTGTGTTTTGTAACATCAGTGATTTTTAATTTAAAGAATATAAATTGTCTTTCACACATTGTCTTTTACATTTCCTTCTCATTGAGCTAAGCTTTTGGATATCTACTTAATCATATGAATTTTAATTATAGCGTTAATTATATTTCATAAACTGCTTTTTAATATAATATTTCCAAATTTCCATTCATTCTTACTTCCTCAACTATTTGTTCTGACTTGCCTCAAGGACAACTTTTCTCTGTTTTATGTAATCTAACAGAGACACGCAAGGTAAAATGTAGGAGCTGACATAGAAATCAAGTAGTGAAAATTAGGACTGATAACAGAGATAAGTTCAAAAAAGATATTTGCTATCAGATACTAGGCAAAACCCAGGAATTAAAATCAGCTTACATTCCTTGACTACTCTTAAAATATATAGGCCATAGGAATAGGATAAAATTCAGAAACACTGGCTTTTTAAAGCAATTTATTCTCTATGAGGTAATAGAAAATGCTAAGTAATCATCAGAATTCATTAGTAAGATCAAGCTTGAAAGTGAATATGAAATATGTGATTATCCAAGAATCTACATGCTGGTCTGAGTTACCATATGTGTCTGCTTTTCTCATTAGAACAAAAGCTCTTTTGCATGGAAACCTTGTGTCATTTTTAACCTGTCACCTCTGCAAAGGAGTGATCACAAGGATCTGAAGTAATTATTGTTGAATAACTCACTGGAAAATATATATATTAATAATAAATTAATTAATTAAAATAATAATATAATACATCAAATACCACAAAAAGAACAAAGCTAAGTTTAGAGCATTTTTTAAAAGATGAATGGAAACCAAAACAATGTCTTTCATAATCAAAGTAGTTGTCAATGAATCAAAGTTTCTATCCTAATTTTATTCAAGCTTTATAATATGTTCCCATACCCATTTTGATTTTGTGGCAATACATCTATTTTCTCTCATGCTTTATGCTTCCTAATGAAGATGAAAAATCAATTATTTCTGAATTGAAAATACTGAATCCAGTTGAAATGTGATTCTCATATTAAGTTTCCAACTCTTAGTATAAATCTGAGAGGTGATCAGATTTAATGTGTATGTGCTTTATGGAAAATTAAGACGGGTCATGCTAATATGGAGTTATTGATGTGATGTTTTGTATGAAGCACATTAAGCAGGAAATTCTTACCATAAGACTGCCATTGCATATCTGTATTAATGAAACTTGCTACCATTCTTAAAACAAGGATATATCCTAATACTATTACAGATTAATATGGGTGACAATAGCTAAAAGTGTTAGAGCAGTTCAGAGAAGGAATAGACAATGGTTATTTAGAGAAGTCTTTCTCAAAGGGATAAGATGAGTTAAGCACAGAAATATTTGAATACAAACTTCCCACTGCACTATCTTAATTGTTGCTAATATAGGTCTTTTACTAATTTACATTTTCTCATAAATATCATAATCTTAAAAGATGTTTCCTGTGAAAAAAAAATAAAATTATTTTTAAAATATTATTTCTGAAGAGTTTTTCTAGATATAAATATTTCATTCAGTTTATTTGTAATGTACTTAGAACTACTTGTGGGAAAAAGTCAATAACCTAGAAATATCTATGTATAAAATTTTAAACTTCCCATTCATTCATTTATTCTTTTAACTATTATTGACCCTCTATTTTGTGTCAGACACTATCTAGGAACCAAAGATATGAGAGATACCTTTTTCTGTAAATCCCAAAGTCCCTGAAAAGATAGAACATACACAAAACATGTAAGTAAAATAAGGAGCAGTTTCTCAACCTTGGTATTTTGATATTTCAGGACAGATAATAATTTGCTGTGGGGGCCTATCCTGTGTACTAGAAGATTTTTAGCAGCAACATCTCTGGTTTTACCTGCTAGATGCCAGGATCCCCTTCCCCAGTCACGAAAACTGAAAATGTTTCCAGATATTCTTAAATGTCCCCTAAGGGACAAAATAACTTCTGCCTGAAAACCACACATACAGTGTATATTAGAAGTTAAGTGCCTTGGAAAACAATAAAACTGAACAGATGGTTTACCTTCACACAGTGATTAGGAACCACAGCCTTTGTCCATGTGTGGCTCACTCAGAGCTCATCTTCCACTTGAGACTCTAGAAGAAAGGTTGTTGGACAACAACCCTTAACTGAGTAGCTGCTTCCAAAGAATACCACAAAATGAAAGGATGTGTTTATGGGAAGTTAGTTGCCCCTTGCTTAACTGGCAAGGTCAGGAACCAGTCAAGAGGATGAATGTAGTATCCATAAAATATGTTAAAAAATTTCAATGTTGGACTATTCCAATATCTCCCAATTTTGCATTTCTCATATTCTGCAGCACTTTTTGCTAGGCTTCCTTCCTTTATTTTATTATTTTTTCTTTCTTTTGTTTAATAATAATTTCCAAAGAAATGAAATAATCTTTGAAGAAGTTGTCTAGTTGTCCATAATGGTTAATCTTCTCTCGCTGTTGATGCCTTGTAGAAATAAGGAGTACGTTCATAAGGCATAAGGTCATGGTGAATGATAGACTAGACTGTGTGATGATACTAAAGTACACAAGCATCAATTCAAAGCCCTTTACCTATTAAACATATTACTTCTTGAAATTAATTGGTTTTAGGTTAGCATCTCTGTAACCTGGACAGAGTCTTACTAAGATATCAATATGTCTCAGAGCTGAGCAATGATGTAAAAATAAATAAATAAACAAAGCATGAATATTTAAATACATAAACACATATATTCATAAAAATTTAAATACAGGAAGGAATCCTGTACTGATAATTAAAGATTTTGCTTTTATTGTTTTCTAAAATAAGTAATATTTTGATTATCACTGTGGAAACATTGAAATAATTCTTCCTTTCACACTACATTGTGATCACCCGATTATGAAATATCTAATGCTATATTGACTGTTAACAGCCATGATACCAGGGATAGAAATGGCCAAGTTACCAAGTAATAGGGACAGGTAAGTAATAAAATGGTTATTTTCTAATAGATTTTCCTAACTCTGCTTTTCACAATATGTCAAAATTTTATGTTTTATTAAGTACCACAAAGATATTTAGGCCCATATTTAATCAGCAATACAGAATAGTTTCTATCTACATACAATACTTAAAAAGCTACACATTTTCAAAAGTACATTTTTTTAAATGTTTTATCTATTTTTGAGACAGCACAAGCTGGGGAGGGGCAGAGAGATGGGAACAGAGGATCTGAAGCAGGCTCTGTGCTGACAGCAGTGAGCCCAATGTGGGGCTCGAACTCACGAATCGCGAGATCATGACCTGAGCTGAAGATGGACGCTTAACCAACTGAGCCACCCAGGTGCCCAAAAAAGTACATTTTAAGAAACAATATATGAAAGAAGCCTAATGCACTCAATTCTCTAAAATAAACATTAAATCCATACAAGCAGGGAACATATATGTAGATCTTTTAATATTCTATTTATTCTCTGCTATCACAACCTATTCAACACACACAAAATAAAAATGAACTGATGTTATTGAATTGCACAGCAGTGTGTTATGTCCCTTTCAAAAGTGCTATAGGAAACAGACTTGAAAAATTCTTATTTGATCCACTGTAAGAAATATTGTTGAGGATGATGTTAATTATACTATACAGTTTGAGTTTTATGATTACTCATAGGTAAAAGATGTCTAATAGTAAGTCTCTAAAATAACTGTCCCAATGATATTATAAGCCTTAGATACTTTGCAAGTAATCTGAATTATTTTCACTGATGGAATTCATGGAATGATAAAAACAAAATGTGTGTCCTAACCATCACATATGCATAGATTTGTATTGTTTTGCATTATCTTCATTGCTAATGACATGATATGGCCCTACCCCAGTATTATATATTCTTGTTATTTCAATTCATGTTATATTATGTACTATGTGTCTCTATACTCAGCCCTACATCTCTTTGAACCAAGAATATATACAAATAAAATAAAACTATTCTAAAAACCTGAGACATAACTATGTATTAACTTATGTAGATAAGAAAATATTTTGGGGATGCCAGTTTGTTAACTGTCTGACTTTTAATTTCGGCTCAGGTCACGGTCTCATCATTTGTGAGATTGAGCTGCTCTTGGGGCCTTATAATGACAGTGTGGAACCTGCTTAGGATGGTCTCTTTCCTCTCTCTGCCCCTCCCCACTCTCTCTCAAAATAAATAAATAAACATTTAAAAAAAAAAGATTTTTTAATTGACATACAGGGTTTAATTCAGTATTTGACAGTATTTGACTATCATTTGACATTTAAACTGTTTACATAAAGAATCATTGACGAAAACCCCACCATAAGAACAACATTCTCAATGAAGTACAACAAAAAAATATATTCTCTAAACACATTTCTACAGCGTCCTGTGTGCAACTCACTAGTAGCTCAGTAGAACTCAGAACTCTTTACTGTAGTCATAACGCTTGTCACACTTTTCTTCATGTTGTCACAGCAAGTGGTTCAATTTTCACCTTAATAGATTCCACTCTGCATGATGCTACCTGATACTTCCTCTTTAAAACAATTACCATAAAAGCAAAGCATATTTGAACCAAAAAGTCTAAAAAATATAGACAAATACAAAGAACTCCTTACATGTGTGTATTAACATTTTCAAATTCTCTTTTATGCACATTTGTGCTATGAATAGGTAGGAATACATATATTTCATAGAAATTAAAGAATCATTACAGCCATATTTTGTAATTCTCTCCCTTCATAAACTATCCTTTTTTGCAACCTCATTAAGCACCCTCCCTCATCTCGTTTTAATGACCACAAATCAATCTGCCTAATGGACTTATCATAATATGTTTAGGAACTCTCATTATTAGGTGAGTTAAATGATTCAGCAACATAAGCAATGTTTTGACTACACTGAGCAGTTTAAATTTCAAGCAGATGAGTTCCAAAGGACAAGTTCTTTGAAGTGGGATTTTTGAGGCAAAAAGCAAGCCAAATATCAAAATTTTGACATAATATGTCAGATTGTTTCAAAAGTTGCAAAAAACTTCTGCTACATTTGCACCAGAGTGTTCTTGTTACACTGACATATTTATCATATTGCCACCAGTGTAAGAATAATTACTGATTATATGCTGTCAAACATAAACTCTAACTTGCCGTTAAAAACATTTCATGCAGAATTATTTTGTATAGATTTCTCATTTTATCCTAAATGTTTATAACTGGAAAGCTAATTTTTATAAATATATTATTTGTTTTGTTTGTTTTCTGCCCATTCATTCACTTTCTCACTTCACTTGTACCTCACAAATACTACCAAATAAAATTCTGTATTTACATGAAGCTTCATCTTGAATATAGCTCACAATCAATTTATTTTTTATTTTTTATTTTTTTATTTAAACTTTATAGTTTATTGTCAGGTTGGTTTCCATATAACACCCAGTGCTCTTCCCCACAAGTGACCTCCACCAAGACCATC
>CM053567.1:164104611-164233925 GCA_028646485.1 Cryptoprocta ferox
TGAGGTTGTCTTCTTTCTGGCATCTGTTTCTTCTTTCCCCCACTTGCAAATCCAAGTTTTATCCCTTCAGTCCTTCTCAGTTCAATCCATACGGGCGTGCGCGGATTACAGAGCTCCCTGCTCTTCCGCCATCTTGTCCTCCCTTCCCCTCCAATATATTTTTTAAAGATATAAGAGAATCCATACAAAAAAAACCCCTTTGTTCTGGTCATCATCCCATTTTCTTTCCTTCCAACCCAACATTTAGCAGCATCCTAAATTTAACATATACATATAATATTGTTTTTGTACATTTACCACACACGCAAATTGTAAAAATATACTGTATTATCTTCTTAAAATTTCCCTTAATGCTATCATCTGAATGTATGTTTCTGTACTTTTCCCTTTTCAGCAAATTCATATTTTTAAGTATCGATCTAGGTTTATATATATTTAGTCATTATTTTTTAGTGCTATATAGAACACACATACACACACACACAACTAACCCTATCTCCATTCTTCTACTAGTGTAAATCTAAGACATTCCCAATTCTCCATTATAACCATGACATAACAAAATTTTGCATGTTTCCTGTTCAAGGGTGAAATTTTTCCTTCATATTTCATGCCTAACATAGAATTCCTACTCCTAGGTTACATGTGTCTTTGATTGTGTTGATTATTGCTGAAGACCTTTCCAAAGTGTTCAATTTACATCTCACCAGCAAAAATGCAGGTATCCCATTTTCCATTACCTCCTATTATGCTCATAGCATATACTACAAATAATGCTTAAAAGTATTTTGTATGATTTTGTTAAACTTGCAAAGATATTTCATTTTTCTCTTAATTTGTATACTCTAAGTTACTGGTAGGGCAAAATATCATTTCACATTTTTATTGTCCATTTGAGTCATCCTTTTTGTGAATTGACTGCACATAATTTTTCCCACTTTTTTCCATTGTATTGTCTTTTGTTAATGGATTTTAGACATTGTTTATATATTACTGATCCCAAAACCTTTCAAATGTTTTCTTTCATTTTGTTTTTTTCAACTTTCTTTATGTATCTTTTGTCATAATGAGATATTAATATTAGCTATTTTTTCAATCTATTTTATTTTTTTGAGTTGTCTTACTGAAGAAATTATTTTTATATATAACAAAAATATATCTCTCTTTTAAGACAATGTTAAAGCTGTAATTCATTTTTCTATTTTTAATATATTAGAAAATATTGGCATATACTATGAGGTCAAGAACCAATTTCAAATTTTTCCTTTTGCATGTGATTAATTAATTTTTTTCCAGAAGAATTTATCATATAGTCATGGTTTTCCTGACTGATTTAAAAAGAAAACTTCTGTTGTAAATTTTCTTATATATATGATCTTTTTCTTCCATATTTATGACTATTTCATACGGTTTTAATCAGTATTGCTGAATTATCCAAGGTTTGATCAAGATAACAGAAGCCATGCCAGGGAGTTCAATGCAGTGAATTTAATATGCAAGTTATCCAGAAAGTTAACAGAACTAAAAAAGCAAAAAGGAGATAGTGAGATGACCTGCGATTTAGCAACAGTAGAAGAGCACTACGACCCCTAGGGCTGGATAAAGCCATGGGAGGGGAGGTGTACGTGAGGTCTTGTGGCTGTGATGGCAGGGACAATTTGACCTGGGTAGAGACAACATTGGAGGAGATGCCAGATGCCAGAGATGCTGCACTGAAGTAGAGGGAAAGGAGCAGAAATAATCCATTTTTCTCAACTCTCATTCTATTCTTCAGAATACTGTCCATTGACCTAAGGTCAGTAGGTATGGAGGCCTGGGAAATGTAGTTTAACTTATCAGTGAAGATAAATAATGAGCAAAGTAAGGACATAGTAAATCCCAATATATGGTAAAGCTATGCCACAACCCTTTCTTAGTATGTCTTATATAAATTGCCTTTCCTTTTCAATTTATCTTGATTTCTTTATGTGAAATGTAGAAGTCACTTTTCAAATTCACTAAATAAGAGGGGGAAAAAAGCAAAGGAAAAAATAAGTTTTTATTACAATGGAATTAATACATAAGCTAATTTGGGAAGTTCTTGACATATTTATGTGGAAGTGGTATGGTATACTAATTAAGATCATGAAGACTAGAGAACATATCTGCAAATTGAACTACTTACTAGCTGTAAACAACATACCTCTGCATCAGCTTTCCATTTGTAAGAGGAATATAACAGTACATAAAATAAACTTGTTGTGATTTTTAACTAAATATGTGTAAAGCACTTAGAACAAAACCCGGTACATGCCAGGCACCCAATAATATTGTCCTTGTTGGTGTTGTATCATTGCTATTAACATTAACAATTTTTTTTTTTTTAGTTTTCCTGTCCATCATGATGGTATATTATTTCAGTTACTTAATCCTTTGTAATTAAAAAACATTTATAAATTTCTCTATAGAAGTCTTATACATCTTTTCAAACTTTTTTATCCTAACTATATTGCATTCTGGTTAAATTCTACAGCATTCACTCCCAATTCACTAATTCTCTTTTGAACACTGTCTAGCCTATAATTTTTGCAAATACTAAATTTTACAAATTTCGGTCTGTGTTTTTCCATCTCATGAGTAGTTGATTGATTTTCCCTTATTATGGACTTTAGTTTTGTTTCTTATCTATGGTTATTTATTCAAAGGTTAAATATGAACATGTATATTGATATCATATTGTTGTAGCATTTATATTTAATTAGGAGTAAATTTGCCTATCACATGCATGTGCACACATGTGTGAATGTTGGCTATCTTCTTTAGTATCAGCATTCCTTTTCTACCTTTTTATTTTGTAGGCGTATTTTGAGTGGGAATCGTGTGTTCTTTTTTTAACTGTACCTCATCTGGTGTTTCAAAGTTTCTTTCCCTCACCCTTCCCTATGGTGACTTATATTGGCAGTAGTACAGAGATATCAAAACTCCAGCCACTGAGCTAGTAAGTTCAGTTCAGTTATGGTACGAATTCTGATTCACATACCATGTTTGTTCCTTTCTGTTTCTCTTAATAATTAGATAGGCAATAAATAAATATATAAATAAATAATAAATAAAGTAAAATAAATAAATAAAAGCACAAACATAACTCAAAATTATGCACAAGCATAGTTTTCCTCCCTTAGCCTCATTTTATGATTGAGAAAGCTCTACCTTCTGTCTTGATATCCTACAGTGGGATGAAATCTAGCTCTTACTTTTGATGTGGAAATGTTGAGGTTCAGAGTGAATAGTCAAGAAAGCATTCTTGAGATGTCTTCAGTGCAAAAAGCTCACTTTATGAATGCATAGAGAAAGCACCCATGGGCATAAAGAGCTGCACTGGGGTTGTGAGGAATGGCTAATTATATACTTTCAAGTTAGGGACAGGTTAGAGATAGTGTAAATCTCTAAAAAATTTAAAACCAAGGTTTCCAGGACCTTGAGATCTTGTTAGGAAAAGGTCATATATTACTGTCTAATAAAACCTTAATCATAAAACCCTTCAGATGTTTGTTTGTAGGACAACTGTTAACATTGAGTAGAGATAAAGGAACTTTCCAAATGAATTTTTATATGTTAAAGGAGACTTACAGGATCCTGGAGGTTGGAGTAATGTTAAGCTAAGATTATCTTTGTCAGTGCACTGAAAGTTATAAGAAAATTTTATTTCTTTTGCCTTTGTTCCTCACATCAGTTTCACATAAATTTCCTGTTTAGATGTGCTTATAAAAAATTCAAAGACAGTAAAGAAAAACTATATAAGCAAATAAGTCACTATAATAAACAAAAGTAAAATAAATTTATTCCTGGTAAAATAAATTAATAGTGTAATCCATTAATACATTATTAGTCCAAATTTCCCCTCAAGAGGCACCTGGGTGGCTCATTAGGTTAAGCGTCTGACTTTGGCTCAGGTCATGATCTCATGGCTTGTGGGTTGGAGCCCTGCGTTGGGCTCTGCTCTGACAGCTCAGAGCCTGGAGCTGCTTCGGAATCTGTGTCTCCCCCTCTCTCTGCCTCTCCCCTGCTCGTGCTCTATCTGTCTGTCTCTCTCTCTCTCTCGAAAATAAATAAACAAACATTTAAAAAAAATTTTTAAAACCTCTCAAAATAAAACTTCCAAATAATCTTGGCTGTTTTTGTATGAGGGGTTCATTAATACATGTAACTTCACTCCTGATTAACATTTTAGGTTTCTGTTATTTATCTAAAGATACTTATAATTGTTAGCATGCTATGTTCTTTCAATTATCACTATTTTTACTTATATTGATCATGGCCCTGTGTTTAGTATGGAAGTTACCCTAAAATATGAAATTATAAATCTGTCTCATCATAAAGCCACTGCATAAGTAGTGCATTCTAATTTCAGGGTAGGAGTGCAATGACAGAGCAAATGCCTAACATAGGATTTGAAGTTTGTTTTGTTTGATTCCAAAATTCATTCTCCCCTTTATCTCCAATTGTAGTGACAAGAAAATTTATTTTCATATCCTCTTTGCATTTTGTGGAGTTGGTGAATTACAGTGAACATGGCACATAGAGGAAAAGCATACAATGAATTTGTGGCCAACATACAGAGAATCCAAGTAGAAAATGTGTGGAACTTAAGTCATGGCTTGTTGGCATAGAGAGACTGTCACCACACTCAGGACTTTCAGCTTCAGTGGGTGAACATTGTGGATGAGGATCATAGATATACGGTGTTCATATCACTTTCTACTATAGATGGAAAAATCCCAGATATCCCTGTGGCAAATCACATATTCCTAGCACTGGAAGGCCTATTTAATGCATGGTAGGGATAATTTGCAGCTTTTTAACATTAAACATTAATCCCATTAATATGGATAGCTAGTGTTCATGAACCTGGGAAGATGCAACATAGAAATTTTATTTCTCCAGTAAATTGATAAATAGTATAGAACTTGAACAGGGGGCCCTAGAAGCAATTCTAAACAATATCTCTTATAGGTAGCAACATTATTAATTATATAGCCTCCTGATGTAATTATTTATAGAGTGAATACTAATTTAATGGCCTAAATTCTATTGCGTGTGTTGAAAAATTAGTTTTTAATGTAATTTGTACATGTTCACATTTTGTAGAATTTTTAATTAAGTTTTTTTTTTTTTCATTATGAGGTTAGGGTTGTGAAAGACAGCAGCCAAGTGCTTCAAAAGTGACCTACCTGCATCTGTGGTGCCCCTTTATCCCGAGAGAAAAGCCACCATTAAAACTGTATAGCTTCTATTGTTTGCAATTATGCATTTTGACTGCAAACTGTCATTCTGTTTCTCTTTCAGTTTACCAAGACACATCGCATCAAGGATGAGATTGTATTTTAAAGCAGAAAGAATATTTTTGTTGGTTTGGGGAAAGAATAACCAATTGCTTACATATGATGCTAGGGAACTATAAAATTTCCTTTTTATCCTTCTATTATGCCATGTTGCCCAGGAAAAGGTTGAAATATATCTAATACCAATTTAGGAATATGTATACACTAGTGTCCCAGTACAGTTCATCTTTACTATTCAAATTTCCCTGCTCTGTTCAAGATTAATTTTACACAAATCGGCATACTGCTCTTTTCATTATTACCGTGACATTCAGTTTTGCCAATGAGTTCTTAGATGGATGGAGTAAGTTATCTATGCTAATTAATGATAGTAAAATGCTCTTAAATGTTAAATCATGTTCTTGGTGTATTTAAGACAAAAGCCTTTCCAAGGTGCTCTTGAAGAGTTTTTTTCCTCCCCCAGCTATCACCTCCATTCCCCTAAATTAATGTATCTGGCATTTCTGTATCAGAATGCTAATTTATTGAGTGAGCAAGAAGAAAATTATGGCAAATAAGGTCTCTTCTGCTCATTCTTGGGAAAATGTCGAGATTCAGGATATAAATCCTCCTTTCTGCTCATTCATCTTTTCTCTCAACCTCTCTTTTTTCTTCATCCCTTCTTCTCTTCCTTTCTATCTCTTCTCCATATTTGTCTTCAGCCAGTAAATTTATACATTTAAAAAATGTGTTGAGAGATAGATCATTTATCTGTTCCACAGGAACAAACCACCAAAGTTTAATGGCTAAAAGATCAACTATTTATTTACCTTGTAATTCGACAGGTTGGCACTGGTCTGGACTCAGCTGCGTGGTTCTTCTAATCTGGGTCAGACTCAATTGGGATTATTCATGTTTCTGTAGTCAGTTGACAGGTTGGCAAGAGGCTGTCTGGTCTCAGGTGACCTCACATACATTTCTGGCCATTGTCTGGCTGTCAGCCTGGAAGATGGAAATTATTGGGTCACTTCTTTCTCATCATTCAACATGTGAGCCCAGGCTAGTTCACACAGAGATTTCAGGGTTCGCAGAGCAGTAGGAGAAAACAAATTTCAATGTGCAAGCTGTTTAAAGGTCTCTTTTTGTTCAAGTTTTATTATTGCCCATTAGCCAAAGAAAGTCAACTGATAAAGTGTTTAATTAAAAACCATTGATGCAAAATCTTCCATAAGAGCCTATTTAGTTACCAGAAACAAAATTCATACAATAGTGGGCAGCACAATTCTGGCACAGTAGGCAGACTGAGTAACTTCAGAGAATAGAGGGATTAACAGTTTTAAAACGCCTGCTGTGTCTGTGGACTTTGCCACCTTAACTTATATAACATAACGAACAGAGGTAGGGTGTGTTAGTTTGCTCGCTATGCCAGTGAAGAAACAAGTTGAGATTCTCTTGCTCATTATTACACATAGGGCAATTAGCAGAGGCAGGATCTTTGCAGAAGTATGCCTTATGCCAAAATTTGCTTTCTTTCCTTTGTAGCATGCTGCCATAATCAATAAGACCCTTTCAAATAACACAGAATATTCAAAATTCACTGAAGTTATAGAGGGATCATCCAACAAACCCAATGCCAGCTCTGCCTAAAGGAAACAGCTTACCTCCTGCATGGTTCTCAATGGTTTAGCAACTGTCTTTAACTCTCAGGAGCTGCCTCAGGGATAGGATAAGTTAAACAAAGTAAAAATTAAAACTAAAATCATTGCTGAAAACTTCCTAAGTACATAAGCTGAAGGCTATACTTACTGCTATTCTAAGATCATTGACTTCGGAATTTTTCCTCTTCGAAATCTTGGTTGGATAGTCAAGCCCTGAAGCCACCTGATAAGATGAGCTTTTTCACTTCTACTTGTACAGAAGTCTGTCTGTCTGTTAATATTTCTCAGATCTTCCTGCCTATTTGACTAATGTTTTAGCTTTAGGCTTGCTAGCAGCATTTTTCTTTTAAATCTCTGCTGATCAATCTACTTCTTTGCAGATGCCATGGTTCAAAGTAAATACCTCCAGCTGCCTCACCTCTTTTCTGACCATCCGTAGCCACAAGTGTGCCAAACAAGGAGTAAATGAACTCTGAAAGATTTAGCAGCTGTTTTTTGATTTTTGATACAGGAATCTTTCAAATACTCCTCTTGCTTTTATGGGGATATAAATAATATCATGGAAAAATACTTTATTTAACTAAGAAAAATGACTGTGTTAAAAAAAAAAGAAAAGAAAACCAACAAAAAAAGAAAAACTAATCCTTTTACTTATTAGTCTTAATCTTTGGAAGAATTCATAGTAGCCATTGCCTACCTGTCAATATGTGCTAGATACTGTGCTAAATATGGTAATATCTATACGTAAGACAGTAACTGCCCTCAAAGAATTAATATTTTAGTGGAAACAGATTTATAAAATAAATGAAATATTGCATGGAAAGGCAAACATGAAAAATGTGTATGAGGAAGACTTGGGAAAAACAAGGAAGTAATTAGCATTTTAGAGTTATTTAGAGAATTAAATAAAGAAGAATAATTTCTGAACTTACTCAAACAAGAATGTAGCTCTATTGGAAAAAATAAGAATGAGGAAGTATTTCCAAGTATATATGAAATCAGAGGAAAAAATGAGCATGATTTCAAGGTATTATATATAGCATTATGTATTTCATAAAGACACAAGTTAAATAACTTTCAAAGTTCTATCCCTATTCCTTCCTGACCATGCATTCAACAATTGATGGTTTGGTAAGTATTTTTAAAACTCACTAAATTTGTATTTGTTCAAAGGCTATTACATCTACACACACATGTGTGTGTATATGTGTGCATATACACATACATACATACTTATGTATATGATGTGTGTATACACATATGTACATATATGCGTATATCTATATAATTATACATATAATATAGACATAATTTTATATGTATATGTACATACATACATAAAAATATATGCATACATATTTACATCTAGTGATTACAATTTTACTTTATTATTTAAAATAAATTTAAGGTTCTCAAACTACTGGTGAAAACTTTAAGTCCAAATGACAGAAAAATAGACCCTGATGAAGTCCATTTTAGTTTCTTTGACTCATTCCAACTCATTTTCTGTCAGTAGGAGCAGAATTTATCAACTTATATTGTCACAAGCATAATAAGTAAATTGTTAAACTTTCTACTTTTAATAGTTATATATAGACCAAAAAATTTAAAGATCTGGAGCTGAAAAAAGGTTCTAAGTGGCCTAACAGTCAGACCACCACAAAAACTTGTGTGGGTGTAAATTTAAATGGACTCATGTCATGGAACTAAAAGTTGGGGTAATGGTTTCAAACTCTGGGTTCTTTCCACGATAAATGGACCAATGACAGTGTCAATTAACCTGATCTTGGGTTTCACTAGTTCCAAGAAAAAATAGTGACATTTATTTTTCCAGATAATAGTATAATACATTAAAATATAATTAAAGAAAAGAAAAGGTAAAACTATTCTTCTCATACAAATATAAAAATTATGTGTTAAATATAGTGTTTAAAAATCAAATAATAAGGGTTCCAGGAAGATGTTAATGCTAGTTTAAATGTTAGTTTATTGTAGAAACTCAAGAAAACATTACTTCAGGAAAACATATGCTTCATCACCATTCTCTCTCCATAAGTTAACTTTGATCTCTACTGAGTTTTGAAATAGACCAAACTAGTGAAATGCACAGACTTCTACAGAATAAGACACCCCTTAAGGGTATACTAGACAATGTACACATTTCATAGAACAACTCCCATTGATCTTTTTGCCTATTTTATTCCTTTATATTTTTAAAATATGCTTTCATAGGAGCACCTGAGTGGCTTAGTTGGTTGAGTATCTGACTCTTGATTTCAGCTCAGGTCATGATCCCAGGGTCATTGAAATCAAGCTCTGTATCAGGCTCTGCGCTGAGTGTTGAGCCTGCTTAGGACTCTTTCTCTCCTTCCCCCACTGTCCCTCTCTCCCACTCATGTGCTATTTCTCTCTCTAAAGTAAAAAATAAAATAAGCTTTCATATTTTTGAGACAGTTATATTTAAACCTTTACTAAATGACAATGATATTTTTTTTCTCCCAATAGGACAAAATAACTTGTATTACTCTTCCAGGTTCCCTCATCCCCCAAAGACTAAGGGAAATCTCAGGGTTTATTTATTTTCTTGATTAAAATAAACATCAAAAAGCATCTAACAAGAAACATAATCTATAGATACTACACATCACAAAAGGTACAGTATATATTTAAGTACAAGAGGCATGAATTTGATGCATTAGCTGATAGTTTAAAGAGATCTACACATATCTCAAAGGGATCAAATCTTTTTTCTCAATTATAATACACAATTATGAATAAAATGTAGAGAAAGTATAGTTTTAACAAATTTGCATACATTTAACAATCCCTCCTCCTGTTATAACTAAACACATCATTGATGCCAGAAAAACGAATCTACTATGTATAATAAATTCAGTCATTTCAAATCTAAAACTTGCCTTCTGATAAGGTGGTATGGGTAAGAAATTTCTTAAGGTGGTAATCATTTTGCAGATCAAATCATCACATTATACACCATAAACGTATACAATGTAACATGTCAATTTTATTTCAAAAAATGGGGAGAAAAATGCCAATTCTATAAAGTAGTAACAACTTGGGGATGAAAAACAATAGATCTGCTACAACTGTACAACATATTTATTAATATCTATCTAGCTATCTATCTATTACACTTCTAATTCTTATAATTGGTGACTCTGGCTTTCTTATTACTGCTTAGCAAGTGTTCCTTCCTTCCTTCCTTCCTTCCTTCCTTTTCTCTCATTAAAAAAATCTTTTTAATTCTTTGTTTTTTTAATTTTTAATGTTTATTTATTTTTGAGAGAGAAAGCATGAGTGAGGGTGGGGTAGAGAGAGAGGAAGTCACAAAATCTGAAGCAGTGTCCAGGCTCTGAGTTGTCAGCACAGAGCCCCACATGGGGCTTGAACTCACGAGCTGTGACATCATGACCTGAGCTGAAGTTGGATGCTCAACTGACTGAGCCACCCAGGTGCCCCTCCAAAATTCTTTTAAAATCTTTATGCACCCCCTATAGCGACTTCACAGCATTGTTTTTTCACTCTGATCCCTGGACTTCCCCATATTTCCCTCAATCTATTTTTAGGCATTTGTACCCTCTTCTCATGACTTCTCATGGCTACTAGTCAATATACAATTCAAATATGTTTTGTTCAGGGAGAATTTTTCTTGGAATTTTTCAGCAGTGATGGGGCCTATTAAATGGTCCTATATTGCATCAAGTTGATTCTTTGTCAATTTGTATCACATCTGTAATTTTTCTAATGTTTATTTATTTATTTATTTAGAGAGAAAGAAAGAGAGAGCATGAGTGGGAGGAAGGGCAGAGAGAAAGGGGGAGAGAGAATCCCAAGCAGGCTCCACACTCGATCCCACTAACCATGAGGTCATAACCTGAGCCAAAATCAAGAGTTGAGTGTTTAACCAGTTGAGCCACCCCAGTGCCTTACATTTAAAATTTTAAAATTTAGTATACATAATATAAAATAAAAGTATGTGGATTAAAATGACTAAGGTGATGTAGCTTGCTTTTACCATTCATGTTCACCTCCACACAAAATCAATATATATATGCTTTCTTTAACTCCATAATCTATAATATAGTTATATATTTTGTTGTGGGGACACCATTTGGTGCTTACACACTGTTCTTTTAAAACTTTGACTAGGCCATTGAAGTAGCTTCCTGTGAAATTGCAAAGCAACACATCTGCCTACATCTTTGGGGCCAAAATTTATTCAAATGGTACACTTGTCCACATGAGAACATTTGAAAATCTAATCTTTAATTGCAGTGGCAGTATTAATTGAGTGCTGCTACTCAGAAGGAAGGGTAGATAGTAACTTCTACTAAAAAACATACTATGATTCTTGAGATTTTTTTTTCATTGTATTCTGTTATTATGATAATTGCTTCATTTAATTCTAAGGATTCTGAAGAAGATACTCAAGATGTATGTGTTTTAAAACTTCTTTTGCATAGAATGTCTCTTCAACAAATGGTTTTGGGAAAAGTGGACAGCAACATGCACAAAAAATGAAACTCACCACTTTCTTACACCATACACAAAAATAAATTCAAAATGGATGAAAGCCTAAATTTGTGACCTAAAACCATAAAAATCTTGAGAAAGTACACAGGCAATAATTTCTCTGACATCGGCCATAGCCACTTCTTTCTAGATATGTCTCCAGAGGCAAGGGAAACAAAAACAAAAGTAAACTATTAACACTTCATCAAAATGAAAAGCTTCTGCACAGTGAAGAAAACAATCAACTAACTAAAAGGAAGCCTATGTCGTGGGAGAAGATATTCACAAATGACATATCTGATAAAGGCTCAATATCCAAATTATATAAAGAACTTGTAAAACTCAACACCCAAAAAATGAATAATTCAATTAAAAAATGGGCAGATGACACAGACATTCCAAAGAAGACATCCAGATGGCCAACAGATACATGAAAAGATGCTCAACATCACTGATCATCAGGGAAATACAAATCAAAACTACAATGAGATATCACTTCATACCTTTCAGAATGTCTAAAATCACCAATGTAAGAAACATTGGCTAGAATATTAAGAAAAGGGTGGGACGCATGGGTGGCTCAGTCGGTTAAGCATCCAACTTGGGCTCAGGTCATGATCTCACGGTTCATGGGTTCAAGCCCCACTTCTGGCTCTGTGCTGACAGCTAGCTCAGAGCCTGGAGCCTGTCTTCGGATTCTGTGTCCCCCTCTCTCTCTGACCCTCCCCTGCTCATGCTGTCTCTCTCTCTCTCTCAAAAATAAATAAAAACATTTAAAAATTTTAAAAAAAGAACATTGAGAAAGGGGAACTCTCTTGTATTGTTGGTGGGAATGCAAACTGGTGCAGCTTCTATAGAAAACAGTGTGGAGGTTCCTCAAAAAGTTAAAAACAGAACTACCCTATGATTCAGCAATCTCAGTACTGGGCATTTACTGAAAAAACACAAAACACTAATTTGAAGTGATACATTCATCATGATACAGAAACAGCCTTACTGCCCATTGACTGATGAGTGCATAAAGCAGAGATAGTATATGTATACAATGGAATATTACACAGCCATAAGAAAGAATGAACTCTTACCATTTGGGACAACATGGATGGAGCTACAAAATATTATGCTATGTGAAATAAACCAGTCTGAGAAAAACAAATATCATGTGGAATTTAAGAAATAAAATGGGCAAATGCCAGAGTCCAGCTCCAGCAGATCCAGGGTTCCCTGAAGGATGGACAGTGTTGGCGAGAGAGAGTGAGAGACCCTCAAGTTTCTTTCTGATCTCCAGGCAGGCATCTCTGCACTGACTGAGACTCAGCTTTATTTATGGTTAAGTGTATGGGGAACAGCACAGAAGTGGGATTTGCCTTAGACAATTACTTCTGATGATAAATTTCTTTGATATGTAAAAATTTCCCGTAACATAGATTTGTAGAAGACTCATGCATAACCTTTATCAATAGTGATTGATGTAGGTGATTTAGATGCTTATCATATGGGGAAGGAACGTATCTTTAGCATTCAAATATAAGACAATGTCTTTAGCATAGCAAAAGCAAAAGTTAGTTCTTTGTGAGCAGAGGTCAATAGCTTGTTTGCTTAAGGAGAAGTATAAGAAAAACAGGATTCTCAGGAAACGCAATGTTTGCTCCCATAATCACGAATGAAGAAGTTCCTACAATAAATTCGTTCATAAGGTGCAATCAGCATTTTAGGGTCAGAGTAAGGGGACAAGTCACTCCTGATATCAATCAACAAGGTGCCTGGGGGGGTCGGTGCTCAAGCAAAAACAATTGAGTGGGGGTAGATATCGGTCATCATCTGACAGCAGGAGGCCTTGCAAACCTGCCTTAACCTCATGAGGAGTATTCTAAAATTAGTGAGTTCAGAATGGCTCCCAACAGGCAAACAGAAAAAAAAGAGAGGCAAACCAGGAAACAGACCCTTCACTATAGAGAACAAACATGGTTACCAGAAGAGAGTTTGGTAGGGAAATGGGTTAAATAGGTGATGGGAATTAAGGAGTGTACTTGCTTTGATGAGCATTGGATGTTGTATCAAAGTGTTGAACTACTATACTATATTGTACACCTGAAACTGATACTCAACTGTATGTTAACTGGAATTGAAATCAAAACTTAAAAATATGGTGGCTCAGTTGCTGTATGAGTTTTGGTGTGAAACTACGACGATCAGAAATACTAGGTTTTTGTGCTTCTTTTTTATTAAATGCTTTTTTAAATTTATTCTTGAGAGAGAGAGAGAGACACAGTGTGAGCAAGAGAGGGTCAGAGAGAGAGGGAGACACAGAATCAGAAGATAGGTTCCAGGCTCTGAACTGTCAGCACAGAGCCCCATGAGGGGCTCGAACCCATGAACCGTGAGAACCTGAGCCGAAGTCGGGCGCTCAACAGACTGAGCCACCCAGGTGCCCCAGGTTTTTGTGCTTCTAAATTTCTCAAAAAGGAATAATCTGATTTGAAGCCTGCTAGACATAAACATTGAACTCAGACTTCAGTGGGGGGAGAAAAAGGTGAAGATATATTGTGTAAGTATTACTTAAATTTATTATTCTGATTTGTGTAGCTCAGCCCTCCCCTAGATTATATGACTCCAGTCTCCAGAAGGCCTTGGAAGCTTCCTTTCTAGTTAACCCTAAGTACTTCCAGTCTTTCCTTGCTTAAGGGAGAATCCTTCTCTCTGAGTATCTGGCGTGGTAAAGATGACCTTAGGAGCCAATTTCTAATGGATGCATTTTAATGAGGAACGTCACATGAGCAAAGGTATATTTTGCCTCTCCGGAGATAGTGTGAAGTATGGACAGGATGAAGATAACCTTGAGAGAGGGAATGTTAGCAAGTGATTGCCATGGCCCAGTTAGCAAGCATTAACAGTCTGCAATTAAGGTAAGAGGCAATGAGAATTAAGATAATTTCTTTCCGCTCTCCTTCAAATGCATATTGAAGTAATTGGGTCCCTGTAGAAGCCAGTTGCTTTTTGCTATATATATTGCAATGAACATTTCTAACTAGGTTTCTAATAGATACAGTAAAATATTCTGTTGTGAGAATGTCGGGACAACAGACAACTAAACTTTAAATTCCTCTCTGCTGTATAAAACTTTCATTGCATTCGTTCCCCACAACAATCATTCGCCCTCTGGATATATCCACTAAACAGATAGTTTGACATCATGCACATCGCGTCTTTGACAACGTAGTCAACTGCAAAAGAGCATTCAATTCCAAATAAGCCCAAAGTACTTTGGGAAAAAAAGTATCACAAATTTATTCTGTACTTTATATGATACATATTCATTGGGACAGATGACATTTTAGCAAAGCTTCAGCTAGGGATTTCAGACAAATTTGTATTCATGAATACAAGCGGAAACATTAAACATGGCGTCTAACAGTCAAAGTTCTTTAGTAAAGAAGTAAAACTGTAAAGCGATAACGTGAGATTTAAAAATTCCTTTTTTAATCATTTAATATAAACTAAAACCTTAACTCTTTCCAGTCAGTAAGATGAGTAAAAATCTATTAAACACTGTAGGTAATTTTTAGTAGAAAATGCTAAATTCATGGGCAATTGTAACACATGTAGTTAATGCTCTCTAATCTCAGTAAAATTACGTTTCATGCTTCATAGAAAAATGTAGTCACTACAGATATAAAGAAAAGACGGTTTATCTCCTTAGAAAGCAAGATGGGCAACTTAGGTATCATAGTAGATATGTTTATCTTCGTGTAAGACCTTCAAAGTCAGAAATTTCATTGCTAAGGGCAAAGAATCACTTATTGTGAAGAATAGCTATTCCCAGTAAATAGCTACTAAATGTAGTGTTTCACAAAAACAAGTTTTAAGTATTATTGGGATGCCTAGGTGGCTCAATCGGTTTGGCATCGGCCTTTGGCTCAGGTCATGATCTCCTGTTCTGTGCGTTCAAGCCCCACATGGGCTGACAGCTTCAGAGCCTGGAGCCTGCTTGGGATTCTGTTTCCCTCTTCCTCTGCCCCTCCCTGGCTTGCACTCACTCTCTCTCAAGATAATAAATAAACATTTTAAAAAGTATTATTTACGCCTCCGAACACCTTTTTTGTTTTCTTTCTTTACTTTTCTTTAAATTTTTTTTTCTCCTGATTGTGGCTAGGTAGAATTCTGGATGCCCCTATTTACTAAAAGATATAAATTTATGGGGCACCTGGGTGATTCTGTTGGTTAAGCGTCCTGCTGATCTCCACTCAGGTCATGATCTCAGGGTCGTGAAACTGAGCTCCACTTTTGGATCTTCATAGGGTGAATCTGTTTAAGATTCTCTGTCTCCCTTGGGGTGCCTGGGTGACTCAGTCATTGAACGTCCGACTCTTGATTTCGGCGGGTCATGATCTCAGGGCTTGTGGGTTCAATTCCAGCGTCAGACTCTGCTCTGACAGTGCAGAGCCGTCTTGGTATTCTCTCTCTCCCACTCTGTTTGCCCCTCCCCTGCTTGTGTTCTGTCTCTCTCTCTCTCTCAAAATTAAATAAACAATCATGAAAAAAATTAAAAAAAAAAAGATTTTCTGTCTCTTTCTACCACTAATGCTTTCCCTCTCTCAAAAAAAAAAAAAAAAAAGAAGAAATAAACATTTTAAAAAGATTAAAAAAGATATAAATTTGGCTAAGGGAAAAATGTTTCCTCATTTCATTTTAACCTTTATATTATTAGGATAACAGACAAATAAAAAAGAATATTAAATATAGTACTTTTGCCACAAACCTGTCATTGTGTGATATTGATTTTAACTTTCGAAGGACAACTTAGTAACTAAAACATGTAGCTAGGATATTAAGTCAATATTGTCCTGATTTCTGATCTTTTTAATTTTACAGTTTATTAAAGCAGTGCCTAATAAACTGCTGTCATAACCTGTACGGATAATGAATAAAATGGAAAGTTCAAGCACTCTGAAGGCAACAAATTAGATTCTGACTGAATTAGAAACTTTAGATAAATATACTCTAAGACCTTTATGTAACAATGGTTTCTGGAAAACAGTGCTGATATTTCCCTTTGTTGTGGGGAGTTAAAAAATAAAATAGATTACTAAAATGTATTAAAATTCATACATTAAAAATATATACTATATAAGCTATAAATATATATGTGCTCTAATAAATTAGTCATTTATTTAAAATTAATATCAATTAAGTTTTTAAAATAGATAAACATCTTTTTAATAACTCAGTGTCCGTGATACCCCTGATTATTTATAAAAATCTGACTTACAGTTTTTAATCTATTTGTTTTAGTTTTTACTCATTTATTAGGTAATTTTTTAAAAATTGTACCATATACCAGGCACATTTAGTATTAATAATAAATGTAAAAGCGAGATGCCTGGGTGGCTCAGTTGGTTGAACATTGGACTTTGGCTCAGGTCATGATTTCACAATTAGTGAGTTCGAGCCTCACATCAGGTTCTGTGATGACAACTCCGAGTCTGGAGCCTACTTCAGATTCCCTCTGCCCCTCTCTCCCTACTCCTCTCTCTCTGTTCCTCCCCTGCTCATGCTCTCCCTCTCTCTCTCTCTCTCTCTCAAAAATAAATCAACATTAAAAAATTATAAAATAAAAATAAAGGTAAAACTTATTATTGATCATTGGTCATGAAAATCTGAATATATACCAATCTCTAAATCATCTTTGTAATTTTGCTTACTGTGACATTAAATTAAAATCATGATAGCAGGAGAAGCCAAAATGAAAAAGGAGACTTGTGCAGCATAATCTTTATTAATTGCCTCCTAGATGGTTGCAAAGAAAAAGATAGGACAGTGCCATACACAGCTGTATACTACATATACTTATCTCAGAATCTGCAAAGAGCATTGGGGGAGGGGAGGTTAAGAAAGAGTAAACAAAACCATTTGAAGACTATTAGCTTAACACAAAAAAAGAAAAAATAAAATCTTGCCATAGTAAGGTGAAAATGGTAGGGGTCTAAATACTAGTACTTGAGTGTTGATTCGTCTATAAAATATTAAAAAAAATTTTTGACTTATTTTGCTTCTCTGGAAGTTTTCCCAATGATTATTTTTTTAGGAATGTAGAAGAATGCTAAAAAGTAGTTCAGGAAATAGAAAAACCAACCAATCCTCAAATTCATAAGAAATTGCAAGGAACCTTAAATAATCAAAACAATCTTGATAAAGAACAACAAAGTTGAGAGGACTTGTACTTCCTGTTTTCAAAACTATGTAAAAACTACAATAATCAAAACAGTGTGGTACTGACATCAGGACAGATATACAGGCCAGAGAAAGTGAGTTAAGATACAGAAATATATTCAGACATCTATGGCCATTTGTTTGTCAGTAAGGGCGCCATATCCATTTCACGGAGAAAGAAATATCTCTGCAACACATTGTACTGGGACGTTTAGAATAAAATTAAATCTCTAACTCACACCATATATAAAAATTAACTTACAATATAGTAATGACCTAGTTAAAATAGACAAATAACAAACATTTAGGAGAAAACATAGACGTAAGTTTCATGACTTTGGAACAGGAAATTCTTAGACATGACACCTAATGCATGAACAAAAAACAAACCCAAAACTGGATGTTTAAACATCAAAATCTTTTGTGAATCAAAGAAAATTGAGAATGGAAAGTATATCTATGGAATGGAAGGAAATGTTTGCAAAACGTACATTTGACAGATATTTAATACATCGAGTGTATAAAGAACTCATATGACTCAACAACAACAACAACAAAAAAGCTAATTTTTAAAATGAGCAAAGGATTTGAACAGACACTTCTCAAGAGAAGATATACACATGGCTAATGAGGACATGAAAAGATGCATAGCATCACTAACCATTAGGGAAATGCAAATCCAAACCACGATGATACTGCTTCATATTCATCAGGATGGCTATAATAAATACTATGTTTTTATATTAGAAAAATAAAAGTGTTGGCAAGGACCTGGGAAATGTGAAACTCTCAGTATTACTCGTGGGACTGTAAAATTGTGTAGCCTCTGTGGGGAACTTCCTGATGATTCCTCAAAAAGTTAAACATAGAATTACCATATGACCCAACAATTCCACTCCTAAATATATACCCAAAAAAACAGAGGGACCGAAACAGATAGTTGTATTCCAATTATTCATTATAGCCAAAAAGTGGAAACAATCCAAGTGTCTACCAACAGATGAATGAACAAAATTTGTAGTATACACATACAATGAAATATTTAGCTTTTAAAAAGAATGCCTTTTGACACCTCCTGCAAAATGGATAGCTCTTGAAAACACTATGAGAAGTTATATAAGCCATACACTAAAAGAAAAATATTGTATTTTTCTTACAGAAAAATTTATATTAAAATATTGTATCCACTTACAGAAGAATTTATAATAAGCAAATCCATAGAGATAGACATTGATTCAAGATTGCCATGTGGTGGAATGAAGGGAGAATGAAAGGTTACTGCATACTGTTAATAAAGCCTCCATTTGGGATGATAGAAAAACTTTAAATAGATTGTAGTGATGGTTGTATGACATTGTGAATATAATTAATGCATGTAAAAACAGTTAAAATGGCAAATTTATTTATTTATTTTTTTTAAAGTTTGTATTTATTTATTTTGAGAGAGAGGGAGGGAGAGAAAGACAGCAAGAGTATGCAGGAACAGGGGAGGAGCTGAGAGAGAGAGAGAGAGAGAGGGAGAGAATCCCAAGCTGGCTCTGTGTTGTCAGCATGGAGCCCGACAGCGGGACTCCATCCCTCGAACCGTGAGATCATGTCCTGAACCAAAACCAAGAGTTGGCCACTTAACTGACTGAGCCACCTGGCTTCTCCTGAATAGCAATTTTATTCTATATGTATATTTACCATAATAAATATTTTAAAAATTAGAAGGCAGTTGTAATAAAGACATGAGCAAGATCTTTAGAGATAAAACAAATCACATAAACTCATTATTTCCTGAAGTGGTCTATAAAAAAACTGCTATTGGAAAATGCAGACCACATATTCTCAGTAGCAAAAAATCAAGTGGCTTATTCCTGAGTTAACCATGGTCATGGAGTCCATATCATTGCACAGGTATTTCAAAAGTGGTGCCACTCCATGTTTTCCCCTGACATTTTCCTTTAAAGACTAATATATTCCTGATAATCTGATTGTATATCTCTCTGCTTCCAAATGGTTTTTGATAGCCTACAACTTATTAATGAGTTTTGAGGCACAGTATAAGCTACTGGGAAATTACTAAATGAGAAAATGACACGTTCTTTAGAATATAATGATTTCTAAAATTTCAATATTATTAACTGATCCATCATAAATCTCCGGAGTCTAAAGCCATGGAATGCTGTTCTACCCAGTTATTAAAAATTTTGTTTTAGCTCATGCTCAGTTGATGGTCAATAAATGTTTGTTGGAGAAAGTAACTTAAACATGAAATATCACTTATAAGAGGAGAAATTTTTATTGTACAAAGGAAATATCATAAGCAATGTGAATGTTATGTTCTGGAGTTTAAAAATACCTTTAATGGTTTCATATTTTAGGCATATCACTGATAGGCAGTCAGGGGAAAGTAAACTAATGGAAATATGGAAAGCTGTTTGTGGTGCATAATTAATGATGTAATTCTAGCCAATTGCTTTTTGTTGAGACTACACTTTAATAGATACTTTTTAAAAAAGTTTTGTAAATCATGAATGTTTACATTGATGGAATTTATTAGATGAGTCTTGTCAACAGTGATGAACAGAACTATTTCAAGTTTTAAACCATAAGGAAAATTATATTTAGTTACATTTATTGGAAAATTTATCTCATTTCTAATATTCTTTCCCATATCTTTAAAATTGTAATTACAAATAAATAAATGATACAGATAGATGAAAGGAAGAAAGAAAAGAGGGAAGGAAGGAAGGAAGGAAGGAAGAAAGAAAGAAAGAAAAAGAAGAAAGGCATTCCTCTATCTCATCCCCTTCTCTGATGGCAAAGAAGCGCTCTAGTTGACACGAATAAGCTGGAAGATAAAAACGAGCTGGGTTGGCGAGCCATACTTGAAGAATAGGTGCTCGTACAGGGCATCTAGAATGTCAATGATGTGGTGGCTGTGGATTGACTGTATACACACACACTCACAAACCTACACGTGAGTATGACAGTGGGTATGAATTAAGCCACGGGGCTGACATGCTGACACAAGTCTTGGATTTACTGTCTCTCAACTTCCGTGCCGGACATTGTGCACAGACCTGGGCATCAATTATACTGCTCCCCTGAGCATACAATTCCTTACTTGAGGTTCCCTCCTCTTCCCAGATTTCTTCTTAATTTTTCCTATCTTTAATTTGTTGCTAATTTGCATATGCATATGCATATGCACATGAAAGAACATGCTTTACATGTGTTTTTGTTAAAAGGTTCAAATTTTATTTATTTATTTATTTATTTATTTATTTATTTATTTAAAAAGGGACCTTGGAAAGGCACTTTATTATTATTTTTAAATGTTTATTTATTTATTTTTGAGAGAGAGAAAGAAAAAGAAAGAGAGAGAACACAAATGGGGAGGGGCAGAGACAGAGGGAGACACAGAATCCAAACCAGGCTCCAGGCTCTGAGCTGTCAGCACAGACCCCAATGTGAGATCTCAGGAACCCTGAGATCATGACCTGAGGCAAAGTCAGACACTTAACCAACTGAGCCACACAGGTGCCCAAGAAGGTTCAACTTTTATAAACTGCCCTAATGTCCTTGAAGAAAAAGCAAAATATTAACAAGTCATTTGTCAAAGGCAGTGTAAATGTCTGAACTTTTACTTTGATGTATTGCCTGTAAAATTTATAAAATTGATTGAGAAAATAGCTTTGAATGTCTCTGGATAACTGTTAAAGAGATAGGAAGATCATGTTTAAGAGAAGATGGGAATGCTTAGTCATTGGAAAATTCAAGTATATAGTATTTATATACTAAATTACACCTAAAAGCTACATAGAAACTTCTAAATCAAGGATACTATATAAAATATTTTAGGTAGTTTTGTATATTTAAATATTTTGTATGTTTTTATACACTTTATTTCCAGGAAAAATGAATTTGGAGAGAATTTTGACAAGTATTAAGATAGTTAATACTATCAATATTTTATAATATAGAAAAAGTCATCTTTGCTTGAGAATTTCATACACATTATATTAAAATTTATATACACATATAATATAATTTATACTAAATAATATAATATAATATATACATATATATTTAAAGTTTTTTTTTTTTTGAGAGAGAGAGAGAGCACGAGCACACACATGGGAGAGAGGCAGAGAAAGAGTGAGAAAGAGAGAATCCCAAGCTGGCTTTGCACTGCCAGCATTGAGCCCAATGCAGGGCTCGAACCCATGAACCGTGAGATCATGACCTAAGCCAAAACTAAGAGTTGGATGCTTAACAGACTGAGCCACCCAGGGGCCCAGGAATTATATTTTTTAAACTGTAGGAGTTTTAAAGTCTCTATTTTTTTTAAATAAGCAATTACAAAAATTGATACTTTCCAATTACATCTAACTAGTTACTGCTGGTTTCTAATCACAGCTAACTTTCCGTGGGGAAGAGCGAAAATGGTTATGGATGAGTAGAATCTTACTTTGGAAGTATGCCTTTTTATTGCTTAGAGGAATTCATGGTTATTTAGCAAGAGATCTTGTTAATGAACCACAGAAAAAAAGGAATGAAAACCAAAACAGAAAATTTCTATTTTTTTCAATGTAGTCTAGGTTTAGATTGGAGGCAGTAACACAAATATTTTCACTAATAAGGCATGAAGAGCACAGCTATAGCTGGGAAACCAGAAGACCATGAAAAACGTCCACCAGTTAAAATTAGACCCTTGACGACTCTACCTTCCTCTGCACCCAGCTAGGAATATGCACTCCCCAAAATGTTTCAAGATGATAGAGGTGAATATCCATTAACTCAGTAGACATATCGCTTTTTGTTGGTCATTGCTTTCACCTCTGGCTGGATTTCCCTATGAATGTCCGTTTTAGTCTTCGCATTTTACATGTCCTCTACATATGCTCTGCAGATACTCTAGAGCAAGATGTATCTTCTTATTAGGTCCCCTCATTGCACTGATGTTCAACTTGTGAAGTTTCACAAAGCCCTAACAAGTTTCTTTACTACTTCTGGACCTTAGTAAGTGTAGATTAAGAATATTATATTCTTAGAAGCAGTGCTGACACTATAAGTATTAACAAACTAATAGTATATGGGCAAAGGGAAATCATACCCCACGTCCATTCCTTAACTGAATATTTTTGTTGTCTTTATCTTTCTTTTCTCCCATAGAGTGTCATTCTTTCTTATTTTTATTATATAAAGAAGAATCAGTGGTCTTAATACTTGAGTTCCAAATATGGACAAACACGCCCAAAATGTTAACACCAATTATCTTCTTTTTCTCATAAATATTTTTAAACCATGAATTTCAATTTCAATATCAACCATATTTTCCCAAATTTAGGTAATAATAATCAAATTTCTTGTATTTGAAGATTTCATTGTATCAACATAAAGACTAATCAGCTAAAACTGGCTAACCATGATGCTAACTTGATAACTATTCAATTCAGTATAGAAAAAAATCAAAGGGAAAAAAGAATACACACACACACATTAGGTGTGGCTATATATATCATTGGAGTAATATATAGATGCATGTGAATTTTTTTTATTTTGTATTAATTATTGAGTGGGAGAAAGAGAGAGAGACAGCATGAGTCAGGGAAGGACAGAGAGAGAGGGAGACACAGAATCTGAAGCAGGCTCTAGGCTCTGAACTGTCAGCACAGAGCCCGATGTGGGGCTAAAACCCACAAATCATGAGATCATGATCCAAGCACAAGTGTGATGCTTAATGGATTGAGCCACCCAGGTGCTCCATGTTTGGATAATAATATATGGAAAAGAAAAATATTTACTTGGGTTTTATTATTTTTTTCTATTCAAGAAATATTAATTTTTTTCTATTTTTTTAATTTATAGTTTATTGTCAAGTTTGTTTCCATATAACACCCAGTGCTCTTCCTCACAAGTGGGCTTTTATTATTTTTAAGGACTCTTTTCTTAAATTTTTATTTATTTATTTTTAAGAGAGAGAGAAGGTATGGGAGAGACTGAGAAAGAAGATAAGAGACAAAATCCCAAAGAGGCCCCCTACACTAAGTACCAGCCCAGTGTGGGGCTCAATCTCACAAACAATGAGATCATAACCCGAGCTGAAATCAAGAATCAGATGCTTAACAAACTGAGCCACCCAGGCACCCCTTGGTTTTATTATTTAATTAATTCTGCCTTCCTAAGACTTAAACAATTATGAGATGAAATTTTAAAATGCACTATTTAAAAAAATAATTCATTTATTGAAAGAGATCATCATTATAGGACTGTTTGAATAAACTATATTGCATCCACAATGATAAAGCCATATAAAAGAACAAGGAACATTTATCTAGACTATCATGAGTTAAATTCCAGGATACATAATTTGGCAAAACAAGCAAATAAATAAATAAATAAAATGCATTATTTTTAAGTCAAATTCCTAGAGCTAAAAATCACACCAGAGCTGTTGAGACTAGGTATGGTGTTTTGTTTGTGTTACAATTTGATAAGAGATTGATGCTTTCCATTGGTGTGATTCACTGAACATCAATTAATTTCCAACCTATTGAAAATGGCGATACAAGGAAATAGTACTTGCAGAGGTATTAGATGAGTCTCTGACCTTATTGCTTATTTGGAGAT
This sequence comes from Cryptoprocta ferox, assembly GCA_028646485.1. Classification (NCBI taxonomy): domain Eukaryota; kingdom Metazoa; phylum Chordata; class Mammalia; order Carnivora; family Eupleridae; genus Cryptoprocta; species Cryptoprocta ferox. Next base: position 164,128,934 of record CM053567.1, read on the forward strand.
TAAAATGGAGAATCAAGTCATATCTTTAAACAACAAAATAAGTCTGATCCCAAGCCCTCAAAAATGGAAAAAAAAAGTGGCGGGACTTAAAAATAAACAAAAGAGAGGTCAGTGAATGAACTCTTTATTGCTGATGTTACAGATGAGTAAAATGCACTTGCCTGTTATGTACATTGACAACATCAGATAAAGCAAAAGGCCAGAACTACAAAGGGATTGAGTGCATGTACAAATGTACTTGTAACAGCACCTCTGGTTATAGTGAAGTGCTTTAGCTTTTAAAGGACATTCCGCAAGCAGGGAATTCTGTAATTGCTTTGTAGAGTATTTCAAACCGCTGAGGCAGTACTGTGAATTCAGTATAAAACTGAACAATACTTTATGGAATCAAACAGTACGAAATTGGCTGTTAACACAAACTGGCTTCAGAAATAACATAATAAAAAATTCTAAGAACTGTGGTGCCCATAGTAAACGATAAGGGAAATCGCTTTCACTTGTTGTTTATGTTCTTGTATAAAAAAAAATCTGTTTAAAAATTAGGAAATATCCACAAATATCTTTTTCTAAGTAGCATCAATGCAATTCATTGGTTCTTACACACTAATGTGCATAAAAAGCATCTGGGGTACCTGATAAAATTTAGATTTCACTACCTGATAGGTGGATTAGCAGATCTGGGATGGAACCAAGTTTCTGCATTTTTACCTAGCATGCCATGTAAATGTTAGACCTTACATTAAAAATCTTGCCCAATCATTTTAACATGTAGCAGGGAAAGAGAAGGAAAAATCAAAAATCAATAAAGTAGTTTTTCTCACCCTAACATGCATAGCTATGAGTTGGTATAAAGCTTCTACTAGGGGAAAAAATGGACTCATCACAGAAATGGTATTGGGAGAAATTAATGAAATTTTGTTCTTGAGTCAGATACCTATTCCCTACCTTAGTCATTATAAAGAAAATCCTAATGTCAAAATATTAAGAGATAATTATAAAGCTGTATTTCAATGGCCAGTATTGCAAATCACAAGATAATTTAATAGAAATAGCAATGGGAAAAGCATGCCATTTTATCCATATACTGTAGTAGTGGGCATGTGTTATTTTATTAAAAGATTCTTTAACTAGGTTTATTTTATTTGGCTTCTGAAAAATGTCTAGGATGCAACTTAGAATAAAAAATAAGGAATGTTACCTTTTTGGAGGGGGGGTTGTCTTGAAGAAAACACATTTGCATTTGACATTTTTGGCAATCATATGCTGTGTTTCCAAACCTCAGACAATTTCACTGACAGTATCTTCTGGGTCCATTTTGCAATTGTCTTGACAGAGTCATAAAACACATTTTTTTCTTCCTATACTACACACAGAAATAAAGAATTACTATGTTTTCTAACTTCACTTTTTTCTCATCCCAAATAATTATTCACCTGAAAATAATAGTGATAATAACAATCTGTAAACATGGCAGACCACTTACTAGAAGGGACAATTACAGTGCTGCCTGAATCATCTTTTTAAATTTTCATGACAACCTTTGAAAATAGGTACACTCATTATGAGCATAATACAGATGAAGAAACTGAGTATTATATAGGGTAAGCAATTTCCCCAAAGTCACAGAGCTCACTTATTACATAGGAGAACAGTGGGCTGAACTTGAAGTGGAAAGTGTATCAGAATATGAAACGTATAGGCCTGACTTTTCTTCCAACCTCAATATACTTTAAGCAAGGAATAATTTTCTTTAGAGGACCTTGTATTTTAAGGGAGGAGTTTTGATGTATGGGATGGAAGGGATAGAAAGATTAATAAGACGCTGTTTCTTCCTTTAATGAACTTAGTGTTTTGCATAAAAAAAGACATATAAACAAATAATTCTGAATGCTAGACATAAATAAAGTTAATATGATATGTGAATTCTGTAAAAAAAATACTTCATGCTGACTGGAGAAATGGTATATTCTCTGTATCACTGGCATTTAATTTGTTTCTTACATAGTGGAAAAGTTGTTTTAGATAATGGTAGAAGTGTTTGGGGCTAAAGGAAAAACAAAGACAGCTAAAAATGACAGGTACTTTTACCAATCACATAATGAGTGTCGAGCCCAGTATTAAAAGCCATGTATTACCCCATTTATTTCTGCGAGGTTGGACTTATTTTCCTAGGAATTTGAAAGTTAGGAAGTTGAAATATGAAGAGATTAAGTTATTTACCAAAGGTTACCACCAAATAAGTGATAGCATTGGGGATTGAACCTAAGGAATGCTGATTTTAGTGTTCAGGCTCTAAACAACAGCACAGTAATTATTCCCACCTGAAAACTTGGTTGACACATTTGGGAACCAGCAGAAGAGTATAATTAGATTGCAGTGATTTTGAAGGACATAATGTGAAATGAGGCTGAAGAGTGAGATTAGGAACAGATTGTGGATGGTCTAAGATGTCTTACTGTAGAGTTTGAATTCACTCTATAAGCAATACTCAGTGACTGTTAAATACGGATAGAGAGTATATAATGATCAGATGCAGGTATTAAGAAGATAACTAGAGGCATTATGTAATCAGAATGGGAAAATATTTTAGGCAGGCTGAGAATTGTGAAAAGTATTAAAATAGTGTACATGTGAGTTGAATGAATGGAATCAAGGCAGTAGAGATAAATTTCAAGAAGCAAGAACAGATTTAAGTGGCATTATAATGACAGAATTAACAGAATTTCCAAGTCTATTTAATGTGTGGAAAGTGGTCCAAGAATTGTTAATTACATTAACAAAAGCTTCTAAGAGTTTACTACATTGCAGGACTTGTCTTATATTCAGTCAATTAATCCTTGTAAAACTCTGAAAAGAATATACCATTATGGTCCATTGTATAAGTAAAGAAACTGAGGTAAAGAATTAAACATATATTTTGGCCTAAATCCTCCAGCTAGAGGAAGATTTGAGCCCAATTAATATGTTTCATTAGAAGGGTCAATTAGGAGGGTTTTACTAGAAGGAATACAATGCATTCAACTGATATTTGCAAAACAGGACAAGGAATATGTTGTTATACTTTGGAGATAAAATTTAAAATGGAATAGTCTGCAACATAATTATGAGCAACATGTTACCAGGGGGGAAATTGGCAGGTTGCCCAAAGAGATCCTCACCAGACAGCTTTAGTCTGTGATTTTGCCAAGTGCCAAGTTTTAACCCTCAATATTTAAGGCACATAAACGTGATATGTTTCCCCAAATTAATCAAATTTAAGAATTCTAATTCATAATAACAAAGCTTATAAAGAAAGGATAAATAATGTCACAACATCAATTCAATTTCTATATGAGAAAAATAATTCTTAGAATCAGATCAGCTTTCCCATCATTCTTTCATTCTTTTTGTTTTTGCTTGGTTTTGGTTTTTTAATTTTAGAGGTAGTGGGGAGAGGGGCAGAGAAAGAGGGAGGGAATCTCAAGTAGGCTTCACACCTAGTGCAGAGCCCAACACAGGACTCAATCTCACCCTCGGATCATGACCAGAACCAATATCGTGACACTTGGGGCGCCTGGGTGGCTCAGTCGGTTAAGCCTCTGACTTCGGCTCAGGTCATGATCTCACGTTCGTTGGTTCGAGCCTTGTGTCGGGCTCTGTGCTGACAGCTCAGAGCCTGGAGTCTGCTGGATTCTGTATCTCCCTGTCTCTCTGCCCCTCCCCTTCTCATGCTCTGTCTCTCTCTGTCTCAAAAATAAATAAAAAACATTAAAAAATTAAAAAATAAAAACAAGAGTGTAACACTCCACCAACTGAGTCACCCAGATGCTCCTTTAGAATTCTTTCATTCTAAAAAATCTTTATGGACAGTCATATTATAATTGGAATTTTTCTTGACGAGAATAGAATTAGTACAAATTGATTCAGTTATATGACACATGAGCAATATCAAACTCCAGTAACCTAACATCTCACTATCCATGATTGGGATTTGCCTACCAGGAAAATGAGGTATCTAAATTCACCCTGAGAGAAACCCTTTCCCACTGGGAGTCTTTGAATATGTGGTGTGTCAATATGTGTATTGATGACTCTCCTATTCCTTTATTTGCTGAGCAATACCTCCTTAATGAGTCATACATGCATATAATTGCATAATTACATACTTAAATATTACTGTATATAGTACAAGTACTACCTATATGTGCTACAATATATACTAACACAGCCATTCACATTACAAACTGGACTTCCCCTATCTCTATTCTTTTCTAAGAGTATAGAGTTAAGTTCTGTGTCTTATTTCTTCATTTGCAAAAACTTACCACGTGAAGGCACATTTTGTCCTAAGAAGTACCACTATGATTAAGTCCCTTTCAGAGATATTGAGGCTGAATTTCTGAGCAGTTTTCCATCTGGAGGAGTCAAGCAGCAATTTTGGAATAAAAAAATGGAGCCCAAGACAGATGACAATACAATTGGTTATAGTAAAAATAATTCAATAAAATGATGGTTAATATCTCTCACAGCTTCCACATCAAATACATTTTGCGCACAGCTTCTTAATATTTATAATTTTATATATGGTGACAGATGAGGAAAGTTTTTTTTTTGTTTGGTGTCATTTTTATACAGTAGGAAGCTGAAGTTATTGAGATATATACTCTTGGAGTATTTAAAGTGTACAGCCATCCAGTATACCATACAGAGGAAAATAAACTTTTCAGTGGTTAAGTCACCACAGAGGCTAATTAATTAATTCTTCTGTAATATTATCATGGCATGAGGGAATACGAACAATTAGTCTCATTTCCTCATGTCTCATACTTGTTCTTAAGCATATTTTTACCCTATTTTACAAATCAGGGAAACTTGAATTAGAGAAAAAAGCTGAACATCCTCACCCCTAAAATGAGCCCCCATTTCAAAGTCATGGATGAACTATTTCTCTCCTTTGCTAAAGGTTTTTTTTCACTTTAGCATTTTCAAAAGTTGAAAAGAAAACACAATACGGCAAGTTTTGGTTATTGACAGGAAGCGGGAAACCAGAGTCTGTTAATGTGCTCTCATAGTCTCCTTGGGGAGATACAGCCAGATGTGATGCTGGCCATTGTCCTTTTCATGAAGACAGTGCTCTATAGATGGCAATGCCTCAGACTCGGGAGACTCATATGTTATCTACATTGTTAAATAAAAGAAAAATACATCTGTACGATGGAATTAAAACTTTAAATTTGAGAAAGCCCGGGACTCTGGCTAGCTCCTTATAGAGCATAGTAACATCGAATGCATCCTAATTTTAAAGGTTTTCTTAGCAGGGCTATTTTACTGTAGCAAATGTGTTATATGCATTGTAATGGAAATCAATTACCAATTATGTGTGGTTGAAGATTAAACTCATCATTCCACTATCCACATGGGTAAGCAGATTTTTTAGGTTGATAGAAGGAAAGATGAAGCCAAGGCAAGATAATCATAGATAAATGTTTCTCTTTCAACAAATGTCAGTTTTATAATTTTACATCATCAGCCTGCTTCTCTCCCATTTATGAATCATAATTTAGTTAGTGTCAAGAAAAGAATGAATAGTCAACACTTGTGTATTATAAAAGTGTAATGCACACATTGAAGGGCAAACTTCTCAAACCAGAAGCTTCCTAAAAAGGTGAAAAACAATTTTAATTGGTTGTTGAGGCAGGAATGGTTTGATTTACTGAAAACACTTTCATAGAATTATTTCTATTTTATTGTGTATATTTTAATCTATTATTTACATGATAAGTGATAAGTTAGATTCATACTCAAGATCTAGTCTGGAGATCATATCAGTGGTTCTTCTAAATGGATTTATTAGGACATAATTTAATATGAGTGTAACTGAGGGCTGAAGGGGGAGGGGGGAAAGGGGAAGGGTGGTGATGGTCATGGTGGAGGGCACTTGTGGGGAAGAGCACTGGGTGTTATACGGAAACCAACTTGACAATAAACTATAAAAAGAAAAAAAAGAAAAAAAAAGAGTAATTTGTATCATGCCACTTATTTAGATGAGGTGAACAAATGATAAGTCAATTCCAAAGCATACTTGAAATTTTATATTCTGAATTGTGCATGTTAGTGAATGGCTTGAGAAATACTTGCATTCAGAAAGCATTTGCCATTATCTTGTTAATAGGCCCTTTGCTTTAAATCTACAAGGAATGCAAATAACTGATAATTCTGCACTCATTAAGGAAATCTCCAATGACTTACTTCAGTTAAATGTTCCAACAGGCATGTTTAGCACTTCCTTTGGAATTGGTAAAGTTCCAAAAGTCTGTAAATTAAAGTTCTGCGGAGTGCTATCAAATATGCATAATGGAGCCCTGGATGTAAATTAAGAAGATTTATATGGCTGCATTCTGCTTACGTTATTCAATAGCAATGCCTCACAGGTTTTTATGAAGCAAATAAAGTGTTCTTTTTCTTGAATTCCATTTTAAATGGTCACTATGGATTCATTCTTACATTACTTGGTTCACCCATTATAGAATGAATTGTCATTTTAAATCTATAATTCATCCTAAAGGTTTATCACACAACACAGTCAGATTACATGGTATTCCACGCATACCACTGCACAGAAGTTGTCTAAAGATATATGAACAACGCAAGCAGATTCAAAGATAAATGCACACCATTTATATTAATGGCCTTTCAAAACATTATCCAGGAATTATGATGTGGCACTCCAGCAATTTCTTTGTCTTTTTAGACTTAGAAATGCTGGTTTTGCCATATTAACTCTGAAATCTGAAGAATGTTATTATAAGTTTGATGAGAAATGTTAAGATCTGTTAAGAGGAATATATGAATTTTATGTACATACAGACAATTCACCACCATGTATAAGTAATTCTGTGGACTCAATAGGCATGTATCCTCATTTTGGAAGTGTGATCCTGGCTTCTGTAAGACATCCATTGTTTTATATACAAGTTAAACAAGATAATAGTATCTAAGCCTCCAGAATATCCTATGCATATAGACTAAAATCACTTGAAAAGTATAATAGGGACAAATAGGAGAACTTAAAGTTCTTCTAAAAGCTTAGGACTAAATAGTACAGGGGACGGATGTCAAGTAGAATTAAGAACTAATGTTAAGATTAAAAAAAGATGTCTTAGCAAGCTTAGAGCTACACATATCTTTGAATGTTTGTGTTGGTATTCATCAGGAAATAAATGCCATGTTAAACCTAAGAACACTGGATCATTTTCTAACCAAAAATTAACTTTTAACTGGCACAAATTAGAAATCAGTTTTCTTTTAGCCTCTATCTATTTTTAACTGTTTCAGGACATGGATAGCATGTTAGAAATAAATCCTATTGAGTGTTTTAAACAAAAAGAGACAATGAAACAGGTAGAAAATGATAAAAATTCACTAATATCGAAGTGTTCACATGCTTTATGTGTTGACATATATACTTTTCATTTAAGTTTTTGCTCTGATACAGAAAATATTGTCTCCTCAATTCATTGTAAATATTTTATTTTTCTGCCCCTATTTTAAAGGAAGGTTTTCATCACTGTGACAAAATGGGATGTCTGGCGAAGCATAATTCCAAACTTTTATCATAACCCCTTCTTCAATCTAATCTATCTGAATGAAAGTACTCAGTAAGAACATTATTCATTTCATGGTGTAATGTTTATAATTAAAAAAAAGAGAATAGGTGCCTTTTCTTATGCAAAAGCATTTATTTTAAATTAAAATTTACATGATTAATTAAATAAGAGTAATATAGCTTAGGCTTTTTGATGTGCTCCAGATTCAATGTCATAGGGCTTTGTATCCTGAGTGCCACAAATACATGTTCCAAGCGTTGGACTAAACCAATCCAAAGATTCTGAGGATATTTGGTGGAAGAACCAGAAAAGAAATTCACTTGTTTTCTTATAATTCATTAACTTGTAAGGAATTCTGTAACCAATGGGAGAAAGAGAAAATAGAGAGATAAAGATAGAGAAGTAGAAACAGATAGAGAAAAAAAGAGAGGCAAAGAATAAAGAAAAAAAAGATCATTGTTTATGATGTTAATTTTATATATCAACTCGGCTGGGCCATAGTACCCAGATATTGGTTAAACATTCTTCTGAGTGTTTCTATGAAAGGGTTTTTTGGATACTAACATTGAAATCATAATTTGAACATTCATAATGTGGCTGTGCCTCATCCAATCAGTTAAAGTCTTAATAGAACAGGGGCTGGGCAAGAAGGAATATGCTAGAAGACCATTTGGACTTGAATTTCAACATTTCTCTGAGTCTTCACACATCCTGTTGGTTCTGTTTCTCTTGAGAACCTAATATATCATTATACATTCTTTTTTGGAGTATCAATGCCTAAAATCATACCTACTTGTGATCTCAGTTACTTAAGGTCACTACACTTCCTTTTTGTTAAAATAATTTGGCTTGATTTTTTTCTCATTTATAGTAGAAGGAATCTTGACACAGTCTCTATACCTTTAAAGAAATAGAAGAAAAGAAAAGGAGTGAGTCTTTACCTGATAAATGCTAACAGATGTCTGTAAAATGTCAAAGTAAAGTAATTTTCCTCTCTGAGCTTTAGTTTTTTCATGTACAGAATGAATGTGATTATAAAGAGTTTTCTTGAGACGTAAAAAGAATATGTGTGGTGGTGGTTTTTAAACTATAAAATGTCCTAAGATATAAGGTATTATGTAACCAATTTCAAGGGATTTTGCTTACTTTTTATTAAAAGTGACTTCAAATTATTATTTTATGCTTCTTTTCAATTACCATAGTTTAATTTCACAGGAAAATATTTAGAAATATTGTAGAGGATCTTAAAATAAAGTAAATCGACAGATGAATAACACTTGTAAATCTTTGTGACATGTGATTAAGTTATTGGACTTTCACAAAATAGTGAGAAAGTAAGTAAAGAAGCCTGTGGGCTTTATTTTTATAAGCAGTATATAATTGTCTTTTTCCTAAGGTGTGTTCCAGTACTGAATACCAGCTTCCAGAGATTTTCTGCAGATAAATAAAGCCTGCATAGATGTATATAGCATATCACTATGCTTTAGGAGATAGCTTTTCTGAGAAGTCTTCCAATTACAAAAGTCTACCTAAGTGTATTAAACTCAATGTGTTTTGAATTTTATGACCAGGAATATTTTCACTCACATGACATATTTCTTCATTCTCTTGAATTATGTTACAGGAAACACAATACCTAGTACTAGGTGTATGTTCATACTAGACACTTGAATGGAATGGCAAATATGGAACCAGAAAATTCTACACCATTACAGATTTCTGTAACAATCTACAGATTAGATTCTGCTCTTTTAAAAAACGTTTCTGTATTTATTTTGGGAGAGAGAAAAGAGAGAGAGAGAGACGGGGCAGAGACAGAGGGAGAGAGACGGGGGCAGAGACAGAGGGAGAGAGAGAATCTCAAGCAGACTCTGCACTGTCAGTGCAGAGCCCAATGCCAGGCTCCAACTCGCCGACCATGAGGTAGTGACCTGAGCAAAACCAAGAGTTGGACACTTAACCAGTGAGCCTTCCAGGTGCCCCAGTTTCTCATGTGTGTTTACATGAGATACACAGACAGAAGAGGAAGAAAACATAATTAGGTATGTAAGTTTATGTCTTCTTATCCAGAAACCCAAGACATGCTTGAAAAATGTCAGTGGAGCTCAGATTTGGGGGGAAATATTAAATCTAAGTTTTCAGCTTAGAGTTTACAAAGTCAGAAAATTGATTAGAATATCATCTCTTCCCAGCCTATTTAAGACAATATGAATAAAATCATAGGAAACTCTAAAACAAAAACCAATTCAGTTTACATTGTATATAGAAAGCTCTTCTCAAATTATTTATTACCATTTACTTTTATTATCAAAAAACATTTCAAAATTTTTAAATATTTAATATGAAAACATATTTTCAAACGTGTGGTTTAAATATCTTAAGATATACGTGTGTTTGTATATGTGTATACTCATATGGGACTTGCATAAATGTTTGGCTGAGTCATGGTTTTAAATTTCATTGTTTCTTTTTTTATATTTAAGAAAACAAGAAACTACAGTGAGTTTAATTCACTTTTTTGGTAACGATAACCTCACAAGTCAATATTGTTATTGTATTTGTTGCTTCATTATTTATGTGATTTCACACACTACCCAGTAACATAAACCATAAATATTACACACGCATGCACACACATAAACATTCAGTTTAAGAGGTCACCATGTTTATAGTCATATTATATTTTTACTAATCTGCAAAAAGTTTATTGGAAGTTATCCTTACAAAAATAAAATAGGGAGGAAGCAGAATTGGGCAGAGACCACCTTAGACTGTGATGCCAATCTGACAAAGTCTTAGTCGACAGTCATATGATTTAAATGTCGGTAGCCAGTCTCTGTCATTACTGCCAACACAGGCAAAGTGAAAAAAGATTGCCAAAAGAAATATCCTATTTACAGGTAAGAACTTCTAGAGATTATGCAAGACTATCTTCAACACAAATGTACAATAGATAATTTCAATATGCCAAAATAAAAATGATATATGGTTAGCATAGAAAAGGTTTCTCATTTGTTTCTTAAATTAGTTGTAGAATGGGAAACAGTTACCTTCCTAAGACGTGGTACTGGGTGAAAGGTAAGGGGAAAGAATTTCAAAGCAAAATATGTAAGGTGTCTAATTATTAAAACAAATTTCAGAATACATTTCAAATGGAAAATCATGATCAATAACCAAAAAATCATAAATTTGTGAATCAAATGGCATTGTAGATAGGTAGGTGCTTTGGGAATAAGTTGCCATGAAATTAAGATGGTGTTTCATTTGAATATTATGTTTGGGGGGGTTGTTCTTTTTTTTTTTTTGATGTTTTTATTTATTTTTGAAAGAGAGAGAGAAAGAGCGCGAGCAGGGGAGAGGCAGAGAGCAAGAGAGACACAGAATCTGAAGCAGGCTCCAGGCTATGAGCTGTCAGCACAGAGCCTGACGAGGGGCTTGAACTCATGCACCGCGAGATCATGCCCTGAGCTGAAGTCAGACGCTTAACCGACTGAGCCACTCAGGCACCCCGGTTTAGAGTTAATGATACAGCAATGAGAGCTGCTTCATAGACCAAAATGTATCAGAGGTGTGCATGTACATTTTTATTGAATGCATTCAAATAATTTGTCAGCACTTGTAAAAAAAAAAAAGTCACTAATACTTAGGCTTCAATCCTTACTGCACCTCTTACTCTGTGAGTGACCTCTCATAGAATTATTAAATTGCCTCATCTTCAGCCGCCTGATACGTAAATAGGAGGTTAAAAACTAACCTAAATTGTCGTTGTGTAATCTGGAGATGTTACCATCCAGGAACATTGACTAATACCTATTGGATTACCTAGTAGTTAAATAATAACCATTTTTTTTCAATGAATGGACGCATATTGGAACATAAATGACAAGTATTTTAAAGCACACAGTGGCATAGACTAGAAAATATGTGGTTTTTCTGGGTATAATATTGGCTTTAATATTAATCAGTACTATTATCTTTTTTAAGCTTCATTGTCTATTATACCTCTTGCTTTATTTGTTCTGTTCCAGCCCAAACTTTCCTTTTGTGATGCACTAGGAACACACCAAGCTTATTCCTGCCTCTGGCTTCCACTTCAGTTCTTCCTTTTACTTACACAAAGTTCCACAAACTTTCTTGTAAAATACCACATTGTAATTTTGTTTCTGGTTTTGTGGGCTATATGGTTTGTGTAGCAATTCTGTCCCAAAAAGCAGCCAGGGGCAATATATAACAATAGATGTAACTGTGTTCTGATAAAAATTGATTCACAAAATAGGCTGGGGATTGGGAGGGTGGGGGTATGCTCTTTATCCTCTAGAGGCCTTGATTTGTCAACCCCTGTCTTAGACTGCTTTCCTTTCCAATGACATTTTTTTAATGTTTATTTACTTTTCAGTGAGAGACAGACAAAGGGAGGGGCAGAGAGAGAAGGAGACAGAGAATTTGAAGCGGGCTCTGTGTTGATAGAGAGCCTAATGCAGGGCTCAAATCCACAAACCATGAGATGATGATCTGAGTTGAAGTCAGATGCTCAACTAACAGAGCCACCCAGCTGCCCTGCTCCTTTCCAATTTCCTCATGACTGCTCCTTCACCTCCTTTAGTCTTTGTTCAAATTCCACCTTCTTAAGTCTAACCAGAGCGCTATGTTTACAATTGCAAATGACGCTATTTCTCACCAACACTAACATTTACCCTTCCCTAATTAAATTTCCTTTATACCAATTATATTGATTTTGTTTTAAATTATCTATATTCCACCTATTAGAATGTTCCATAAGGGCTAGGATTTTTTTTTTCTGTTTCTATTCAATGTTGTATCTCTAATATATAGTACCTAATTCATAGTAGGTATTCAATGAATATACATCCCCCTGTTGAGAATTTGATGTGAGCCCAGTTAACACTATATAGAGAATATATTGAGAACAGGCTGGAGAGTGGGGGTGAAGGGTGGGTAGAGGGCAGGTACTGGTATGTGTGAGTTGTGGGTTGCTGCAGTCAGAATTGGGATATGTGCTGGGGCGCCTGGGTGGCTCAGTCGGTTGAGCGGCCGACTTCAGCTCAGGTCATGATCTTACAATTCCTGGGTTCGAGCCCCACGTCGGGCTCTGTGCTGGCAGCTCAGAGCCTGGAGCCTGCTTCAGATTCTGTACGTCCTTCTCTCTCTCTCTGCCCTTCCCCTGCTCATGATCTGTCTCTCTCTGTCTCTCAAAAATAAATAAATGTTAAAAAAAAAAGAATTAAAAAAAAGAATTGGGATATGTGCTAGCCCTTGTCTTATTGGCCAGATTCAGTGATGCACACTACTATACTTGGAGTGGAGTTTTCTTATCTGGTGAATGATGACACTCAGTGAAAACTTGCAATTCATCCAGGAACAAATATCTTAAACATCCTAACTCTCTTCCCTGCTGTGATGTCAGATCTTTTCTCAGAATCTTGTTGGACAAAGAAATCCAGGCACTAAGAAAGCAGTGCCTTTTCAAAGAATACCACAAGATGTCAAGAAGTGGGATAATAAAAGGTAAAAAGGGTCCTTTCTGGAAAACATCTCTGATGTCAGGACAAAGGCCACAGTGGGATACTTCTTTGCTCTTTTCTTCTGGTAATTATATCCTGTTACAGACCCCACCCTTTGGCATGGGTTAATATAGTGTGGAAAAAAGCCTGGATTTGAGAGATGTGATGTCAAGTTTGAAAGTCTTTTGTTCTCTTGCTTAGGAGTCAGTTTTAATGTGGATTGGCATCATCAAATAAATACAATTTCTGAAGATTCCTGTGACTGATAAACCACTATGAGATCCTCAACTCTGCTGGAATCCTGCATACAGTAGAGGAATGTGATATTAGCACACAACACATAGGATTTATTTGTAGACAGTTGGGGTGATCCATCAGTTCCGGTTTTTAATAAGCCACCTGACAAATATGATTTTTGTCTCAGAGTCATGAAAATAAACTCATGTTAATTATGACTAGTAAATGCTTAAAGTGGAAAATTTCTTGTATATACTAAACTACTCTGTTTATGAAGAAATAACAGCCTTGTGATATTTAACAAACCCATTATGATTTGAGTCAAAATTCATACATAATGTGCCATTTGTTAAAGTCCAAATATGGTATTATGTCTTAAAAGAAAGTACAGGATTCAAACAAACTGGACATTAATTCTAGCAGCAAAGATTAAAATAATGAAAGTGAGAAGAATTGCATAGTTAAGACATGCATTATTTAGGTTGTTTTATTTACAAAAGAAGGATAAAAGTAAAGAGATTGAGTTACTTGACCTCAAAGATCCTGTCCTACCCTATTATTCCATACGGTTATCCAACACTATGACTTTTTGAGCTTTAATATTAAGTGTTTAACTAAAATATGAATATCAGTCATCCTCATTTTTCACATAATTCTATATTAAAGGATAAAACAAAGCTTATTTTTTTCCCATGGACTAAACTCAGAACATACTAACATTCCAGACACCCAAGTATAATGACGGCTATAGTGTAACAGAAAATGGAAAATTAAGGCTCAAAGAGATAGATAATAAACATAATTTGAAGTCAAAACTTACCAGAAGACATAGTGGCAATGTCCATACAAATCAACAGAACTGAACTGAATATCAGGATTTATCCAGAATCCAAAGCCCAAGTATCTAGCTGATAAGTAGCACTTTCCTCATCCATTCATATGCTTAACATATAAATTCATCTTGCCTTCTGACATATGCTCACCAAAATAATCTGTCAAACCTCATCCATGTGGTTTATTTTAGTTCTTAGAAAAAAAATCAAATGCATTTAACACTCCTTCTTGAAACTCCTGAGCGGCTCAGTTGCTTAAGTGTCAGACTCTTGATTTTGTCTCAGGTCATGATCTCATGGTTTTTTGAGTTCCAGCCCCTCAAGTGCTCTGCACTGACAACGTTGAACCTGCTTTGGATTCTCTCTCCCCCTCTCTCTCTCTGTCCCTCCCCAACTTGTGCTTGCTTTCTCTTTCTCAAATAAACAAATAAACATTTATAAATATTTAAATACATAAATAAATAAATAAATAAATAAATAAAATTCCTTTCTATTATATCTTATTCTTGGCTGATGACTACTGACACTGATTAAAGATTATATGCCATTACTTTTTAGCATGCACATGCCGGTACACACACACACACCCACATACATGGAAAACTCTGAAGTATATAGAAAAGTCACAAATATGTCAAGTCTGTGACTATAAATTGTTCTAGGCAGATCTTTCTTTATAAGTTTGGTACAACCAAATTCATATAATCCCAAGTAAAGAATACGTTTCTTTTTTAGTATTGTATGATATCACTAAGAGCATATTCAGGCATATGACTTCAGGTGAGTTCTACTATTCATATTGGTTCATCTGAAGGGCAGAATTGTAATCGACTTTCTGTTAGAAGTGATAAAAATCTAACATTTTTATAGGGACAAATTTAACTAAAACAAATTTAAAATGATATTTTTATTTAAAAATTTTTAATGTTTTTATTTATTTTTGAGACAGACAGAGCAAATGGGAGGAGGGGCAGAGAGGGATGGAGACACAGAATCTGAAGCAGGCTCCAGGCTCTGAGCTGTCAGCAGAGTCCAACGTGAGGCTTGAACTTATGAGCCATGAGATCGTGACTTGAGCTGAAGTCAGATGCTCAAATGACTGAGACACCCAGGTACCCCTAAATTGAAATTTTAATTGGAAAGTGATTTTCACATTGTCACGCTAAGAATCTAGTGCTAGATTTATATTTTTCTCCATTATTTTGAGGATGTGCCTTTTCTTAAGGATAATTCTCAACTTCATGATAATAATAAAGTAATATTTTAATTTCATTGGCACTGGTAAATACTGTGATTAGCTATATAGAGTTTTGGTTCTGCAGTTATAGTGCACATTTATTCAATAATAACCAGCAAATTTCACTTTTTAAAGCATTTAAATTTCAGTCATGATTATGTATCTATTTGGAGGAAGAAAGAATTGTTTAAGTGGCCATGCAGAGAGTATGTGAAAAATGTAAACATTTGCTATGACTCATTGACCTCTTTCCAATAAATTCAAGTTAATTTTAAATATTCCTTTTTGTGTGTCATGGGAAATTTGAATTGCAAAATGCTATTACAAAACATGTCTGAAAACGTAATGTGCAGTTTATCTGTCATAGAAAAAGAACACTACTCAATAATAACAAAATGATTTGCAAGTTTGTGTTGTATTCGGGAATACTTTCATTAATATAAAGACAAGCTGTTAGAATATATCCAGTGTCCCTCTCTTAAAGGCTAAATGCCTGACAAAAATTTTATAAATTTTAGCTATAGAAGAAATGAATTCTTGCCCAATAGACATAGAGAATTAAATAAGAGAGTGGAACGTAATGATACGAAAACTGTATACAAAAGATTCACTTACCTTATTTATGTCCTTTTTCTTAAAAACTTTAACTTACTGAGTATAAAGATAAAAATTAAACTACTTACTCTGGTGTGACATGAATGGAAAAGATTATAGAGGAGTTTTTCCTTTCTTCAGAGATGAAAAAAGCCACCAACTGTGATGCAAGATATTTCCAATGTATACAGCCCTCAAAAACCTTCTTTTCAGAATATATATATAGCACTCCTATAAATCAATAAGAGATAAATGAATGGAAAATGGATATATATCATACAGTAGCTTTATTTTTATAAAAAGCTTTCTAAGTGAAAGATAAACATAGGTAAAAGTATTAAACATCATTAGTGGAGTGCCTGGGTGGCTCAGTCCATTGAGGTCCAACTTTGACGTAGTTCGTGAGTTTGAGCCTGGCATCAGGCTCTGTGCTGACAGTCAGAACCTGGAGCCTGCTTCAGATTCTGTGTCTCCCTCTCTCTGCTCTTCCCCCTCCCCCCAAAAAAATAAACATCAAAAACTTAAAAATACATTATAAGTTATTGTATATATACACACTTTTATGATATGTGCAAAAACTGTCTCCTTAATTATAATTTAGCCCTATTCCCTTCTCATTTATTGCCCTTCTATTACCTCCGTATTTATACAAGCCGAGATCCTTCAGCTATGCTAATTTCATAAGATCAGGTGTGTCTTTCATTTAGGGTAAGTGACCTGAAGTATGAAACTTTTCAAGGATCACAGGGCACGGATTGTTTAAGGCAATGAGTTTTTAGATTATAGATTCCAAGTTATGCTCCACTTAAAATGCACATGACTGAGAATATGGATGTAGTTGAGGAATAATGCAAAATCTCTTTTCCCACCTCACCTTTCGCTACCTTCATACCCCACTATGTAGAAGAAAGATCTCTATCTCTCAATTAAATGAAAATTACTGTGATGTGTTGCCCTGTTATCTTATTGCCCCAAACAAAGAAGCGATATAAAAGTACAATATGAACGTGAACAAAGACTACTTTAATCAAAAAATTTGTAAAATCTGAAGGGCTTTACATCTTTTCTATTTCTAAAAACTAAACCTCATCTTAAAATCAAGATGTATCGGTCCATGAAGAATTATTATCTAGATGTCAAATTCATGACCTTGTATTCCTAGAATTAGAATTCAGAGATAAAATGTGTGTCATAAAGATGAATATTAAAATATTTGTTTAAATTAATAATGAAATCAAGGAGTGCCTGGGTGGCTCAGTCTGTTAAGCGTCCAATTCCATCTCAGGTCAGGATCTTGGCGGTTCCTGCTTTCGAGCCCCATGTCGGGTTCTGTGCTGACAGCTCAGAGCCTGGAGCCTGATTCAGATTCAGGGTCTCCCTAGCTCTCTGCCCCTCCCCCACACATGCTCTGTCTCTCTCTCTCAAAAATATTAAACATTAAAATTTTTTAAAATAATGAAATCAATATTTTCTAATGGAAAGTAAGGTAGATTTTTTTTGCTTGTTTGCTCTGTTTACAAGTGGATTTTATGCAGAAATATCAAGGAATCGAATGAGCTAAATGCAACCACAATATTTTAAATAAATTATATTGAAAGTATGCCATAAATTAAGACATTTTACCAAAGCCATCTATATTGACAATAGAGTATTCAAAATAATATTTTTATTTCCATAGTATCTTTTAATTGAAACAGATGCCTCTAACTTAAAGGATAACTAGTCTAATAACCATAAGATAAAGTTTTACTACATCCCTTCTTATCTATGCTGTCAAAACATGAGAAAGTAAATGACTTTGTACCAATGCTTTGATAATGAAATATTTTTCTAAAAAATTTAATATTTATTAATTTTGTGTGTGTGTGTGTGGGGGAGAGAGAGAGAGAGAGAGAGAATGAGTGGAGGAGGCCCCAGGCTCTGAGCTGTCATCAGAGCCTGATGCGGGGCTCAAACCCATGAACCATGAAATCATGACTTGAGCCAAAGTGGGGCGCTTAACCAACTGAGCCACCCAGGCGCCCCAATAATAAAATATTCTAAAACAGAGAATGCACAATTTGGGTTTCAACAAAATTTTAACAAGACCACTAAAATATTTTATATTTGACATGATTTTTGGTATATAACAGAAAGATTTAAGAGAATCAAGTGATAAATACCATAATAAGATGTTTTAATTCTAATCTACTTAATTATGTGAACAAGATTTCTTAGTGTCTGTATCCACAAATTAATGAATATAACTGATGACTACCTTTTTCATTGTAGAAATATTATTCATTCACATATATGAGATAAATAAACACTGTTTCTCTGATTAATTTATTAAAAAATGTTTCCTTTGATTGTTAAATATCAAAATTCATTCATTGTAATCAGTTTATCAATTGTAAACTATAAATGTACACTAAAATAATTACACTTTGAAGAATAGAAACTGTAATATAATTTTCGTGTGTACTTTTTCATGGATGATGATGGAAACAAAATGTTATGTCGTATAGAGTCCACTTCATGCTTTTAAATATATCATAGATATCTTATATATGCACAAAATAAATAAATAAATAAAAATATATATTTCAAAATGTCAGTATTTGGCTCTCAATTCTAGCATGGTGGAGTAAATGTCTACTGGATACAAACCTCACAAACTATAAATTCTTGAGAAAATAAAAAAATTGAACAACCTTATGTCACTTTAGAGTGACAAAATGTAGGCAGATTCTGGAGTTAAACTAAAACTTGGAAGAAAGAAAGAGATAAACAATTGAGAAAATTTAAAAAGCCAAATGTGGACACTGAAAAGATAAAACTAATGATGAAAAATAAACAATAATAACAACAGTAACAAAAACAAACAAAACCTTTAGGTAGGTAGAAAGACCAGAAATAAAAAAAAAGAGCATGGAATTTTAATATCAGGAATTCAAGAAATGTGCATGTAAAAATGTATTTCATGGGTTGTATAGATATTAGGATAATCAATTTCTATTAGGAACCACTTTATTCCAACAAATTCAACAACTTATATGATATACCCATTAACAAACACAAGTTAGTAAAACTGACACAGAATGAAATAGACAACATAGCATGATATCTACTATAAAAACATTAAAATGATATTTAAAACTTCCCATCAAATAAAACCCCAGACACAGAGTGGTTTCACGGTGAATTCTATTTAATACTCAAGAAACAAATAACAAAATGATAAAACTCTTACATAATCTGTGTTGGGAAGTAAAGAACACTTTCCAACTCTTTGCCTGACTCCAGGGCACACATAATACCAAATCTTGAAAAAGATATTCTACTAAAAAAAAAAAAAAAAGCAAGAAGGGAGATAGATGATATATCCAGAATACAGTAAATTTATTTCTGACAAATATGCCACAAAAATCCAATGAGGAAAGGGTTGTATTTTCAATAAATGGTGCTGGCTTAAGTGGATATCCACATGGGAAAAAAAAGTCTTAGCCCCATATCACATCATACACAAAAAATTAATTTTAAATGTATCATAAACTTCCTTTAAACTATATATATTTTTTAAAAATATTTTAATCTTTATTTTAATTTTGAGAGAGAGAGACAGAGCATGAGCAGGGTAAGGACAGAGAGAGAGAGGAAGACACAGAATCCTTAGCAAGCTGGAGCCTCTGAGCTGTCAGCACAGAGCCTGATGGGCTCGAAACCATGACCTGTGACATTATTACCTGAGCCACCTGAGCTAAAGTCGGACACTTAAGGGACTGACCCACCCAGCCTCCCCTAAACTATATAGATTTTAACATAGATGAATATTTCCGTGACTTGGGGATAGCAAAAATTTTTAGGTCATAAAAAGCAAAACCCATGAAAGAAAATTATATATAGCCTTTTACAAATCTTATCAATGCATACATATCTATATTATAAAATAGGCAAATGTTTTGAACACACATATCACAAAAGAAGAGAGACAACAGTCTATTAAGCACATTAAAAAGACTGAACATTATTAGTCATAAGAAAATGAGAATTAAAAGTCTAACAAGATATGACTACAAACACATATCTAAAATTTTAAAGTGCTACAAATCCAAATAAAATTGGCAAAGTTTTGGAACAACTGAAATTGTTGGCGAGATGTAAAATGTCTAGAAATTTCTTACTAAATTAAACTTACACATATCTCATGACGCCATACTTCCACTTTTAGGTATTTACCCAAGGGAAGTGAAATTAATCTTCACTAAATGATTTGTAAAATGATGTTCATAGAATCTCTGCGCATAACACACAGATGCAGGACAACCAAATGATCCATCAAACGAATGGCTAAACAGAGAGCAGAACAGTGTTATAATGGAATACTAGCAGCAATAAAAAGGAAGGAATTATAAATATATGCAACAATAGCAATGAATCTCAAACAGTATTCTATGTCAAAGAAGCACTCCAGAAAATAATTCAACTGTATAATCACTGTATAGTTATTGGAGAACCAGCACATTTAATAAACAGAAGGAAACAACCTGAACAATGGTTGTCTCTGGGAAATAAGAGCAGGTTGACCAGAAAGGGTATCAGGCACCTTTCTGCAGTGACAGTAATGTTATTTCTTTTGTAAGTGTTTGGATATCCAAAGAGTTAAGAATGTTCATTTGTCAAAACTAACAGAATATACATTTCTGATTTATGCATTTCATTGTATATAAATTTTAGATTAAAATTGTGAACAAATATTAATCTTCAAAAAAATGACATCATGATTAAATTATTTATGGGAAATTATACTATTTTCTGTCAATTTTCCAGAAATGTATAAAACATTCTATAGATTAGTGGATGGATCAAGGAATGGATAGATATAATGTAAGCATAGCAAAATATTAGTAGTTGAATCTAGTTGGAAGGCAAATAAGTGTTTAGAATAAAATTCTGTTAATTTTTATGTATGTTTGAAAAATGTCAAAATTATGAAAAATGTAATTATTTACAAAATGCCAGAAATACACTTTTTACAACTATTTACTTATGATGAAACATATTAGATGTCAACTTAAAATCTATGTTTTCTATAATATTTATAAAATGTGTAAGCAAAAGTGAGTGAAACCTAATGAAATTGGCTACAATATGATGATGTTATTAGAAGGAGTTTTTTCATAGGATACCACTTTAATTTGCAGTAAGAACTACATGCAGATAATTACTTATTATTTTTTTAAAAAAACTAACAAGGGAAGGAAGACATATACTAAAAGTGCCATCATTCAATTTAATTTATATGAAGTATTTGACGGGAAATCCAAAATTATAATACATGTATATTAATAATTCACATTTTTCTTAACAAACTGATTAGGAGTAGATTTCCCATTGTACTATTTATACAAGTTCTGTTGTTTAAGCACTAAGCATTTTCTTCCCTTGCTAAAAAAAATTACTACTTATTTTATTGTACAAAAAAATTCTGAATTAATGCAGAAAATTCAAAATTTTTCTCTTTTATTCTCTTTTATTTCAAGTTATTCTAAGTAATTGGCTAACCTAAAAGACATCTCAAATATGTAGTTTATAGCTTAGTAGCTCTTTGTGTCTTTGACTTATCTATCCTCTTGAAATATTAAGATTTTAAATAAAAATAAATTTGAGTTGGATTTTAAGGCTTGATAACAATTTTATGTTATTTTGACTAGTGTATAGCTATGTCCATGACAATCATTAAATGTTTCTTTGTACTTTGAAAATTTCCAAAAATAACTATTCAAATTATATGATTCTCTCATTGTATTTCCAGAGCTATGCCACCAAAGATTTTATTTCTCTGATCAGAAGCCCTAGCAGAATTTTTCGGTGAGTGTAGAAATGTGATTATGATTTTTAGTTTCTTTTCTTCATTTTGTCACATATTACAACTGAGTTGTGAACTACAGAATTCAGATATATATCTTCTAGGTTTGGGGCTAATCAAATTAATCCCTAGTATTTGTTTAAACTATGTAACAGAGATGTAAGATCTGAATCTTATTTAACACTCTGTTTGTCCTTGTGTGATTGTGTTGGTACACACACGTGTATGGACTTTATCTAGAATACATTAGTATCTCCCATGTTTTTCATATTATCAATATTTTAGCCAAATTTGTAACTTTAGCTATCACCATTATGCTTATCATTTCTTCAAAAAATTGAAAATAAAAATACATCATGTTTTAAATAAACAATTTTTCCCAAAATGTTGAGAATGTTGAATAAGAAGTACGTGCATACATTACCACATGAAAGAAAAATTAGTACAATATTATGAAAAAGAATAAATAATTTTTAACGTATATCATACAAAGTTTTATGCCCTTCAGCTCAGCAATTTCACTTTTGATAACCTATCAAAAACAAAATCTAAATTCCTGAGAGACAAATACACAGATGTGTATGTTTATAAAATAATGTTTTATATAGAGTCCTATTTTGTTTCTATTATTTGTTTATTTTTATTGAACTATAGTTAACATACAATGTTACATTGGTTTCAGGTGTACAACATTGTGATTTGAAGAGAGAGAGAGAGAGAGGGAGAGAGAGGAAAAGAGAGAGAAAGAGACAATTCCTAGCAAGCTATGTGCTGTCAGCAGAGTCCAACATGAGGTTCCATCCCACAAACCATGAGACCATGACCTGAGCCAAGATCAAAATTTGGATGCTTAACCGACGGAGCCATGCAGGCACCCCAATTTTTTTTTTAATCAACATCTAGAAATCTTGAAGTAATGGTATAATAGCACTAAACCCAGAAATTAATGAAGTATAAAGTGGAGATATTTAGAGTCATAATTAAACTCAATTACCTTTAAAACTCAAATTTAATTAAAACTAAGATGATGGGGCACTTGGGTGGCACAGCAGTTAAGGGTCTTACTCTTGATCTGGGCTCAGGCCTGAAGGTGTGTGAGTTTGGGCCCCACATCGAGCTCTGTGCTAATGGTGTGGCGCCTGCTTAGGATTCTGTCTTCTCCTCTCTACGCACCCTTGCTTGCTTGCTCTCTCTCTCTCTCTCTCTCTCTCTCTCTCAAAATAAATAAATAAAACAAACAAAAACTAAGATGCAGCTCAAACACATAAAACTATACTGATAAAATAATTATTATATCTATGTAATATATAATTATAGTATTTTATATTATAAATCATGTACTTTATTTATATATGATGTATATATAAATATATTATATATAAATTATATATACATAATATATCAAATTATCTAATTAATGTATAAATCTCCAGATGAGTAAAAGTATATATATATATATATATATATATATATATATATATATCTCCATATAGATAGGGATATGTCTCATATATGAAAAACTATGATATTACGCACATTTGTATCCTAACAAATTTAAAAAATGTTAATAACATGAGGTGCTTTTCAGACATATAAAGTACTGAAAGAAGTATAAAGCAGAAAACAATAAAAAAGTGTTCTGAAAATGCTCCAAAATAGATTATATACTACCTAGTATTTATTTAAATATATGTTTATTCAAACTTTCAGAAATCAGATAATTTCCATATAATGAATTTCTAAATGGAAGCAGACTTTTGTGAAAACAGCATAATGCTTGAAGAAAAATAAAATAAAAACAATATAATAAAGAAATATAAAGTCATTATTTATTAAATTCTGACAGGAGTATCCTAAGTAAATTTTAGGATGTGAACATAAATAACATCTAATATATATAGTCTATCACAATTCAGTAATACAAAAATGATGCACTATTAGACTATTAATACGTAAAATAATAAAATATTATCCATTGATATTAACAAGTACATTTGGTTAGTTCTATTTGAAGATCATTTTCAAAAAAAGCTTAAAATCATATAATACTAAATCAAAACTCATAGATCATTTAGATTCATATGTATAAAAAAATAAAACTAAGGCTCCATTAAAACTATTATAATTTTGTAAGTTTCTAAATAAAATTTAAAGCAGAAAACATACAAATCCTTAGCCATTGGAAAGGAAAAGTCCTTATTAAAAAATAATAGTTCTGTAAATAGTGGCACACTTGGAAAATTTAAAAACATCTAGAAAGGGAAAAACAAGGCATGTGAGACCAAAGGAGGAGTATGATAAAGACAGAACAGTGATAAATGTCATGAAGCACCAATGGGCATACTGTGTTCACAAAACAGGAGAAGTGCTTGTCTCATTATATGTGAAGGTTGCACACTATGGACATGACTTATCACTGCTAATATTAACTTTGATCATCTGGCTGAGGTCGTGTTTTTAGGTTTTTCCACTACTTTTTTTCTCAATTTCCATACGGCATTCTTTGAAAGCAAGTCAATGTGTATTCCACTCTTGAGGAGTGGGGAGTTCTGTTTTATCTCTCTAAAGGTGTAGAATCCATATAATTTATTTGGAATCCTTTTGCATTGGAAATCAAACTATCCTTCTCCATTTTATATTAATTCAGTTATTTATTTATATAAATATAGGCACAGGGATATTTACTTTATATTTTTGGTAATAATGGGATACTATTATTATATGGCCTAAATTAGTCCAACTTTTGCCATTAAGAGCTCTTTCACTTGACTCATATGTCACTTTGACACACTCTCCTCATGCTTTTTTTTTTTTTTTTTTTAAACAAGTCCTTACTTTCTGACACTATCAGATGCTCCAGCTCATCTTGTTTCTGTTCTAAGTCCTAGTCTGAGACAATTGTTAAGGAGCTCTGTTTTTTTGTTTTTTGTATTTTTTTTCCCTTAAAAATGGTATTAAAACCAACATCTGGACACTAAGATGTGTTCTTTGTTAGTAAGGAGTCATTATGTCTAGGCCTTCTGATGGGACAAAGCTATATATTTACTTATCTGAATTCTTTTCTATTTTTAAAAATGTTATATTCTCTTAAAATTAACTCTCAGTGATAGCATATTTGAGGGATTAAGTTTTTTAGTACAAAATTAGGAAGTCAAACACACTGTCAGGTTAAAATATTTGCTGTATATTTTTGCCCTTACATTGTAAATTAATTTTTACGTTCTTAACTCATTTGTGTTTCATGGTGCACTGCACTGTTCACCTATTAGGTTTGGTCTTTAGCATTAACTTTTCTTAGCCCATTTTTACTATTTCACCATACGCTGACTTAAGTTGTTCCTTAGTTGTTTGCATTTATAACAAAACTGCACCATGTATATTATAAGCACCATGAATATGCAACCCACCTTACATTTAGTTTCATCCTCCAGCACATACAACATTGAACTTACAGAAGAGAGTAAGTTCTTACTGAATCCTCCTCTTTGTCTTTTGGCAAATAAGAATCCACCTAAAGTATCACTATTTTTTTATATGGAGGTGTCTCACTTGCATATATATGTATAAATATATTCTATCACTTCTATAACTGAAAAATGATAACAAATATTTAAATATTTAATATATTTGTTATATTACATATATTTGTTACATTGCATATAACAAAATCAGAATTTTAAGAAATTTAAATTAATTAGATGTTTTTTTCTATGTCTGTGTTATATAGAGGTAATAGCCATGTGAAAGCCAGCAATAATTCAGGTATCATATTTAGAAAAAATGTGTGGTATTTTTTTTAATGTTTATTTATTTTTGAGAAAGAGACAGAGCACAAGTGGGGGGACAGAGAGAGAGGGAGACACAGAATCTGAAGCTCTAAGCTGTCAGCACAGAGCCCGACGCAGGGCTTGAACTCCCCAGCTGGGAGATCATGACCTGAGTCGAAGTCAGACACTTAACTGACTGAGCCACCCACGTGTCCAGATGTGAGTTATTTTAAATCCCTAGTGCCTAGAATTGAGCGGGGTCCTTAGTAGCATTTCAATGAATACTTAACATCTAACAAGTAGCTTCCAGGCATAATCCAATTTATCCAGGCCCTGGCACATCATCATTCTGACCAATGCCAACACATAAAACTATTTTCACATTTTTTGTATTGAGGTTCAGTAGTTGTGTTTCTGGTAAGATTTGTTCATGACCTTTGGGAAACAGCTGACATTGATGAACTGTCCTACTCAAACTTACATCTGCCAAACAGTACAGAACTTGCTCTGTGCTTTTGGCAAGATGGATAATCCTGAGAAACATATACAGCCTCAGGGGTACCCAGAAAAAATATTGTGAATCTATTGTCTACATGACTCACTTCATGAAACCAATTTTCCATCTCTAAAGACTATGCATTTCATTCCTCCATAGGCAATAGTTCACACTTACTACTCAAAAACCTATGGATATTTTCACAATCTTAGAGTATTACTGGATGTTCTTATATATGGGTTTGAATTTCCAAGCAAACTAGATAAAAATAAGTTCATTAGACAGATTAGATTTTTTTTTTTCTTTGAGAATCAATTTTTCAGATGGATGAATGGTTCTGGTTCAAGACTTCTGCATATGACCCTTCTAAGTCAATAAACACTCAGTGCTTAGTAAAACACTCTTTGAATTAAATTCAGTCTTTTTCTTTGGAATTTAAAGTTGCTAATGTATGGGGCGCCTGGGTGGCTCAGTCAATTAAGCATCCTACTTCAGCTCAGGTCATGATCTCACGGTTGTGGGTTCGAGCCCCGCCTAGGGCACTGTGCTGTCCTCTCAGAGCCTGGAGCCTGTCTTCGGATTCTGTGTCTCCTTCTCTCTCTGACCCTCCCCTGCTCATACTGTCTCTCTCAAAAATAAAATAAAACATTAAAAAAATTAAAAACAAATAAAGTTGCTAATGTAAAAATTCAAAAATAAAAATATGTGATAGAAAAATGGTCTGGATGGAGTCAGAATAGCGACCACTTGACAGTAGACTCCTTCCTATTCTCATAGACAAATTTCATTTCAGTAAGAAAATGTGAGTTAATTGTGTGAAATACACAAGTGTTCATCTGTCCTCTCATACACACTTTTCAAGATTATGATCCAAAGTTAGAGTCCAAGAATAACCATAATTATCTCCCATTATCTTTCAGGAACATTGGAAAAATATGAGTAGTAGTAATTTCTTAAAATATTGTTTATTTGGGTATGAATTATTACCTTTTCTTGCCATAAGTTTCCATTAAGATTCTAAATCCCATGAAGGCCACAAAGTCCTCCATGATCTACCACATATGTTACATTTCAAACTCATTTTCTAATACTGTCCACCTTACTACTTTCTGTCAACACCAGCTTCCTTGCTGTTCATGAAGTATGCAAAACGCATAACTATTATCAAAGCTTTGTTCTTGTCTCTCACGCTGCTTAAACTGTTTTTTTCCCTCAAATAACCACATATGTAAATTTATAGTATCTCGTCTCAATTGAAGAGGCACTCAAATATTTTCCCAACTGTGAGCTCGTGTCTGACAACCCTATATATATTAGCCATCTTTTATTGTGATGATTCTATTACCATTCTTAATTTTTATTCATAACACTGTAATCTGAGATTTATGGTTTATATTTATTTGCAGTTATTGTCTATTTCTCACTCTATATTGTAAATTTTATAAAATCAAGAAGATTGCTTGATTTAGTATTATATAAAGTTCACCAAACACTGATAACCCCAGGGCAGAATGATTATCTTCATCTATGGGAATCGTGCCATGGCAAATGCATTGCACTGTCCTAAATGGGATCGCCCTGAGTTGTGTCATACATAAACTACATTGTGTACATGTCTATCCTAAATGCATCCTTGAAATCTATAAAAATGGTTAGTATAAGAAAAGCTCCATAACTATTCTTGGATGGTTATTTGGCAACCTCAGAAGGGCTTTATTGAAACACTCGGTCTCAATGCGCTAAGACTCTTCAGTCATCTTGTTTATTCTCAACCAGTTTTAGCTACTCCTGGAGCATGGAGCTGTGTTAGAACATCTTCAATTTAAGGTCCCAAAGGCACTTTGCATTTCATATGGTATACTAATTGCTATAAAAATAAAACCAAACACGAATGAAACTCACAGACAGGAGATATTTTTTCTTGCTCGCCTGCCAGTCTAAGGTAGATTCTCCTCATTGGTGGATGACTCTCTTCCACATAATTATTCCAGCATGCAAGCTTTTCTGTCTTGTGGCACCTGCACCCTCAGAATCTTATTGTCACTTATATCCAGATGTTGGAAGGGGGAAAATACACCTATTCTTCAATAATCTTTTACCACAAGTGGTGCAACAATTCTACTCACTTTTTATTAACAAACTATTCCCATCATTGTAGTAAACTACAAAGACGCTGGGGACTGTAGTGCCCGGGGCTGCAGCCGCATTCCAGCTACAACTTTGTGCCACAAAGGAAAGAAAGGGGTTTTAGTAAAACCCAGCACATGAAATATCTGTGCAAACACTTATCTACACAGATAGAATACACTCGCCCCACATCCACGACATGGTCAGAGGCGCGCAGACCGGAGGAACCTGTCGTCCAGACACTCCACCACATTCTTTTAAAATAATAAGTAAAATAATGAATATTCTTAAAGGACCTAACCATGCTACTGGCTTTCCCTGTGTATAGTATAAATGAGTTAGTAAAGTTAAAGGATGTGGTTTTGTTTTTTTAATGGAAAAAGAAAGAAATGGTTAACAAGAAGAGTCTTAATAAACATCAGAACCTTAGTGTAGATAGCAACAGAAATATGTTGAGGGCTTGAATTTTATTAAGTTTTATTATAATTTCTGCAGTTTCTTCTAAAAAGAAAAAAATGTGTTAAACTTTTGGCAGTGTTTGCTTAGTTCTAACGGATTTCTCTACAGTATTTTATAAAGAACTTACAAATCTTTGGTGACAAGCATCATAATAAGTAATGTATATCTATAATATGTTTATTGCTCGGAATGACAAATAAATCATGGACAATTCAGTTGTCCTTAGCACGAGTTAATAAATTGTTATCCTGTATTTTCTGTGTCATTTGCTCAGATAAAAGAGATTTCAAGTTTTAACAGAATGATACTGTAGTTGAGTGTCTTATCCTTTTGATTATCTTTTCATAATAAAAAAAAAAAGTAACGACCTTCTAGAAGTGTTAAAAACCTAACAGTTGCATTACATTCTTCTATGTATATTTTTTAATTTTTTTAAATGTTTATTTACTTTCAAGAGAGAGAGAAAGAGCATGAGCTGGGGAGGGGCAGAGAGAGGGAGACACAGAATCCAAAGCAGGCTCCAGGCACTGAGCTGTCAGCAGAGTCCGATGGGGGGCTCAAACTCATGAGTTGTGAGATCTTGTCCTGAGCAGAAGATGGACACTTAACTGACTGAGCCACCCAGGTGCCCCACATTCTTCTATGTATATTTTTAACTATTGTTATGTCAATTTTATTACAGAATACCAAAGCTTCATGCATCAATTGTTTTCAGAAATCTGTTGTCCTTTTAACAAAAGGGACCAGCATTTCTAAGAATTTAAACTTCCAAAGATCAGATTTGAAAAGCAGAACAAATGATTTCCAAGAAGTTTTAAACTTTAACTCTCTTTGGTGTTTCCCAGAAGTTCCCTGGACAATCACAGTTTTTCCTTTTTCTTCAGATGAAAGCAATTCCAAAAACATAAAGATTGCTTAACATTATCTTTAATTCTATCTAAACTATTCCAAAATGTATCGGGATATCACTAACTCAGAAAATTATTTAACTAAAAAATTCAATACATATCGTAAATTGGTTGTGTTAGCTCTTTTGACTAATTGCACTATTTATATTTTCTAAAGAGAAATATTTGGAGAAAAAAATTTGTTTTTCCAGGATGTGACAAAATGAGACACTTGGGAATGAATATTCCAAGTGACAAATTACTTTAAGCAAATAAGATATCATATCATTACAGAAATCCATGCACTAATACCTCATACCTTTAAAGATATGTCAAAAGGTTTTATTTTGATTTTATTATAACAACCTGAGTTCCAACCATGCATTGTATACACATAGTGTCTCTCAATGTAAAAATTTGATTTTCATATCAGATGATGCTATCAAGATATTAAATCTAATAAATTTTAAGATGTTGTATCATATTGGCTTTCTGGTGTTGTGAAGAAATGAGATCAAAGCACCACTATCAGAGATGTCTATACAAAAGGTCAATTTCCTTAAATATTGAGGAGGTAAAAGAAGAATTAAATGTGTATGTTCTGTGTAATTCATTCTTTGATGACCTCTTGAAAGGCAATATTTAGTATAAAAAGCACCTTACTGACATTTTGTGCACCTTAATTAACTTAGTAAACCTAATTGATAAATTTTAAGGGCTACAGGGAAAAGCAGTTTATATCTAGGACAAAGTGACTAGAATAAAAGCAAATGTTAAAATACTGAATTTAAAAATGGTTTGCTAGTAATTATTTTAAGGCATATTAATCTAAATAATAAAAAAATCATGATATGACTAGTAATACAGCATTTGTTTCTGCTTCAGAAAAAAAAACACATCATTAATTGCAATATTTTATATAATTTTTCTTGGATCGAAAATGCATTCCCACTATAATTGTTATGGAAGTAAATGATAGAAAGGACATAGTTGTTAGATTTGATTTTGCAGGACATCTGTTTATGGCCATGACAGAATAGCAAGAATCAGACTACCTTTCCCCTTGTATACAACTTTAAAAACTTAAAAAATATATAATAAAGTATAAGAGGCAACTGTTTTCAGAGAATGGGCAATAGGCTGCAACATTCTCAACAACATGCAGCAACATTAAACTAATATTTCAGAGGGGAAAAAAAAAACCCTCAAGATGTGAGTACTAAATCAACTAGTTCTTTGCCAGAAAACAATCCTCTCACCAGAACATAGACAGCTAGAAAACTGAGGAGAGCTCAGTGGTACCCTGGGCAGAGGAGACAGAGGTCAAATTTCAATTCACCTTGAGTCTGAAATTTGTAGGACAAAGCATAAGATTAGTGGAAGCCTGTGCAAAGGAAGTAATCTAATATTAAATATATACAAAATAAAAATAGAAGAGAATTCCAAATAAAGGAAAGAAAACTCAGGTAACTGTGGCAAACTATCACAATATGAAATATTTAATTTCTACCTATAAAATCACAGATTGATAAGAGAATAAAATGAGGGAAGAAAAAATTTGTTGAAGAATTAATGGGGAACAATTTCACAAATATAAGTTAAAGTTCAAAAAATATGAGCCAACCCCAAGCAATATGTTTGTGCGTATATGTGTATATCTGTGTTTATATATCTTTATAATCAAACTGCTAAAAAGAAAATAAAAGAGATAAACATGACTGCAAACAGAGGGGCAACAGGAAAAAAAGTAAATTATAGATGTATATGAGTCATATCAATAATTATACACATTATTTATTAAATAAACACTTCAATTAATAGTTAAAACTTATCAGAAAAGATTTAAAAAAGTAAGATTCAACAATGTGCTCCTCTTTTAAATATAAAAATTCAGGAAGCTTAAAAGTAAAAGCCAGAGAAAGTATACCCTGCAAACTATACACAAAGGAAGGCTGGGGTAGCTCTGTACTAATCACATAAAATAGATTTCAAAAAAAGTATAACAGAACAAAACAGAAATATTTATTAATAATAAAGGTTCAATTCACCAGGAACATGTAATCATTTTATATTTTTATGCTTATAATAACCTAGATTCACAAATCACAAAGCAAGTATTGGTAGATACTATTAAAGGGAAAATTAAATAATACCACAAATATAGTGAGAAATTTAAAACAGTGTTCTCAGCAACTGTTGGACAATTAGACAAAAATAAATGCATAATGACATAGATGATCTGATCAACTCTATAAAGCAAAATGAACAAATTGATATTTATGGGACATCAAACCCAACAACTGCAGAATATATATTCTTTTAAAGTGCATATTATGCATTCACCAAGGAAGACAATATGCAGAGTCATAATACAAGTTCTGGTACTCTTTAAAAAAAAATGTTTATTTGAGAAAGAGAGAGAGCACAAGCAAGGGAGGGGCAGAGAGAGAGAGGGAGACACAGAATCCAAAGCAGGCTCCAGGCTCTGAGCTGTCAGCAAAGAGCTCAACCCGGGGCTCAAACTAATGAACTGTGAAATCATGACCTGAGCCAAAGTCTGACTCATAACTGACTGAGCCACCCAGGTACTCCAAGTCCTAATCCTCTTTAAAAAAATTAGATTCATACAGAGAATGCATACTATAAAAAGTAGTATTAATTGAAATATCAATAATAATCAGATGTCTAAGAAAACCTCAAATAGCAAACATACAGTTAAATAATGCATGGATAAAAGATGAATCATAAGGAGTATAAAAATAAGTATTTTGAACTGAACGATAACGCTTTGTTTTACAAATCAAAATTTTTGAAATGTAGTTAATATGGTGCCCTGATACGACTTTACAGGTTGAATGGTTATGTTGGAAAAGAAAATGGTAAAATCAAACCTATGGATAAAAACATAATGTAAGAAACTAGGAAGAAGATAGTGAACCCAAAGTAAGTAGAATAAAAAAAAATCAATATGAAAGCAGAAATTTAAAAACAAATCTAAAAATCAACAATAGAAAAAATTAATATAGTCAAAAAGAAGTTATTTATAAAAACAAACAAAATACCAAAGCACATAAATAGACTGATTATAGAGACCGATGTCTAGAGAAAGAGTAAACAAATCACCAAGGACAACACTAAAACAATGGGCTTAAACCACAAATCCTTCATATATAAAAAGGGAAACTAGAAAATATTACAGAAAAAATTATGTTGGAATATTGGATAGAGAAATTCACTTAAAAATACATTGTCAAAAATAAATAAACATTAAACATTTTTAAATAAATAAAAATAAAAATACAATTGTCAAAACTGACACAATATGAAGCTGAGAATTTGAATAGCTCTATGTCCACTGAAGGCATTTTGCTTATAAATAAAACTCTGTACAACATCAGTAACAAAACAAACAAGAAAAAGAACAGGTCCAGATATTTTATAAATTATATAAAATAGTCAAAATAAAATAAAACCAATTTTATACTAATTCTTTCAGGAAATATAGGATGAACCACTTCCCATCTCATTACATGAGACTAAGATTGTCCTGATTTTAAAATTTGACAAAGATATTTCCAAAAAAAAAAATAAAGTATATACATCATTATCTTTCATGAGCACACACACAAAAGTCCTTAACAAAATATTAGGAAATAAGATTCATTAATGTATACCAAAAAATATCATGATGAAGAAAAATTTGTCTGAGGAATTAAAAATCACTTGGATACATTATATTCAGATACACACACCCTCTCTTTTTTAATTTAGCTTTTCTTAATAACTGATCTTTTCACATTCAATTTTTATACTTCCTTGATACATAATGCTAATTTAGAAACCTCAATGAAACTGTCAAAATGTTATCTCAGCAAGGTACCTGTAATAAAAGTTATTATATGGGAACTACAGTCACTAATTTTACTACATTAAATGTAAATAGATAAACCTTGATAAAATGGATTGTATAAAAGCTCACAGGGTGACTCTGTATGTCATTATCTATGCCCTGTTTAGTTGTTATCTTGTTATTTAGCTTGCAGGAAATGATGGTTTATAAGTGTGGTTTTCTTTCATTTGCTAAATTTTTGCCATTGGATGATGTTTAAAATGTTATATATTGGGGAAGCAGACTAGGATTAAATAAAAATTGTGAAAACTTAAGACAAATTTGCCAATTAATCACCATATTGACATTATTTTCAAATGATGCAGAGAAACCATTAGGGAAAATCAATGATTCATGATTAAAGTTCTCAGTAAACTAGAAATACAAACACAATTCCACAATATATTAAAGGACATCTGTAACTAATATCACACTTAGTAAAATTGCCCCATAAGATCAGAAATAATGCGAGAAAACCTGCTTTTATCAACTCTATTCAGCATTGTGCCAAAGATCTGAGCCTCTGAGCCATTGCAATAAGAAGTAATAAAGGAAAAATGAAAACTATCTCATTTTACAGTTGACATGCCTGTTTATGTAGAAAGTACTATGAAACCCATACAATAATGATAATAAAATTAGAAGGAAGGAAAGATAAGTTGTCAATTTAAAAACCAATTGTATTACTACATACGACTAATAAACAGCTGGAAAATAAATTTGTTTTTAGGAGCAAGGGAGAGGGGCTAAGGGAGAGAGAGAGATTAATATATATTATTAATATATATTAATGTTATATGTTAATATATATCTGACAGAGGACGTGAATCTAGCGTGTGTAAAGAATGCTTACAACTTAACTTAAAAAAGTAAAATGAAAAGCAAAAATTTGGTCAAAGACTTGCAAGTTTTGAAAAACTATTTCACAAAATAAAACATGAATTGCTTATGAGCACATTAAGTGATATTCAATATAACAAGTCACCAGGGAAATGCACACTAAATCCACAGTAAGATAAAAGTATAGAAAAACTTAATTCCAGGGGCATCTGGGTGGCTCAGTCGGTTAAGCATCTGACTTTGGCTCAGGTCATGATCTCACTGTTTGTGAGTTAAAGCCCTACATAAGGCTTTGTGCTGACAGCTTGGAGTCTGGAGCCTGCTTCAGATTCTGTGTCTTCCTCTCTCTCTGACCCTCTCCTGCTCCCAGTCTGTCTCTCTCTCTCAAACATAAACATTAAAAAATTTAAAAAAAAGGAAAAAAGAAAAAATTCTAAATTTTGTGAACATGTGGACAAAGAGGATGTAGGGAAGTCAGAGGATTTTGTTGACTCTCTTAGGATCCGTGGCTGGGTCTGAAAATGAAACTGACAAATATATATTAACAAGAGAAAAGCATACAAGCTTTATTTAATATGTTTTATGTGACACTGAAACCATCAAAAGGAAATGAAGACCCAAACAAACAGCTAGACCCCTGTACTTTTACACTAGGTTTGATGGAGTGGACAGTCACGAAAGAACATTCTAGGTTAAGGAGTCTGAAATAATTGCAATAAACTGGAATAAAGGAGCAAGGCCTGTTTGTGGAGATTCTTCTGGACATTTCTTTGCCTTGAGATAAGGTTTCTCCATTTCTGTCTGTATAGGGAGGGACTTCTCAATTGAGGATTTTATGGTCTGTTTCAGAGAAGAAGGGCAAGGAACGAGGTATATAGTCTAAGTGACTTTTCTGCTTTCACATTTTCTCAAATTCTTCAGTTTAAAATATGCAGGCACAGGTTACACTTCCACCCTTGTGGCTCCCTGAGCAGCGCCATGACGGTCGGTGAGAACAAGAGCCTTAAAGGCAGCAAAATGGGAGCCAAGAAGAAAGTAATCGATCCATTTTCAAAGATTGGTATGATATAAAAGCACCAGCAATGTTCTTATAAGAAATACTGGAAAAACACTAGTCACAAGAACTCAAGGAACCAAAATCACATCTGATGGCCTCAAGGGTCATGTGTTTGATGTAACCCTTGCTGATCTGCAGAATGATGAAGTTGCATTTAGAAAATTCAACTTAATTACTGAAGATGTTCAGGGCAAAAACTGCCTGACTAGTTTCCATGGCAGGGATCTTACCCATGACAAAATGTGCTCCATGGTCAGAAAAAATGGCAGGAAAACAAAAGCTATTGTAACCAGGGATACAGCAGTCTTCAAAAACAGGTTACTGAAGGGGCACTGTGGTGGCTCAGTTCGTTAATTGACTCATGGACCATGAGATCACAACCTGAACTTAAGTCTGCCGCTTGACTGACTGAGCCACCAAGGTGCCCCACATCAGTTCTTAAATGTGGAAGAATGAGGCAGAAGAGATGGGATAATGCCTTGTGAAGATTCTGCCTTATGTTACTTTGATGTTTGCTTTGATGAATAAAGAGGACCATGGGCCGAGGGAAGTGGGTGTTCTCTAAAAGCTGGAAAAGACATGGAAATTCTTAGTGTCACACTGATGTAATAGAATATGCCATCATTATTCATCCCACATTGAATGTACAGTAGTCCCACCACCACCGATATAATCACTGAGAAATTTTTTAAAAATGTGACATATGGTCCACTAAATTTTTATAGTTGTACTGTCAATGTTGCTTGAGAACATGGCCATTACTTCTATTCTTCCTTTTAGGCCTTATGTAGTCTCACTGCTACAACTATGTCATTAATGCCCACTTCCAGTCCTTAGGTTGATAGCTCTATAGTTACTCTGAAGCTTGTTCTCTGATCAGTTCCTAAGTTCTCATGGTAGTACTTTCTGAGTTCTTGTGTGTTTAGTACAATTTGTCAGTGTGCTTTATACCTGAAAGTCACTTTTACTGGATATAACATCCTTGACTCTTTGAGCATCTTAAATAGACTATTCCATTTTCCCCTGGCATAAAGATTGTTAAGGAAAGTCTGATGATAATCTAGTTTTCTTTCCCTTAAAAGCCACTTTCTGGTTTTGGCTAGAAGCCCAAAGAAATTTTTTAGTTTTTTAAATCCAATAAGTTTATAAAATGTGTCTTGGCAGTAGTTGTTTTGATTGAATAGTCTCAGGTATGCAGTATACTCTGTGAATATATAACTTCAATTCTTTTTATGGGTAAAGTTTTCATAAATCAAAGTTTTTAGCATTTGTTCTATTCCCTTAATTCAGTTTCCTTTATTGGGGACTTCCTTCTGTGATTTCCTGGCAGTTGTTATGGCCCCTAACTATTCATGTGATAAACTCCTTGGGCTGTATTTCTGGAGGATATGTTAGCTAATTACTGCCCATGGGCTAAATCTGGCCAGTGTGTTTTTTGATGGCCTGCAAGCTGAGAATGGCTTTTCCATTTTCATATGGCTGAAAAAAATACTTCATCACGTGTGAAAATTATATGAAATTCAAATTTCAGTATACACACAGTTTTACTGGAACACAGTATAGTCTTTCAGGTTTCTGTATTGTCAGTCGCTGCCTTTTGCACTACAGGGGCAGAGTTGAGTAGTTGTGACAGACCATATGCGGACACTCATCACTTCAAACTAAGGGGCAGCACAGTGCAGACTGCCACGTTTATAACTCAGTGTTTCGTATCACCTATCTGAAAAGACACCTTCAAGGATGCATTACATAAAAGTTCATTATAAAGCAGCATTCATAGGTGAACATTTGCAGCTGATGATGACAGAGATTGCTAACTTGAACACTAAAGAAGTCAAATGTTACCCCAACCCCAAAAGAAAGATGTGTATTATTTTTAAAAATTACTCAACTGTTACAGTTTCAACCTGATTAATAAAAAATGTTGTGGAGAAAAAAAATATTCAACACAGGAAGGTGCCATATTTTGCGGGCAATGTGCCCTGCACTCCAACAGGGAGCTCACATATGCCACTGAGCATGTAGAATCAATCATAAAACTACTTTGGAAAACTGTTCAGTAGTCTCAAAAATATTTACATAGACAACTCCCATATGACTCAGCAAGTCTACTTCTAAGTATTTACCCAAGTGACATGTAAACATATTTCACTCAAAGATCTGCACACAAATGTCAATAGCAGCTTCATTCACACCATTCAAAAACTGGCAGCAATTTATGCATGTATAGTAAGTGAATGGATAAACAAAATGTATGTCCATATAATGCAAAACTGTTAATTAATGGAAGGGTAGTAATAACTGGCACAAGAACATTGTGTCTTAAAATCATAGATCCTAAAATCATTCATTATGGTAAATAAAGGATGCAAGAAAAAAATCTGTGTACTTTTATTAATATACATGTCTAGAAACTGCAAAAAAAATTGTAGTGATGCTTAGCAGATTGGGGTTTCCTAGAGCCAGGAATAGAGGGAGTGATGGACTGCAAAGTGGCACAAAGAAACTTTTTGTATTGATAGAAATGTTCTATATTTTGTTTACGGTAGTAGTTTTGTGGGTGTATACATAAATCAAAACTCAAGAAATTATCTTCTAAATTGATTCAGTTAATTATACCTTGATAAATATGATAACAACATGTATAAACACATAGATAGATGGAAAGTAAAACAGTAAGATATATCAACACCACACAGACAGTAGGCATACAAAAGCTACCATGGTTACATTATTAATAGACAATAGACTTGAAGATTTAGTTTTATAAGAGATTAAAAAAAGGCTCTTACATAACAGTAATAGTATGAATTCATCATGAAGATATAACACTCAAAAATATGTATACACTTAAAAATATGTACACAAAACATCAAAGTCTGACAGTCCTGAAGCTAGAAATAGAAAAACCCACTTCTCAGCAACCTATAGGAAACAACTAAGACAAAAATGCTTAAAGAATACAGAAGATTTAAAAAAAAATTATTAACCAGCTTAACTTAATTGGCATTTAGAGAAAAATAAATAATATACAACTTTATTATGTTATTTATTTAACAATAAATGGAAAATAAGCTGTTTGGAATGTCTCACAGAAATTCGAATAGTACACTTTTAAATAACCCCCAAGACACAGAAATTTGAAAGATTAACAAATACATTTAAATGGAGTATAATAAAAATACATTCTGTTAAACTGATTTAAAAATCAACTACCTGTCCAGGCCTTGATTTTTTTTCCACTACTGGTGAATTCTATCAAATAACATAGAAGTCAAACTAATTCGGTCTCTTTCAGAAAGCAAAAATAAGACTGCTATATTTAAAATCTTACGTTAGTGGTACTTTGGTTAATGAGTAGAATGTTAAGTAATGTAAAGGTATGTTCATTTTTCAACTCCCTTGAACCTAGGTTGTTGACATAGATGCTAAAAATGTTACAACAGTAATTGTAGTACAACAGTGACAGACTAATAGAAAACATAAGCAAAGAATTAAACCTGTACTGACAGTATCAAGTACAAACACACAACACAGAGAAGTAACTGCAGACTTGATGGTCTCAGAAGCTGGTAAAAAGATAGTATCTACTTTTTTTTTAATCTTCCCATGTATATTATAGGAAGGGGACTCATATAAAGGAACAGATTATACTTGGAACATATTAGCTTTTATTGTTGATAGAAGAGTTTTGTACACTTCTCCTTCTTGATCATGTATAAATGGAAATTTAGGAGTAGAATATCACGCATATAATTATGAATTGACTTAATAAATGTATACTAAGCACTTACATTTTTCCAGGCATTTTTGTAATACTAGGAATACAGAAATTATCAACACAGACAGATCCATGTTTCCATGACGTCTATATTCCAGGAGGAGTGCACAGTTCTTAATCAAATGTAATTTTGAACTGAATGTCAAAAAAAAGAATTTTGAATAGAATTTGAGTGGAGACCACAATAATTGAGCATTTTACTTCTTTGCTCAAGTGAATCACTGAGGTGTTTGATGCATTACCCTTGATCAATGGGAGGGGTAGAAGTAATGACCCCCCCATGCATAGAAAATGTGTGTATAACTTTTGACTCCCCCTAAACTTAACTACTGATAGACTACTGTTAACCAGGAGCCTTACTGAGAACATAAACAGTTGATTAAAACACATTTTTTATATTATATGTATTACATACTGTATTCTTAAAATATAGTAAAATAAAGAAAAGGTTAGTAAATTTATTTTTTTCCTGTTTTATTTTTAAGTTTATTTACTTATTTTGAGAGAGCTAGAGAGAGACTACGCAAGGGAGGGGTGGAGAGTGATGGAGAGAGACAAGCCCAAGAAGGCTTCACACTGTGAATGTAGAGCCCTACCCCAGGCTTGAACTCACGAACCCTGAGATCATGACCTCAGCCCAAAACAAGAGTTTGAAGATTACCCAATTGAGCCACCCAGGCGTCCCAAGAAAAGAAAAGGTTATTAAGAAAGTCATAAGGAAGAGAAAATACACTTACATTATTATACTGTATTTATTTAAAAAAATTCATACATAACTGGACAAGTGCAGTTCAAACTCATGTTGTTGAAGGTCAACTAGATTTTCTTATTTTATTCATATTATAAAAATATTCTTATTTTTAAATCATATTAAATTTTTAAATGCTGCATAAAAATTTCTAGTTGGTAATTTAACAGTTTAATGGATTTAATAAATTTTCAGGATAACCTACTTCGGTAATATTGTACAAAGAAGTCAAAGCATTTTTATAATCTCATAATATTAAACTTAAACCTTATATTCTTTTTATACAAACTAAATCTTTAAGAACCAACTCTTTTAAAATGTCCTTTGCATTAGTTCTGATCATTGTCATCTAGTATTATTTTATGAAATTATGTGTAGCATTTGTTAATTCCATAAGCATCCAAATAGCCAAAGCTTTTGTATTTGGTGCTAAGATTATTCTTCAGTTATCAGTGATGATAATCTCATAAATTTATCAATGGGAGACAGCCAATGGGGAGAGTCATGTAATTTTTTTCTCAGCTCCCTTTTTTTAGTAACTAGAGTATGAAGATTCTGTAGGAGTTGGGAACTAGAGCCTCATAATTAGAAATAATGTTAGTGAGAATACTTGCAATTAGTAAACATGACCATTTTAAGAAGTCAATGTTTCTAAGCTGAAGATTGGTGGTGAAAAGTGTATTCTGAGCCAGCCACAGAGCTCTTTCTCTTGTATTTTGCTCTTGAGATTTCATTTCTCAAATAAAGGATCAATATTTCAAAGTCAAATGGGGGAGTTTCTGAATTCTATATATGCAATCACATATCTATGCACAGTAGTTCTTTCAAAACCTTTAATCATGAATACTATATAATTTGGAGAACACTA
This sequence comes from Cryptoprocta ferox, assembly GCA_028646485.1. NCBI lineage: Eukaryota > Metazoa > Chordata > Mammalia > Carnivora > Eupleridae > Cryptoprocta > Cryptoprocta ferox. The sequence goes on from CM053567.1 coordinate 164,169,710, forward strand.
GGAAATCATTCAGTAAGAACACTTGATTAATGGTTCTGTTATTCAGTGAAGAATATATGAAGAAAACTTGTAAGAATTAGATTTTGTTCTAGTTAAACTGAATGTGTGCAGTCTTAGGAAAACATTCTTGATGGTAAAAATAGTTAATAACCTAGCCCTCATTGAAAGGACACTTATCAAAAAATTTATATTATTAATAAGAATGACAAAATTTTTAATATTACATAGTATATTTTTCTTGACAAATTCCTAAGGCAAATTATGACTTCTTAGTATGTATAACAACTCTGCTGCTCATCAACTGATTGGTCTCCAACTGTCAGATATAATTTTATATTAATATTTCCATAGACTGCTTTGTCATGAATAAAAACATTGTGTAAATTTTGGCAAGAAATGTCACAGAAACAATAAAGTCCAGTTGGATTTCTCCCAAGAGAACTCACAAGGCATCATCAACCTGGTATTCTTGCCATAGTCTACAAACTTCTTATTCTTAGAGGTTCCAAATACTGATTTCTGGAGACAGGCAGAGTAAAGTCACCTGAGAAAGATTTACATTCACCTTAAGTATTGAACAGTTTACTTTTTCTGGAATGTTAGCTTTGAATAGATCTATTTTTTAAATTTTAAATTTTTCTTTTTTTAAGTTGTATTTATTTAGTTTAAGAAAGAGAGAAAGAAAAAGAAATGGGGGGAACTGGGGAGGGGCAGAAAGAAGGGAGAGGGAGCAAGAGAATCCCAAGCAGGCTCTGCACTGTCAGCACAGACACGGATGTGGGGCTGGAACTCACAAACCGTGAGATCATGACCTGAGCCAAAATCAAGAGTCAGATACCTAACCCCGACTGGGTCACCCAGGTGCCCCTGACCTATTTTTTAGAGGGAGAGCTTGCAGATTCTATACCCCTTTCTTGCACCTAGACTTACGCTCTTTAAATTTTTTTTTAACATTTTTATTTATTTTTGAGAGACAGAGAGAGACAGATCATGAGCAGAGGAGGGGCAGAGAGAGAGAGAGAGGGACACACAGAATCGGAAGGAGGCTCCAGGCTCTGAGCTGCTAGCACAGAGCGCGGCACAGGACTCGAACCCACGAACTGTGAGATCATGTCCTGAGCCAAAGTCAGACGCTCAAACTACTGAGCCACTCAGGCGCCCTGAGACTCATGCTCTTAAAGAAGAACCTGCTATTTCCATGACCACTTATATGAATAAAGATACTTGACCATCTTCTTAGGCTTAAAGAACAGAAGGCTCCTCATAGTCATTTCAGTGCATTGGTTATTCTATGCATAATGAGATGAAAAAGGTGAGCTCTTTCGTATATATTAAGATGATTTGGCTTCAATTTCAGTATTCATTAGTATTACCCAAATTGTGCCTCTTTGCATTCTATGTACTTTTACCAACTCCCACAGCCTGATATACCACCTGGGGTATATGTGCTCAATAATCATTTGTCAAATGGAAGAAAATACGAAACTTCTTTCTTCTCCTGGTCTTCACACATTCAATTCTATTTTTTGTGGAACATGCTTTTTCTTCTTTAAGATAAAATTTGGGAGTGGGGTGGCATCGTACATGAATGTCCTTCAGATTGCAATTGTAACATCATTTTATCAAGGATATCCTCCTTGATCTATATGTAGTTTATTACTCAATATTAAGCACTGATATTATATGCAGAATATTCTCTACAAGTTGTAAGAAATTGCCAAGTTGTCTCTTTTCTGGTTAGAGTATAAGCTTCATGGCTGTTTCTCTCATCCTGTGGGTCCAGAACCATGAATACAGTAAGGACTCAAAAAATAGATGTGGAATGAATCAATAAGGTTTCAGAAGTAACCAGTAATCACATATATAGTTGTAGGGACTATAACAGCCTGTAACTCCATCTATCTTCCCAGGTTAAGTTCTTTTAACCAAGCATTTTATCACTTATCCAATGTATTATGTTCCTCCTTCTTCATACAGAATTAAATTTTGGCTTGAAATGTTAACATAAACACAGAAAATCAAACTTAGGCAATTTATGATATAATATTACAAATTAACATTATTTATAGACCTAATGATGATTTGAGTCATAATAACCTTTCCACTCAATTAAGCTATGATAGTAATTCTGATACACTTACCAAATATTTATTCATCTCAGTCTCAAAAGTTTATTCTGTGCAAAACAAATTAATTAAAGCTATTTTGAGTCCAAAAATATATTTTTATAATATTTTTTCTTCAAGATTTTAATTTATCTTGGTTTTACTTATTGAAAATGAACTTTTATGTTTGGGACTTGGAATGGAAGAGAACTCAGCAGGACCTATATCTAATATCCATTAAACTAAATCCTGGATCTGACAGCAAAAGTCTTTAGTAACTTTCTGTAAAGAACCTAAGTATTTATTTAAGTTTCTTTTTCTTCAAAATAAGTTTCTGCATCATTATCACTAAGTTCCACTGAGCTCTAAATTTTGGTTTTCTATGGTGAGATGGTGGCTTCTATGATAACTTACACTTTAGTTTTGTTAAATAAATATATGGTCCGGAATACATGGATGCAAGGAAACACTGGAAGATAGAAAGGGTCTTAGTCCTCAATATCAATGTGGGCATATTAGTTTTATTTTAAAATAGGTTTCAGGGCACCTGGGTGGCTCGGTCGGTTAAGTGTCAGACTCTTGATTTTGGTTCAGGTCATGATTTCATAGTTTGTGAGACTGATCCCTTCATCGGGCTCTGTGCCGATGGTACGGAGCCTGCTTGGGATTCTCTTTCTCCCTATCTCTCTGCCCTTCCCCCACTGATGCTCATGCTCATTCTATCTCTCAAATAAATATTTTTTTTAATTTTTAAAAAGTAAAGTAGGTTTCACAGTGTAAAAAATACATAAAAAATAAAGAAATGACCCATGTAATGTCTATATTTCTTATCATTTTCTAATTATTATTGTTGTTATTGTTGTTTAATTATTACCATTAAGATTAATAAAGGAAACCTGTGTGCTATCAGTGGGAATGTAAATTGGTGCACCCTCTATGGAAACAGTATGGAGGTTTCTCAAAAATTAAAAATAGAACTACCATATGATCCAGCAATTTTACTTCTGGGTACTTATCCAAAGAAAATGAAAACATTAAGTTGAGGTGTACCTGAGTGGCTCAGTTGGTGAAGTGACTCACTCTTGATTTCAGCTCGGGTCATGATCTCACAGTTTGTGAATTTGTGCCCCACACTCTGTTCTGACAGTGTTTATTTATATCAAAATAAATAAATAAACTTAAGAAAATACGTTAACTTAAAAAGATATATACACCCTCATGTTTATTGTAGCATTATTTATAATAATCAAGGTATGGCAAAAAAAACTAAGTGTCCATCAATAGATGAATGGATAAAGATGTGGTATACATAAAAGATGGGATGTTATTCAGTCATTTGTAATAACATGGATAGATATTGAAGGCATATGCTAAGTGAAATAAGTTAGATGGATAAAGACAAGTGCCATATGATCTCACTTTTTTCCTTCTAAAAAAATAAATAAATAAATAACCTAACTCATAGAGAATAGATTGGTAGATCCCAGGTTGAGGGAGACGTGAAAGCATGAAATGGGTGAAAAAATCAAAAGGTTCAAACTTCCAGTTATAAAATAAATAGTCAATAAGTAAAGTTTAGCAAGGTGACTATAGTTAATACATTTTAATAAAATTTAGATCTTACCCTGGGACCCAAGGTATGTACTCTCCCAGGATTCATTAACAATAGATTGTCCCACAAGCCAAGCAGCTGCTCATCTGATACGAGATCCATTAAAACCTAAATTTCCACCCAAACAAAAATTAAAAACCCTGTCTGGAACATCTACACATCATTCTGTTGCTTGTTGGTCTTATTACCACTGGTCCAGATGCTTTCACTGTTTTATAATAAAAGACCCACACCAACTCAAATGGGTACCCACTTGGAAAGGAAAAGGATAACTCAGTTCTATATCCCAGGCATCACCTAACCAAATAACTCACCACTGCAGATGATATTGGCTCATATGACTTTTTACCACCTATTCCAGGGACAATTTCACCTGGACACAAAGATCTTTGCCCAAACAATGCCCACAGAATGCCTTTTCTGAAGCCAAATTGAACATAAGACATTTTTTCTTTTCTTCCTCTGATATTAGGTATCCTATTATGTTTCTGAATTTACTATCTTCTTAATCTGTCATCTTTCTATGTTTTTTTTTTGTTCTCTGTTAAAACATACACCCCTATGCTACCCTGCCTCAATGACAATCTGGTAGAGGTTAATGAAATTAATGGAGCTTATTGCTTTCCCCAGAAGGTACCTGCTTCATATCAGTGAACCTCTTGAACCCCTGGGAAGAAGACCACCCACTTACTAATGCCTTTTCTTATTACTTTTTCCAGATTTCCTCCACTATCTCTTGCCTTGAATCTCCAACCATGACCACTACAAGCACTCTTTGCCCTCGGTTAAACGGAGCACTGTATTCTCTCATACGTTAGGCTATCACTATGACATCTTTGGGCTCTGTATTAGTCTAGGTTGATATGCACATCACCTTATATATGTTTCCTTGCGAATTCTCAGCATATTTACCCTAATGAAACCATACACCAGTGTGCAGTGGCTACACTAGGGATTTCTATAGTTCTTTATCCAAAAGATACATCCCTGTTTCCATCAATCCAAAGATGCCAGGTAAAAAAGGTATTTCTATCTTAATAGGACATTTCAATACCACAAGATCCACCAGCATTGTTAGCAGTAGAGCAGGCTTTGTCAAATAAAATCAAATTTTAACTGTCAACCAAAATCTTTCAGTGGCCCTTGAGATCATATTCAAAGTGTGTATGAAATGTTGTCCTTTATGCAACTAACCTTTGAGTCTCTGGCCCATATGGTGAATAATGACATACTGGCACTTGACTACTTACTAGCTGAGAAAGAAAGTGTTTGTGCCATTCGGTGTGTGCATAACTTGCTACATGTGCATTTTTTTAATTTTTATTTATTTTTGAGAGAGAGAGAGAGAGAGAGAGAGAGAGAGACAGCGTGAGCAGGGGAGGGTCAGAGAGAGAGGGAGACACAGAATCCAAAGACAGGCTCCAGGCTCTGAGCTGTCAGCACAGAGCCTGACACGGGGCTCGAACCCACAAACTGTGAGATCATGACCTGAGCCGAAGTCGGACGCTTAACCGACTGAGCCACTCAGGCACACCGCTACATGTGCATTTTTAACTCTGAATAAGTACAGGCAAAACTACGAGAAATAGGCCAAAAGTCAGAAGTCTTTCATGACATAACCAAATCTTTCATCAGATTTCCTAAAATCAGAGATGCCTGACCTATGCTTTTGGATATTGCCCACAAAATGGTCTTTTGTTGCACACTGGGTTCCAAACCTTCATCATATGTCCAAACTGACTTTTCCTAATTGTCACCTTTGTCATAGTTTCCCTTCTATGGCTAATTCAAGCTTATTTTTAACATCTTCACAATCATGAACACAAGTATTATGCATCCCAAATAGTATTATTAGTGATGAGACATCACAGAGTCCTCACTTTTTCAGCTGCTCACCTTCTTGGTTGAGCCTTCTCCCTTGGTACTCCTCTACCATATGACTCTCTGATGACAGGCCATTCCTCTTTCAGGACCTGTGAGTATAATAAATCTATTTCACCTCCATACACTTCTCCATGATGTTATTCTTCGTCTGGACCTGACTGACAATAAAAAATTCAATTTTTAAGTAACATAATTACTCCTTATAATATAAGATATAAGCAAAACTGTCACTGAGTGAGAAGCAAAATCATTACTCAGGTGTAAGTTTATTGACTCATACAAAGAGGAACTCTACAACTTATGGAAGAGGGAAAAAGATCCCCAATGTATAAAAAAGGTAGAGTTTGGCTAATATAAGGAGTAATGAGGAGAAATACTGAAAAAGCCCCAACCCAGCCCAGGTATTCAGGGGCTAACTAAAACCTAAACCAGAGCAAGATACCCAAGAAAGCCTTTCTGCATCTGCCATGAAACTTGCATTCTATAGTTAGGGAACAGCAAAAGCATGGAGAGACCCTTCCCCCTCCCCTTGCTCACATAGAAATAAATGGCCTACTGAAAGATTAGAGTGGAACAAGAACACTGAGAAGAATTCTCTGGAACTCCCAATCTGAAACTAAGTGCAATGTATTATCAGTCTACCACTAAAGGAATTTGAAGTCTGTGTAACAGGGAATGTAGTTATACCAGCAAATCAATCCAAATCAGCTTGACTAATTACTAGAATGACCTAATTTCCCTCATTAATGGCTTGATCCAAGATAAAGCATGCCCATTTCAGTGTGTAAATATTATTTATCCCAGCCCCTTCTGTTATTCTATATATAACTTCATTCATAAATTATAAAGCACATTAAACAAAAAAGTAAGCTGAAAAAAATTGTTAAGAGATAGTCTATAGAAACAGATCTGATAGTGGGCCAGATGCTAACTTCTGAGAATAACTGGGATAACTATGGTAAAAGATGTATGAAAAGGAAAACAATATGTATTAACAGAGAATTTAAGCAGAAGAATGGAAACCAGAAGGCATAGTCAAATATAAATACTAAAATTAAAACTATTACATCAGAGATGAAGAATTTCTTCAGTGGCTTTATGAGCAGATCGGACAGAAGAGAAGAATGACAGAACTTGATTTTAAGTTGATGTACATGATCAAAACTAAATGAAAAAGAAAATGAGTAAAAATATATGATGAAAGACCCATGGCCCCTGAGAAGCAATAGATACTAATATACATGCAATTGGAATCTCAGAAGGAGAAGAAAGAAAAACAAAGTAGAAGAAATAGTTAAGAATAAATGACTCATTATTTTCCCAACTTACTAAATGATGGTAAACCACAAATTTGTGAAATTCAGAAAACCTACAAAAAAACAATAAACACAAATTTAATACACATCAAGGCCACCATAGTCAAACCAATGAAAACCAAGAAAAATAAAATATCTTGAAATTAACCAAAAAAATTTTATAAGAATAGCAGCAGAATTTTTGTCGTATACAGTAATAGAATACTATGAAATGACATCTATAGAATGCTAAAACACAAACAAAAACAAAACTCAGAAAATAAAACCTTGTTAACTAAGTATTCTATAGCCCAGAAACTATTTTCAAAATTGTAGGTAAAATACTTTTTTTTTTCAAATAAGCAAAAGCTAAAATAATGAATTATTGGCACAAATTCTTTACAAAAAAATATTTAAAAAATATTTTCCGGGTTTAAAAAGTATATTACTGTCTAGGATTCTTCAGTGACTCAGTTGCTTAAAAGTCAGACTTTTGGTTTCAGCTCAGGTCATGATCTCACAGTTCATGAGTTTGAGCCTGGCATCCTCCACACTGACAGTGTGGAGCCTGCTTGGGATTTCTCCCTCCTTCTTTCTCTTCTTCACCCCTCTCCAGCTTATGCTCTCTCTCTCTCTCTACCTACAATTTTTTAAAAAAAAGAATATATTACTGTCTGAATATTTGGCTATAACAAAGAAATAAAAAACAATGGAGGTGAAAATAAACTTTTTCCTAGTTTTCTCTCACTTTAAAAAATAACAGTACATGTAAAGCAAGTATATACAAATATATTGTAAGGTTTATAACATATATAAAATAAAATTGTATGACTATGCCAGCACAAAATATTGAGAAATAAAATGGAATTATACTGTTTGAAGGTTATTATACAAAGTGATAATACAAAGTGAATTATGATTAGTTAGAATGTATATTTAAATTCTATCCTAGTATAATGACTAAAAAATAGGAAAAACTAATAACAGGAGTAAGGATAAAATGGAATTATATAAAATAAATTCATTCAAGTGAATACAGGAAAAAAGTTGAGGAGAATCAAGAAGGTATAGAAACAACAGAAAAATGAGAGCAAGATAGAGATTTAAATCTAAACATAGAAACAAATTATATTAAAAGTATGTAATCTAATTATTCCCATTGAAAATACGGATTGTCAAAGTAGAAAAAAAACACAAGACCACACCATATATTGTCTAGAGAAGCCTACTTGAAATAAAAAGAAAAAATATAATTAAAAATGAATGGATAAAAATTTATATACCACTGAGTCTCATCAAAATAAAGCTTGAATGACGATATTATAATACACAAATAGATTTAGAACAAGGAAACATTACCAGGAATAAAGATGTATGTTTACCAATAAATTCTTTTAAAAAAATGTTTATTTATTTATTTTGAGTGAGAGAGAGAGAGAGAGAGAGAGAGCACGAGAATGGGGAAGGGATAAAGAGAAAAGGAGAGAGAGAGAATCCCTGGCAAGTTCCAAGCTGCCTCATGCACTATGAGATCATGACCTGAGCTGAAATCAACAGTTGGGCACTTAACTGACTGAGCCACCCAGGCGCCCCACAATAAATTCTATTAGTAATTTAAGAAATAAACAATATCAATATCTCTTTAAGAAATTAAAGGGAATAATTCTCAAATTGTTTATGAGAGCAACACTATAGTTTTATAAAATATTACTAAGATTTTATAACAAATAGAATGAAAGACTAACATAAATCATAAATAGCTATCCAATATCCTTAATAAAATATTAGCAAATGAAATTCAGCAAAACATATATAATTATAATATGGACTTCATTCCCAAAACACTAGACGGGTTTCACATCCCAAAATAAATCAATGTCATTGACCCCACTAATTTATTAAAAATTAAAAGTTATACTCATTAATAGATGTCAAAAAATACAATGAAATTCAATATTCATTTATGATTAAAAATTTTTTGTAAACTAGGAATAGAAAGGACTTTCTCAAACAAATAAAATGCATTTACATAAAGCCTTCAGCTAGCAAGATTGTGTTAGACAAACCATATGGTGAACCCCATTGATCCCCACCTATTAATGTGTATGCTTTTGTGCAATCCCCACCCACTGGGTGTGGAAGGAACATGAGACTTCCTTATAATCAGCAGAATATGGTACAGGTGGTGGAATGCTTCTCCCATCACAGTGTGCCATATAATATACTATATTATCACTCTGGAGATAGAGGTTGCTCTTGCATGCTTAATGTAATAAGCAGACATGGGGCACCAGGATGGCTCAATGGGTTAAGTGTTGGACTTTGGCTCAGGTCATGATCTCACAGTTCGTGGGTTCAAGCCCCACATCAGGGCTCTGCTGACAGCTCATAGCCTGGAGCCTGTCTTAGATTCTCTGACTCCCTCTCTCTCTGCCCTCCTCCACTTGTGCTCTATCAAAAAATAATAAATATTTAAAAAATTTTTAATGTAATAACCAGACATTAGATAGAGAAGCTCACTTGACTCAGAACTAGCCTTCAGCCAATAGCCAAAAACATCTGGGGCCTTCAGTCATGTATTCACAAGGAAATTAATCCTGCCAACAGTTTGAATGAAATGGGAGGTGGATTCTTCCCCATTGGTGCCTCCAGATGAGACTATAGAAAGCCTGACAAGTTGGTCCTGATTGACCCTGATCGGAAGAGCCATTTACCTATGTCCAGATTCATGACCAACAGAAAGTATAAGATAATAAAAGTATATTGATTTAAACTGGTAAATTCTCAGTAACTTGTTACACAGGAGTAGAAAATTAGCAAAGTCATATCTAATGGTGAAAAAGCAGTCATGTTCCCCCTAAGACTCAGGATACAGCAAGAATGTGCAGGTCCTAATCATTATAAATGACCAAAAAAAGAATTACATGTACAATAAGGAACAAAGACAAAGCAGTGTTTATTTATTTATATACAACACGATTATATATGTATAGATTCCTAGGTAACCAGCTTTAATCATTTAATTTCTATTAATACCTATGTTGTACCATGGCCCATAGCAATTTCTTAATTTCATTTTGAATAAATTAAACACATTCATTGAGCAATATAGCTTTAAATGGAGAGATTATATGTAACAACAATTAACTCCTTATTGGGTATCACTCATATTCTAAACTTTAAAATATTTATAACTTTATTAATTCACATAATTATTACATGTTGCACTTAGATAATTTCAAAAACAGAGAAATACGCAAAGACTATATATTTGAGAAGTCAAGTTTATTTTGTACTTAAATTGTTGGACAAATGAAATAAATTAATATAGACTTTAATAAAGCACACATCATTTTAAGAATATTGACAAATTACAGAAATTGCATTCAACTTTATTCTTAAGAAACTTTTAAGTTTTGGATACAATTTAAAGTTCAACTAAATGACATCCATTCTAAACAGTCATTCTAAATCTCCAACTGAGAAACCCATGAGAGTCTACCAGGAAATATCTAACTTTACTGCTGGAGGGATGACTACACACATAAGAAAACAATTTCAGTTGGAACATCTTGTTATTTTGAGTTCTTTTTAAAAAATCTTAGTTTCACCACTCCTTTTTAGAAAGCTATTTCTTCATTCTAGTCTTGATTTACTTTGACATTTGTGAACATGCTAATTTTCCGTTGACAGATTTTCTCCAAATCTCATTTTGCTCAGCTCTGTCACTATGCATAATGATAGATGGTTAACAAATGAAAATAATAATAACAATGATAATAAAAATCTTAGCTAAATTAAGCTTGGTGTTTATTCTTTCCATGATTTTCATGTAATACATGTGGTGAAGAGCAACAATGGTCAAAGGACTATAAAATCAATTAAATTAAAAATCAGCTACTAAATAATCAAGGGCAAATGCTATTATTGCTAAAATGCTATAAGTACAGTGTGATATTTAAGCTTCACATTATATTGTTAGTGTTCTTAAACTTTGTGCATATATTTCAGTATATGTTTGCTGATAGCCATAAAAAATAAATATTTATTTCTTTTTTTTCCAAACACTTTTCAAAAGCTCCACAACCCAGAAAAAAAGTTGGCAGAGTAGGAGTTTCACAGGCATAAGTAGATAAGAAGTTACATTTAGTTTTTCTAAAAACTTTACTTTTTAACAGACTTCAATCAAGATCTCTTTTGTAATGTCTTTTGTGCTTTGCATCCAAAATGCACACTAAAATGAGATTCATTTTTCATTATATCATTGTCATTTCAGAGCATAAAAATGCAGAATTAGCATCAGCATTAGTTCCACAAAGTACTTTCTTCAGATTAAAAGTCAGCAAATTATTGTAAACAACATGATTTAATTCATTGGCAGCAATATTTTTGGCAGCTCAGTCACTGTTAGAGTTATGTTAGAATTATTTTTTTTTATTAGCAGGCATGATGTAAGTGATGTGAGAAACAACTGTGAAATTATAATCTGCATAATAGACAATTCTGAAACAGTTATTTTCCTGATTTCCATGTGCTTTTGAGAACGTGAAAATAAATTTAACTTCCAACAATTCTTCATATGTTTTCCTGTAGTAACTAAGAATACCAAATGTTCATTTGTGATAGCAATACAACTCAAAAAAATAATCCAAGGATTTATATAAGCAGAATTGATGATATAATAAAATATTGTTATTACATGGGAGCTCAATTGCTTTTTGAGCAACTTTCTAGATATTTAACAGTCTGGCCAAAGACTTTTTCTAGTACTGAAGATTTTGGGTTGTGGTTGGTAATTTGACTGGGTTGATAATTATAATTATCCTCTGAAGTTTATAGGCTAAATGTTTCAAAAATTCTCTAATTTTGATTTTGTCAAGTAGAATTCTATTAAAATTGTATAATCTATAGATGGACAGAAAAAGTCCAAAAATATTAAAATCACCAATATATAAAATAAGAGCAATAAACTGCTCTTGTAGAAATAGAAACATAATTTAAATAATTTGTGTAGTAACATAATTATATAGAAATAAAAAATTAAAAGTTATAAACAGATATGTATTATTTTTAAATAATCTAAGAAAATTATTTCTAAACCTTTAAGACTATGATCGTTTCATATTTAGACCAAAAACCTAGTTTTAATTTTTATAAGTGGAATACTTTTGATTATTTTAATCAAAATATATTTACACCTGGGAGTCTGTTTAAGCAGATATAATTTGCATTGAAATTCACTTGAGGGGTGCCTGAGTGGCTCAGGGGTTAAACCTCCATCTTCTGCTCACGTCATGATCTCATGATTTGTGGGTTCCAGCCCCACATTGGGCTATGTGCTGACAGCTCAGAGCCTGGAGCCTACTTCAGATTGTGTCTCCCTCTCTGTCTGTCCCTCCCCTGCTGATTCTCTGTGTCTCTCTCTCAAAAATAAATGAAAATTAAAAAAAAAAAAAGAAATTCACTTAAAAGTAAACCCTTCAAAAACCATACACATACTTATTGAATCCATACAATGGAAAAGAAGTAAGACTTCTTGCATGCAGTACTTCAAATCTAAGAGATATAATGACACAAGGAAATGAAAAAGGCATTACAAAATAGGATTTAATGTATCCTTTACCATGAGGATAAATCTTCCAGAAATAAAGGAATACAGAGGCTGAAATGTGGTCAGAGACATGACACCACTAATCGTTCTTCCTTCCTTCAGCAGAGAATATGCCTAACTTTTCCTTAAAACTCAGTACATATTTTCCAGCTGTTTTTTAACATGTATTTATTTTTGAGAGACAGAGTGAGAGTGGGGGAGGGGCAGAGGGAGAGGGAGACACAGAATCTGAAGCAGACTCCAGGCTCTGAGCTGTCAGCACAGAGCCCGAAGTGGGGCTCAAACTCACAAACTGTGAGATCATGACCTGAGCCCACATCAGACGCTTAACTGACTAAGCGACCCAGGTGCCCCACAAGTATTCGTTTGAAAGAAAGCCCATAGATTATAATTGGAAATTCTTCTAGAAAGATAATGTAATTTTTGAGCATAAAAGTGGAATATTAAGTCAGTATTAAAGTTTACCAATTTATTTGTGCATTTTTTCAGATAATACCACCATCATATGGCTCCTAAACTACTTTATTCTGTCATGTTCAGTCTCTTCTGCTCTTATGGTCACTTCCTCTCAGTAAGATCTTATAAACTTGCCTAATTAAACTGGACATTTTATATAACCCTATTATGCATGCTAGTGTGTGTGTGTGTGTGTGTGTGTGTGTGTGTGTGTGTGCGTGTTCAGTTTCACCAATACATGTCTCATATGAAATGTTATAATCATAGAATGTGAAAAAAAGTTCAAAATACAAGGAACTACTTCATCTCTTTTTACTGGGTGATGAACTACTTTGTGACTACTTAATGTATAAGAAAACTTAATAGAAAGGAAACAGTATCTGAGCAAGTACTTGAACTACACAGTAGTTTTCATATGTTGATGTTCGTAGTATGAAAAGAAATGTATTAAGAAATTTTTAGTTTCCTTAAAACTTTCAGAAATCAACATCATTATCTTCATTTTATGTTGGAGAAATCGAGGCCAAAAACATTAGATACATACAAAACATTACACCTCAGTTCATTGAGATAAACTTGATTCAAATAGATGTCAACTAGCTTTATAGCTGATATGTATTTTAAAGAAAAAAAATGAACCATTATATGTAATTGCTCTGTCCTTAATATCACTGTCTCATTAAAATTTATATTTACACTTTGCATAAATTTCCAGTATGCCAAAGGACCAATTAAATTAAAACAAATCAGTGAACATATTGTCAAAGCAAGTGTTTAATTGAATAAGCAAAACGAGAATGAGTGAAGTAACACTTTTGAACAAGTTGTAGCAGTGTATGAATCTACCCAAAGATAGTAATTTAATGTACAAATTATTATTAAATATAGTGACTTTTCAATAAATAAATATCATAAATATGCAATTTTCTAGATACAACATTATAAACAGCAATGTTACTCTTCCAGTTGGGCTTTTTTGTTATAGTTACCTTAACTTGCAAATAAAAATGGGTTTTCTCTGACTCTGTAACAACAGAAACAGTTAATCAAACACATATAAAACAGCTTATACTTAAACTAGGTACACCACACAAATGACATTTTTATTCTGCACCTTTAATATATTGTGCTTCACCTAATTACTATATTCTTTAGATATTTCATTAATTTTACAGAGATAAGAAAAGATAAAGGAAGAATGTAAATAGAATATAAAAGAAGGACTAAAGATTAATTCTTATATTTTTAGGTAAAGAATACATTTAAATATATTTTTTCTCTAAGACAGGAATATATTACTGAAAGTGTATAAGAATGTGTATATGTGTGCCCGCAGAGGTTTGTGTTTATATTACACACACACACATGCCATATTGAGATTACCATAGTATCGATATGCATTTTATTTCACAGATAATTTTCTAGGTATTTTTAGGTTTCAGGTAAAAATAATTGAACTACAGCATGTTTTTGCCTAACAAAGATAATAATCCCTTTCATAAATGAAGTGTTACCTACTATCTCCCAAGAAAGTAAACAAAATTCTTTTTTTTAAATGTTTATTCATTTTTGAGAGACACAGCATGAGCGGGGGAGGAGCAGAGAGAGAGGGAGACACAGCATCCGAAGCAGGCTCCAGGCTCTGAGCTGTCAGCAAAAAGCCCAATGTGGGGATCGAACCCATGAACCGCGAGATCATGACCTGAGCCAAAGTCGGGTGCCTAACCGACTGAGCCCCCCAGGTGCCCCAGTAAACAAAATTCTTATTTATCACTGTATACATCTCTGAATTATGCCTATCCTTATGTCAGTTTAGTAAAATATATACACATATTGATTATATACAATGATAAACATATATAATATATATAATAAAATATGTGGAGAGATTATATATTTATAATTAAAGAAGAACATATAGTTGTAAATTATGTTCCTCATTTCTGTAACTGGTTATGAATCTGTATTTGGTATTTATGATTTCCTTCTTTTACTAATCATTACACATTATACTTGACTTTAGACATTAATTCTGATGCTTCTCTTTTTTGCTTCAACCTGATGAAATAACTCAAACATTTATTCTGAAGACTGTGACTCATCAATGATACTGTAAATATTGCAGTCTTTAAAATCACACCTGAACATGTAAAATTTAAGACACATGATACAGATGGTCTCGGTGTCAGATATTCTCCACCTTGAACCCATTGGGTAAAATATATACATACATATATATATATATATATATATATATAATTTATATTTATATTTCCCCTTGATTTCCATGACAACCACTCCAGAAAATGGAATAAGTTCGTTCTATGTTTGCTGCTTTAAAGACCTGAAGAACAAAAATGACTCTATGTTACTCTCAACATCTGTTTAGATGGAGTTACAACTGGAGCATTTAGAAGAATTAAGACCTCTATTATTTCTACATTTTTGGGGGGGGTGTCTGGGTGGTGAAGTTAAGCGGCCAACTTCAGCTCAGGTCATGATCTCACGGTTTGTGGGTTCGAGCCCCGCGTCAGATTCTGTGCTAACATCACAGAGCCTGGAGCCTGTTTCAAATTCTGTGTCTCCCTCTCTCTCTGCCCCTCCCCCACTCATGCTCTGTCTCTCTCTGTCTGAAAAATAAATAAACTATTAAAAAATTATTTTTACATTTTTTAATTATTTTTTAAAAATTTTAATTCCAGTATAGTTAACATACAATGTTATATTAGTTTCAGGTGTACAATACACTGATTCAACAATTCTATTGGGAGAATTAGGACCTCTAAACAAGCAACACAAATTTGGGTAATAGGAAACAAATTTTGCAAATGGCCCATACCAGGAGAGTGCAAGCTTCATTCACTTTATTTTTTTATTCTTACAGTGGGTTTAATAGTGCCCTCACAAAATATATGCCCTTGTCCTTAACTTCCAAAACCTATGAATGTGGTCTTATTTAGAAAACGGTCTTTGCAGGTATAATTAATTTAAAAATCTTGGAATTAGGTCATTCTGAATTATTCAGATGGGCCCTAAATCCACTGTTCTTATAAAAGGCTATGAAGAGGAAGAGGCAATCTGAACATGAAGAGAGAGATTGAGGTGATGTAAAAAAGAAAACCCAGGAATGCCAGAAGGCCCCAGAAGAGTCTCCCAAGGGGTATGGTCTTGCTGAACCCTTGAATTTTTACTTCCCCCCTTCTGAACTGTGATAGAATAAATTTCTGTTGTTTAAGACACCCACAGGGTGCCTGGTTGCTATACTAGATGAGCCTGGAATATCTTGTAGTGTAAGAAAGTAGGAAAGTATAAGGTATATTTTTTTAGTCTTTTTAATGTTTATTTATTTTTGAGAGACACAGAGAAATTGAGTGTGAGTGGGGAAGGGGCAGAGAGAGAGGGAGACACAGAATCCGAAGCAGGCTCCAGGCTCAGATTTGTCAGCACAGAGCCTAATCCAGGGCTCTAACTCATGAACCATAAGATCATGACCTGAGCCAAAGTTGGACACTTAACCAACTTAGCTACACAGGTGCCCCTAATTTTTAAATTATATGTTAAAGGGACAGAGCCCCAAATAGCCAAAGCTGGAACAGTTTGGGCAACAAAATAAAGTATTGCACTATAATCTAAAGTATAAACTAAATATCCATGAGTTCATACTGCTATAAATAAATTATTGACCAAATCAATAACATGGGGAGAAGAGACAAATCTCCCATATAGGAGAATTACAAATAATTTATGTAGACATCTCACCCTTAAGGAAGAGGAACATAACTCACCACTCCTTAAGTGTGGTTCCACATAGTGTCTTTCTTCCAAAGACTACAGTCTGGAAAGGAAATAAAGAATAACTTTATAGTGGGGAAACCTGACATACTATCTCAGTCATTAGGGTAAAGTCAAAATCAACAGTACTGATGGTATCTACCCTTGAAATGATGTAATGAAATTGGTACTTTAGATCTGTAGCGTTCTTCACTGTCTAACCATGAGAAGACTTCAAATTCCAAAAGAGAAACGTTTGACAGAATACCTGATGAGTAATATTCAACATCATTAAGCTCACCAAAAACAAAGAAAGCCCGAGAAACTGGCATAGCCAGTAAGAGTTTAAGGAGACATGGCAACTATATGAAATGTGTATCCTAGATGGAATCCTGGTATTAAGGCCAGGTAACGTACCCAGGTAGAATAAGACATATTAACACATATCTAGGGAATCTTCTACCCACTTTTCTGTATGACACCAGAATCTTTACTCTTAAAATTACTTCTTCCCCCTGCATTAGTTACGACAACATTAATTGATTAAAAACCCACATATAGGGGCACCTGGGTGGCTCAGTCAGTTAAGCGTCTGACTTTGGCTCATGATCTCACAGTTTGTGAGTTCGAGCTCTGTGTCGGGCTCTGTGCTGATGCTCAGAGTCTGGAGAGTGCTTCGGTTCTGTGTCTCCCTCTCTCTCTGCCCTTCCCATGCTCCAACTCTGTCTGTCTCTCTCTCAAAAATAAATAAACGTTTAAAAAACCCCACATATTTATTATCTCACAGTTTCTGTGGCCCATGAATCTGGGCGGGGTTTAACTGGGTTTTCTGCTTCCATCTATCTGGAGGCAGAAATCAAGGTGTTGAGTGTAACTGCCGTTTCATCTCAGGGCTCAGCTGGTGTAGGACCTTCTTCCAGACCCATGTGGTAATTAGCATAATTTGTTTTCTTGAGATTCTGGGTTGCAGAACCTCCAGTTTTCATTGACCATTAGCTAGAAGCTGCCCCCAGTTCCTTTGGCTTGTTCACTATCATAAAGAAAAGCCAATTTGCTGCCCAGAAATGGATATTACACCATGAGAGAAGACAGTTTTAAAAATGGTTCTTTGAATGGTAAATTCAGCTAAGCACATAAATAAAATAATAAGAGCTTGAAATGCAGGGGGGAAACAAGACAGAAAATTATTTCTACCTTCATGAAGTTTACATCCTAGTAGTGAAATTATTTATCACTCTCAAAAGCTCTGGAATGAGAAATGAGACCAGGGATAAGAGGCTATAGGCTTCAGTGAGAGACAATTTGATCCTAAATTAAAACCTTGTGATTCGTGGTTCTGAGGAAGGACATTCAGAGTCTAATAAATATTTAGTAAACCTATATGTGTGAGACATTCTTCTAAGCAAGATCCTTGTCCTGGGAGTTACATTCTAGTAAAAGCAAAGAGAATGGATAAATAAATATATATACTATGCATGTTTACAGTATATATATATACACATATAAGTATATGTAACAAAGGTGTATATAATAAACATATATTATCATATATTTTTATATATGTACATATATAATTTTAAGAGAGTGGTGAGATCTCTGAATAAAATGAATGTTAAGGGTGAGAAAGTGCTTGAGGAGAAGCAGATACTTTTACTCTAACAGGGTGTTCAAGGAATATATGTCTCAGAAGGGGCATTTAAGTGGAAACTTTTATGATAAGAATATAAAGTAAAACCTTGGTTTGTGAGCATAATTCATTCCAGAAACATGCGTGTAATCCAAAGTACTTTTATATCAAAGCAAATTTCCCCACAAGAAATAACGTAAACTCATATGATTCGTTCCACAACCCAAAAATGTTCATATAAAAAGGATTGCAATACTGTAATATAATACAAAATAATAAAGAAAATATAAAATATTAAAAAAATAAACAAATTAATCTGCACTTACCTTTGAAAATTGTCATGGCTGGTATGAAGGAGAGAAGAGAGACAAGGATTATTGTGTTGCATGACTTTCACTATAACTAACAGAATCACTGCTATCTATTGGCTCAGTGGAATCTTTTTCTGCATGGGGGGCATTGTATACACTTGCATGGATGTTGATTACATTATAGTATTAAGAGACTCTTGTCATATAGAGTATTTGATGTAATAGGCAATAAGGCAGCAGAGGAAACGGTCTATATCCACAGGCAGCTTGACCTAGAATTAAGCAAAGCGTTCCTAAGCTTACTCTTGTATGGAAAAGTAAAGGACTGTCCATAGATGCTTTCAAGAGAGAAAAAATACACTAGTGCCAGTTGTGGCCACCTTCCAATGTTCTGAAAAATCACTAATTGCTACCAAACACTGCAGCCTGAGACTGACCATCTGAGCATGGGAAACAATCACCCACAATCCCACAGAGAGAGAGAAAACCATGGCTCAGTCATGATCATGTGACATTCAGTGTCCTGTACTACTTGTATTGCAAGGCATCACTCATTTAACAAGTTAAAATTTATTGGAAATGTTTGCTCGTCTTGTGGAACACTCGCAGAACACGTAACTCGCAATCCAAGGTTTCTGTACTAAAAATCTCGATTATGCTGATGCTTTCATGGGAGTCTAGGTATGTCAAACTCATCAAAATGTACATTTTAAATGAATTGTTTATTGCATGTCAACTATACCTCAACAAAACTATGAAACAAAACACATGCACAGTTTGATCCACAATTATTTCCTAGGCATATTCAAAGATCCTTGTTTCAGGAGAACATAAGCTGGATGTTTTCTTGGGAATGGTTAGGGAGGCATCTTCCTAGGCCGACAGGGATGGCCTTTGGATTACAGCACAAGTGGTGGTTTCGGGGTCTGTGGGTCCATAGCCTGTTAGAGAAACTCTATCTAATAGCATTTGTAAATTTGTCTCTCTGTGTGTTCATGTTTCCCTTGGGTCATTCCTGGCTTTGCTTAAAATACTGCTAAATGTGAAGCCACTATCATTATAGGCAATTAATAGGCAGTTCTATGTCCACTGTTGGGTCTAAGAAATTAAGGTAATAAGCAACTGAAGTGTAACTACCCTACAGAAATCAAAGGATATTTCTCAAAAAAGTCACAAGTGGTCTCTGGGAGAGAAATAACAGTGGTCATGAGTCAGGCCCCTGGCTGAGTCACAAAGGCCTGTGGGCCAGATATGTGAAATGGTAAGCATTTACCAAGGTAAATACACAGAATGAAAATTTGCTAAGCAATTTGAACATCTGCAGCCTATAGCAGCTCCAAGAGTCCTATAGGCCAACAAGGCCCATATCCATAATACAATGGAAAAAGTATCTAGGTACTGTATTTTTCTTTGCTGTATTTAAAATGCAAGTATGTTTTCTTTGGGTCGCCTCCAGAATCTGATGGAGATTTTAGCAAATGGTAAAGTCTCCAGTGGGTCTACATTTTTATGCAAAAAGTTAAGACACAGATATTTAAGTAATTAAATCTACATTTTTCTGCATGTATGTAAATAACCACACACACAATAATACACACAGATTACTCTAGGAACTGATTTAGACATCAGGAAAACACCATGGAAATAAATAAACTTCATCCCTGATGTTTAATAGAGAAGTGACAATCAATGATAAACAAATAATTGAGACAATTTCAGACATAAGTGGTAGGAGAGACATAAATCAGGGAATTGGTCTAAAGGAAATTACTGGAAAGAGGCAAAATACAAGGATCAGGAAAAGCCTCTACAAAAATGGTCTGTTTGAGCTAAGATCCGAATGATTGTATAAAGTCAGACATGGTCAGTTCCAAGAGCCCTAATTCCACACAAAGCCAGCAGTATATGCCAAGGCCTTAGCCAATAATGAGCTTGGCATACTTGGGGACTAAGAAGCCAGGTACTGTAGCTGGAGTTTACTAATGGAGCCAGTGGCAGAAAATGAGGTTCAGATACAAGCAATAGCAAGTTCATGTCGGACCATCATGATGTACTAAGATTCTCTAGGACTTTGGAAAGCATTCTAATAACATGGGAAAACATTGAAAGATTTTGAGCAGAGGAATAATTTGAACTTCATAAACTAATGTCTTAGACACTAGCTGGTAAGCCCAGAACCTATTCATTCATTCACATGCTGGACTAATGGACTAAAAGACAGCTGATTAAGTCATGCTTAAAAAAAAGAAAAGAAAGAAAAAAAAAGAAAATGGACAGAAGAAAGCATCTACTTTTTTTTAAATTTTATTTATTTATTTTCAGAGAGAGAGCGAGAGAGAGCGAGAGAGAGAGCAAGTGAGAGAAGGGTAGCTAAGGAAAGAAAGAGTCCCACACAGGATCCATGCCATCAGCACAGAGCCTAATGAAGGCCTTGAACCCATAAACCATGAGATCATGACCTGAGATAAAGAGTTGGATATCTAAACCAACTGAACTACCCAGGTACCTCAGAAGAAAGCATCTTCTTACTTGGAATTGAATCAGTGAAATCATTGCTAAAGGAGATAAGAGTGCTTAGAAAGAACATACTATATCCCTCTGGAAAGAATTGCTTATGGGTTTCACTTTTCTCCATGTATATAGGTTCTGAAAGGAGTATTAGGAGATTGTAATATCAAGACCAAGTAGGCTTAATCACTTGAACACCACTACCTAAATTTGGGCATCAGCACGTTTTGTCCTTAGGTAATTTTCTCCTCATCTCTATCTCTCTTACAGCTAACTTCTATACTCTCAACTGCCCTATTTCTTTCAGTTCTCTTTCTACATATGCACCTCTCTGACCGTGGACCTCTGGCTTCCAATCTGTGATTTGTGTCTCAGATAGTGTCCAGTCTCTCTCAGTTGTCCCTCTTGAACATCACTGGATGATTTATGCCTTCTTCTTAGCCTCAGGATTTCTTTGCAAGGTCAGTCCCTCAGGCA
Organism: Cryptoprocta ferox; assembly: GCA_028646485.1. Lineage (NCBI taxonomy): Eukaryota > Metazoa > Chordata > Mammalia > Carnivora > Eupleridae > Cryptoprocta > Cryptoprocta ferox. Next base: position 164,191,367 of record CM053567.1, read on the forward strand.
CCATAGACTGAAATCAAACTCACTGACATTGTCCCTATTACTTGGAACTGGCATCAGAAATGATTGTATAGGGCACAAGGCACTATACCGAAATTATATAAGGAGACTACTGCTATTTTAGAGTTTGCAATTTCCCTGCCAACAGTTTGTGGCAGGGACAATAATATTAACTAGGAAGTTATAGTAAACTTTCATGGGTTGTACTTAACTCCTTGCCCTGGGGAATTTTGCTGAATTACTTTTGAGTTGTCAAATTGTACAAAAGAAATGAGCCATTGTTTAGGTAGATATTTTGGTGGGGCTAGCTTTTAATGATACATACAGTGAGACTTTGGGTCCTGGTATCAGACATTTTGTTAGGTTCCCCCTTCACAGAGAGCTGTATATTCTGAGAAATATATTACCCCAAGAATCAAATACAGAAGGTAGACTTTTATTCCAAGAACAGTACTAATAACGACAATTTTTGTAGACAATACCATATATCATGATCAGAGATTGACATGGTGATATTTTGATTATGCACAGTTTGGCAGAAACAATTAGCAGACAATTAAATTTTATTAAGTGAACCGTTTTCAAATGCTGCATCATAGTTCTTACAGTAATGGACCAAATTAATTAAACAATACATATTTAGTGACTTCCTCCCACATGTTCCGCATTTGTGTGTGTGGTCCTGTTATAAACTCGGTATCACCAACATTTCTTTCAAAGGTTGCTTCTGCATTTCAGAAGAGAATCTTGGACTTACACTTCTCTGTATAGTTGTACATTAATTCCTGAGGACTGCAAAGACTTCGTTGAGAGACTGAAAAATACTCTCTTCAGTGTTGTAGGATCAGATCTTCAGTTTTGGCTTCAACTTCCAGCACCTGCATCTCTGTCCTTCACTATTCAGTTCTTCCAAATTGAGTTAAGTCTATAATCCCTGTACTAAAACCTTAATATGCAGAATATGTTAACAGCCTTCATTTGACTGTCTAAACCCAGACAGTTTGGGGCACTGAAAGTGGTCTCAAAAGAACAGAACCTTAAACATGGGGATCTGGAATAATTTATTGGATTTCATTAAAATTTAATATAGTGTTGATGTCATTAACAATATTAAATCGGATCCTTGTAGATAAGGGCCAAAATAGTTACATAACTTTTATTTGCATGAATTGAAGGTCTTAAAAAGGGGGGAGACTTGAGGTGTCACGTTGTAGTAATAATAGAATATTATGAATGAAAATAAAAGTAGAGGATTATAGTAAGAGGTGACGCCTAACTACACTGGAAAACTCAAAGAATAATTCATTAAACTCATGGCTTTAAGTTCTGAGAAAAAGAAACAGAGAAACTGAAATCTCATAGCATGGCTGCGATGGTTAATTTTATGTGTCAACTTGAAGTGGGAAACAAAGGCAGAAGGAACCGGCAGATAGAACTAAATTTCCTTATACCTGCAGCCCCTTGACAAATACTTGAGGCTCCAGGAACTCTCCACTCTCTTAATGCTAATACTTTGCTAGAGGGAAAATAACTATAGTTTGACAATAGCTAGGCCTCCAGTATCCTGGAGATTTTAGCATATGAAAATCTCCCTGGAAACTTCCTCTGGACATTACCTCCCCCAACTCTATAGTATATACTCAATCTTTCCTCAAGACCTCTGGGCAGCTCTTCCTGCCCAAGGATCATGTCCCCAGGCTTTAATAAAATCACCTTTTTGCACCAAAGACGTCTTCAAGAATTCTTTCTTGGCCATCTGCTCCGAATCCCACAAAACCCACTAACATCCCAAAAACCTCATCAAACTCAGCTGTGTCACAATGCCCGAATAGTTGGCTAAATGTTCTGGATGTTGTTAGGAAGGTGATTTTTTAATGAGATTAACATTTATACTTGTGAACTTTGACTATATCCATGGCCTCCATAATATGGGTAGGACTTCATTCATGAGTTGAAAGCCTTAACAGAAAATGCTGACTTCTGAGCAAGAAGAAATTCTGCCAGCACACTGCCTTTCGACTTCAACTGCAGCTCTTCCTGGGTCTCTGGCGTGCTGCCCTATCCTACACATTTTATCCTATCAAACCCTCACAACTGCATGAGCCAATTCTTTAAAATGAACCCCCCTCTTCTCTTTCTCTCTCCCTCTGTGTGTGTGTGTGTGTCTCTCTCTCCACACATTTCCTGTTGGTTAATATTACTGAGCAGTAACCCTAAAGTTTGATCCTCTAGGTGGATGAATTATAAGGCCAATTGAATTCACAGCCACACCAATCTGTTATATTCAAATTAGAGTGTCTCTTGAGTAAAAGTGAGACGCAGAAAACTTTTGAGTGTGATTCTTAGAATCTTACTTGTGTTATTTCAAAGATCTTCAAATGAGTTTCCTTGATCTTGGTTCATAATTTTCTGAATTTTCAGAAGTTCTTATGACTTTTCCCCCAAACCTCAGCTTTCCTAACAACCATCTAACCTGTAGTTCTTGTATTAAGCCTTTTATACTGAGATTGCTTAAAGCAGATTCTGTTCTGGCCTGGCCTGGCTTATAAACTATGCTAACACCCAGAGAAAGAAACAAAAATGTGAACCAGAAAGTGACAATGAGAGAGTATGGAAAGAGAGAAATAGAAATAGCTTTTGCCTTCAGGAGTTCAAATTTTACATCAAAAGAAAAAAATTTCAGTGAAATATCACAGATGACATCAAAATATAAGATAATTATTAGAATAATTCAGTTTCCAGAAGGAGCTGATCTTTCAGTTACCTATGAATATATCAGGGAATCAAGGAAAATTCTAAAGTTATCCAAAAAACTCAAGGTAATTATAGTAAATAATCCTTGCATTAAGAAAAATGGCACTATGATCCTAATTCAATTGTCATGCTGGAAAGTTTTACTGATTCAAACAAATCCTGTCATTTTCTGATCATTGTGCCCAGCTTTTAAAAACATGGGTTCAATATTGTGTATTTTCACTAGATTTATTTGATTAATTAATTATTATTTATGCCTCTTAATATTTCAGACTGGCTTTGAAAGAATTCATAAAAAGTGATGGAATTAATAAATTAACCACAATTTAGAAGATATATAAGAACAAGGTTGAGAATAATTAGAGCCAAAAATGAGGATGAAACAGTTATTTCAAAGTCTGACACCATTTTCTTACCATGTATCAAATACAAGCTTGTCTCTAAATCTTTTAAAAGATTACTCAGGGGACCTAGATGGCTCAGTCAGTTAAGCGTCAGACATTGGCTCAAGTCCTGATCTCAGGGCTCTGGTTTCAAGCCTTGCTTCAGGCTCTGCTGACATCTCTGAGCCCAGCCAGAGCCTACTTCAGATTCTTTGTCTTCCTCTCTCTCTGTCCCTCCCCCACTCACATTTTGTCTCTGTGCCTCTCAAAAATAAACAAACATTTAAAAAATGATTACTCAGAAAGAAAATCTTATGTTTAAAATATCCACAAAATAGGGGCACCTGGGTGGCTCAGTCAGTTAAGCCTCTGACTTCTGCTCAGGTCATGATCTCGAGGTTTGTGAATCTGAGCCCTTTGTTGGGCTCTGTGCTGACAGCTCAGAGCCTGGAGCCTGCTTTGGATTCTGTGTTTCATTCTCTCTCTGCCCATCTCCCACTGTGCTCTATCTCTCAAAAATAAATAAATAAATATGAAGAAAAAAATGTAAATAGCCACAAAATGTATTTAAATATTTGATCCAGCAGGATTTACCATCATTCAGGAATGACTCAACAGAGCCTTTATTAAGCAAGGATGTTTATTCATGGGACTTGATGGAAAGGAAGACTGGAATACAAGAGGAAAACAGTACTTTATAGGAACTCAAATATCAACCGATGTGACTGAGTCTTGGTATCTTTTTAGCACAAGTGAGAAGAAATTGTTTTTTTTTCTAACAATTTAACTTATTTCCTCAGCTGAGCCTATGATAAATAATTGAGATGGATATAATTAAAATTGAACTCCCTAGCAAATCTGGTGGAGCAGCTAGTCTATTTGTGGAATGCTGCTCTGTGACTCTAAGGGTTAGTTTTGTATAAACAGATGAGCCTAATAAATACAAGTGCCTAAAAAATGGCACATCTTTAAATAAAAAGCAACTCTCTGTGATGAACTCATAGAATAGCATGGATTTAGGGGCTCCTGGGTGCCTCAGTTGGTTAAGCATCCAACTTGGGCTCAGGTCATGATCTCATGGTTCATGGATTCGAGCCCTGCATCCAGGTCTCTGCAATCAGCATGGAGCCTGCTTCAGATCCTTTGTCCTCCTTTTCTCTGCCCCTCCCCTGCTGGTGCTCTCTCTTTCCCTGTCTCTCTCAAAAATAAATTAATAAACTTAAGGGAAAAAAAAGCGTGGATTTGCCTTAAATAATGTAAATGTTCTCCAGGACAAATGACCCACTAGTATTCCCAAATTCATCTCATGATGATATAATGGCAAGTGGTTGTTTTAATTTCAACTTCCTGCCGTGACAAATTGTTATAAACCTAGTGACCTAAAACAACATGAATTTATGTTGTTATATATCTGGAGGTCAGAAGGCCAAACTAGCAAGCATTTCTGCATTCCTTCTAGAGATTGTAGGGAAGAATCTGTTTCCTTGCCTTTTCTATCTTCCACAGATTTACAGATGGCAAATAAGCATATGAAAAGACCCTCAACACCATATGCTATTTTGGAATTGAAAATTAAAATAACAAGTTAACACATCTATTAAATGGCCAAATCCCAAAACACTGACAACAACAAAAACATTTATTCATTGCTGGTAGGAATGTGAAATTTTAAAGTCACTTTGGAAAATAAAATGGTGGTTCCTTACAAAACTAAGCCTAATCTTACCATATGATTAAGCAACTGTACTCCTTGGTATTTACCCAAATGAATTGAAAACTTGTGTCTATACAAAAACATGTATAAAATGTTTATAGCAGTTTTCTACATAATTTTCAAAGCTTGGAAGCAACTAAGATGTCCTTCAGTAGATGAATGGATAAATAAACTGCGGTCCATCCAGACAATTCAGTATCATTCAAAGCAAAAAAGAAATGAGCTAGCAAGCAATGAATAGATATGGAGCAATAAATAGATAATATGTAAGTGCATATTAACAAGTGAAAAAAGTCAATCTGAAAGGCTACACCCTATATGATTCCAATGATAATGACATCCAAGAAAAGGCAAAACTATGGATGGAAGATCAGTGGTTACCAGGGGTAGGGATGGGAAAAAAGGTTAGACAAAGCACAAATGTTTAGGATAGTGAAATTAATATGTATGTTGCTACAATGGTGGATTTATGTCTTTATACATTTGTCAAAACCCAGAGAATGCACACCAAAAGGAAACCCTAAGTTAACTATACACTTTGTGTAATGATGTATCAGTCTAGGTTCATTGCTTGTAACAAGTGTACCACTCTGGCACAGGATGTTGCCAGTGAGGGAGACTGTGCAGGTGAGTAGGTGCAGGGGGTATATGGGAAATCTCTGTATCTTAAAAAGTTTGGTGAGGCAACTACCCAGAATATAGATAACAACAATTAGCTGGTAGTAGGTAATATGTGTTTGTGACATCCTACTCATGTTCAGATGTTTAAGACATTTTTAAAGAGAGGTTTTGCCTCATGTGCCACACAATTCCTACTTGTAAAAACTCATAGTATGTAACCAATGAAACATGGTACTGCTTCCATTGGTCTGACACTGGAAGTCCTATTGATGTACTTTTCATATAATTATCTGTCTGTAATTGGGAGAGTAATCCACTCAACAGGTACAACTGTTTATGTTCATAGAGTCAATAGATGATGACATATTGATTAAAACCACGAATAAACTGGGGCGCCCATGTGGCTCAGTGGGTTAAGCGTCAGACTTTGGTTCAGGTCATGATCTCATGGTTTGTGAGTTTGAGTCCTATGTCAGGCTCTGTGCTGACAGCTCAGAGCCTGGAGCCTGCTTGGGATTCTGTGTCTCATTTTCTCTCCATCCCTCCCCCACTCACGTTTTCTCTCTCTCTCTCTCTCGCTCTCATTCTCGCTCTCTCTCCCCCTCCTCTCTCTCTTCCTCAGAAATAAAATAAACATTAAAATATTTTAAAAAACACAAAAAACTCATATTATTTATGGTAGATTTTCAATGTTCTCTGGTATAATAATAACAGGAAACATGCTTAGGCAACGTAAACTTGTATTTTATAAAGGAGAAAGGCAAAATTAGATTTAGATGGAATGACTCACAAAGTGCTAAACTTCTATTTTGAGGCTATTACAGCTTTGATTCATTTGAAGATGAAAAAAATAAACTTTTGGTCCAATGTCATGGGGCTATGTTTATGTAATTAATATAAGTAAGTAAGTTAGTGAATATGTAAATATGCTATTTTGAGTTTTACCAGCATATGTCTAGAAGCAATGAACTTCCCATAGAAACTATGTTGCATAATTTTTGAGGACGGGTATTTTTACTTATTGTTTATTACTAATTTTTTAATGATCAGTATAGTATGAATTATAACTTCCTTGAAACTTCCTTGAAATATTTTTTTTTCTGGAAAGAAAGAAAAAATAAATTTTATAATGACTTACAGAATAAGTTAGCAAAGAGATCATTGCATTCAATTTATTCAGTAATGTTTAGCCCCTGTTATATATAGCCCGGGCAATAAGCTATATGTTTTAATAAATTTTTATTGGATTCTAACCAAGAATATACTGTTGATGTATATATATTAGAAGTAGTCAAAAATCACACTACAATTCTCATAATGCATCAGTTTCCAGCAAGCAAATACAGTATACTATTAAAAAATGAAACACAAATTATTGTATCTCTCAAACTAAATCATGCTTCAGAAGCCATAAACAAAAAAATAATTACAAAGTCAGACCAAGAAAAAGGATTTGAAAATCATGTCCCCCCCCCACTTTTTTATAACTTCAGAGTAGATTCAGCCTGAATTAAGTCAGTAGCACTTCAAAGGCTTTTCATAAATGATGTCAAGTAATTTCAATTGAATTGAAGCTTCCAGGTTCAACAAAGATATTGAAGGTATTAGGACCCTAAGGACACTGGAAATTTCACTAGTTTCAAATTAATTTAAAGTATATTAACATCAAACACTGGGAAATCCAGGTTAGTGATAGCATTAGAGAAAGACTTTGGGGCCACTATTCTTGGCTTTCCTTCTGAGTTGTTATTTATCATTGAAAAGCTACATATAGCCTGTATATATGTATTTTCTAACTTCCAGAAATCCAGATTCTATTTTTCTTGGAAATTAAATTATTGAATCACCGGTCGTGGTTCAGTTACCCTGTTTAGGTATGTTTACTTGTGTGAGAAATTATCTCCTTATCAATGCATCAACATATAAGGTAAAGTTTGTGTATTTTTATGCTGCTTCAGAATTCCAGTTAATTTATAACAAAATGAGTCAAATCTCCCTGTAGCATTGCTAGTAGAATTATAATTTTACAACTATTTGCTTCTATATAGTGGGAGAAATGTAATTATAAGTTTGCTTCTTCACTGCTCAATCTGGAAATTGGATTCCATGTTTTAAGTGGAATTCTTTTATTTTTTAGGTTTATTTATTTCTTTTGAGAGAAAGAGAGCAAGCAAAACAGAGGAGAGGCACAGAGAGAAAGAGAGAGAGAGAATTTCAAGCAGGTCCCACACTGTCAGTGGAAAGCCTGACACAGGGCTGGAACCCACAAACAGTGAGATTATGACTGATCAAGAGTCAAATGCCTAACTGACTGAGCCACCCAAGCGCCCCATTAAGTGAAATTCTTGATGCCAGATTATGTAATCTTTATCAATACAGATGAAGGTAAAACTGGCCAGATAATATTTGCAACTAGGAGAATTTTTTTAATGGAATAAAGAGAATCTTATGCGACACTTTTGAAGAAATTGCTACCATTTCCCCTTTTCTACACCTTCACTCATATTGTGAACAGCATCTTTGAACATATTTTAACAGATATTTGAAAGTGTTTGGTAGACTGATGTTCACATATTTTATAAAATCCAATAAGTAAAAGAACAGTAAATACAGGACTGTACCTCCAGAATTAAAAAAAATAAAAACTTTAGAGAGATAGCTCTGACAGAGCCTATATTAATTAACCACAGATTTTAAGGTTTCCACTGGAAAGCCATGCAGGTGACAAGAAAAGAGCTTTTAAACCTCTTCTATTTCACTGTCAAATAATTGAAACTGCCTCTTCCAGCTAATTCAGAACCTTCAAGCTACTGTTGCAGGAAAAAATTATTTTTGTATTTTATTACATGAAATTATCCATCTTTACTATAATACAAGCCTTTATATCCAACAGGATCAAGAATCATAGGTGGTAGATTAATTTTAAAAAGGTGAATATAGAACAAGGAATCATGGAAAAATATGTACACATGGCACATTTTTTCTTAAATTCCTATTTTAAGAGCATATTGACTTGCCAAACACTTCACAGAAGCCAAAGGATATTTTATGTGCTGTTTTTCCATTGAATCTGTTTCACTGATTGTCCTGTGCTAGATTTTCATATTAACATATCCATGACTCATTTATCATTTCCAATTTCAGTTTCAAGAGTTTTTTCTTAAGGATGTTTAATAACACACAAACAGAAGAACTGATTTCAATTTTATTACCTTATTTCTGGATTTTATTTCACAATTGTTGTCCCACATGTAATTTCACAGCATGTTTATTATCAACTTAACTGTGTTAAGTTCCTTCAACATTTAGTTTAGTTTTAATTGCAATGATGTTCTGTCTTTGAAGCTCTCATTCAAACGATCATCAAATATTTTATAAAATATAAAATTAAAATTTAAAATCCAACTAATATAACCATATTTTGGAGAAAACATAAATGGTGTTCAGTAAGCCTTCAACTCAATTGGTTAGAGTAGCTCAAAGCATAGTGAAGAGTCCATTTTTTTTCTGAGGCAAAGGGGAGGGTTACTGGTGCCTGTCAGCTAAGCAGAATTTATTTAAGAAATCCTATACATGTCAGCAATTTTATTCTAAAATGCAATCTCTGATGTACTCTGTTCCTCTGTGGAAGTCAGAGTATTGTCAAATGAAGAAATGTTCTATCCCAATATTTTGTTAGCTACCCTTTGTACACATTTAAAAATTTTTTTCTCTAAAGCAATTTAAAATGTGTATAAGTAGGCTTCTGGTGGAGTCGGTTCATGGAAAGAACCTAAATGTCCATCCACTGATGAATGGATCAAGATCTGGTTTATCTATACAATGGAATACTACATGGCAATGAGAAAGAATGAAATCTGGCCATTCATAGCAAAGTGGATGGACCTCGAGGGTGTCATGCTAAGCGAAATAAGTCAGGCGGAGAAGGACAGATAGCATATGTTTTCACTCATAGGTCTAACAGGAGAAACCTAACCGAGGACCATGGGGAGGGGAAGGAGGAAAAAGAGTTATGGAGAGGGAGGGAGACAAATCATGAGAGACTCTTGAATACTGAAAACAAACTGAGGGCTGAAGGAGGAGGTGGAAAAGGGAAGGGTGGTGATGGTCATGGTGGAGGGCACTTGTGGGGAAGAGCACTGGGTGTTATATGGAAACCAACTTGACAATAAACTATAAATAAAATAAAATAAAATAAAATGTTCATAAGGACAAAAGAAATATGTATTACTGTTGACATTGTGCTTAGAGAGCCTTAAATGTATGTATTAGAAGTACAGGCTGAAAGGGAGTGACCTAAGCCCCTATCTTAAAAGCTAGAAATTGATTAGTAAAAGAAACAATAGATGGAAGAAACTAACAGAGATAAAAATAAATATAAACAAAATAGGAAGCAAATATAGAATTGAGATAATAAAGACCAAAAGTTGATTTCTTGAAACTATTAAGCAAATTTGTACAATTCTAGCTACTGGCCTGATGGAGGGCAGAAAGAGAACAAAATACTAATATTGATTATTAAGTGGGCATACTATAGATCAAGAGGACATTAAATATAATAAAAAGAATGGCTCCTGGGTGGCTCAGTCGGTTAAGCATACAACTTTTGATCTCGGCTCAGGCCATGATCTCACTGTTCCTGGGATTGAGCCCCACATCAGACTCTGCACAAACTGTGTGGGGCCCACTTGGAATTCTCTCTTTCCTCTCTCTCTTCCCCTCCCCGACCCCTTGTGTGTGTGGGTGCACTCCCTCTTTCTCTGTCTCTCTTTCTCTCAAAATAAATAAATAAACTTAAAAATATATATATAATAAAAAGATAATAGAAACAATTTTACAGCAATAAATTTGACCATTTGATTAAGTGCTTTTTCAAAAAATTCAACTTTAAATTGAGAGAAATAAATAATCTGAAATATCTACTACTTATTTAAATAACTTTACATACTACTAAAACTCATTTCAAAAATAAAATTCTAGGCCCATATGGACTTGTTAATTCTCCAAAACAATATAAGGAAATAATAACATTAATCTACCACATACTTTTTCAGAGAAAAACAAAAAGGGAATGTTTCAAAACCCATGTTATAAAATCTTAAAACTTTTTAGCCTAAAAATGGTAAAAACACTACAGGAGAGAAAACTACAGACACAACACTGTCATGAAATATAATAATATGTTAGCAAATAAGAGCCATGAATATGAAAATGTGGAGTTTATTACACAAATGGAAGTACTAATGTGAGAATCTATAATCAATCTCTACAAGATATCAGCATCATAGTAAAAAAGAGAATCACATGATCCTCTCTAAACATTCAATAAACTATTCAACAGATTTAAATATACCATCATAATTAAAATTCTGATTGAATCGGAAGATCAGAGGTTTCTCAATCAGAAAGAAATGCTAACATAAAACTAACAGCAAAAAAATGTAAAATATTTAAAGCATTCCCCTGCAGTCTGGAATCACCACATTTATTCAGCATTCATTTGAGGTTCTGGAAAAACACATTAAAAATTGTTATTTGTAGACTTCATGACAATTAGCATAGTAAATCCAGCAAAATCTATAGAAAAAACATGAGAATTAATAATTCTGCATGGTAGGGGCACCTGGATCACTTAGTCGGTTGAGCATCTGACTCTTGATTTTGGCTCAGATCATGGTCTTAAGGTTCCTGAGAGGAGCCCCTTTTGGGCTCTGTGATGACAGCACAGAGCCTGCTTCTGCTTGGGATTCTCTCTCTCTCTCTGCCCCTTCTCTCTCTCTCTCTCTCTCTCTCTCTGTATGTGTGTGTGTGTGTGTGTGTGTGTGTATGTGTGTGTCTCAAAGTAAATAAATAAACTTAAAAAAATTCTACACAGTAAAGTCCCTGGATATGTGGAAAAATATCATTAATTTAATGTACGCATCTGTCTAACTATCCATCTACATTGCATGTATGAATGTTTGTATGCATGTCTTTCTGTATGCTAGCAACAGAGAAATTGGAAATAAAATAAAAAAGTACTATTCACTGTAGCATCAAAAGCTGTCATGTTTTAATTTCTTTATAGTTTATTTATTTGTGAGACAGAGAGAGACAGAGCACGCGCGGGGAAGGGGCAGAGAGAGAGGGAGACACAGAATCTGAAACAGGCTCCAGGCTCTGAGCTGTCAGCACAGAACTCGGTGTGGGGCTCAAACCCACAAACCGCGAGATCATGTCCTGAGCCAAAGTCGGATGTTTAACCGACTGAGCCACCCAGGCGCCCCAAAAGTTGTCATGTTTTAAAGCCACCACTCATTTTCTCCAATACTCAAAAATAACTCATATTCTGATGAAAATGCCTAGATTTTCATCTGGCCACATGATGGCTAAGATGAATACTCTTAGGTACATCTACCGCATAGAGAAATGGAGTTAGTCTCAAATGCCCAAACAAGTAGGAAAATGTAGCCATGTGATGCAACAGTAGACTCTGTCCTACTCCTGAGTCAGTAAGGTATAATTGATACCTGTTCTGAATCTATTTAAGAGGAGACATTCCCTCTTCTATTCCTAACACACATATATACCAATCTAAACCTTTTTTCATTAAAAGAGTTAGATGTGAAATGATAAATAAATTGTAATCTAAGAATTTTGACTCAAATTGTAGATTTGTCACTTTGACTCATATTTATTAAAATACATAATTTGAAAATTAAAAAGTACAAGTTCTCATGGACCAATAGATGCTGAATATCACCCTTTATAATAAACGCTATTTTTCTTCACATGTCATGAAAATAAATGTATGTATATAATTTTCAATAAAATGATCCTACCTAGATGGCCATCAATTGTAATTTTAAAGTAGATTTAAATGGCTGAGAAATATACCTTTGAAAGAGAGCTTTTGAACAGAAATAGCAAGTGACCTTTAACTGGAATGGTTCTAGTAAGAACAACTCTAATTGTTTGGAAAAATGAAAGAAAGCCTGCCTGTGATTTCTCTGTGGCATTCATCCATTGGTTAAAAATGAAATGCTGCTCTGTGATTGCTTTTTGGAAATTGACTGCCAGGAGAATACAAGTCATGAGGAAGTTAGCTTAAACGGTTTATGGCAATGACTAAATTTAAAGTCAACAAAATAAAAGGAAGCTGTACATGGACTATAACAATCCTAAAACTTGCTTCACCCTTTTATGTTTCTTTCCTCCAGCTTAATTGAGGAATAATTGATAGATATAATTGTACATATTTAGAGGGTACAATGTGATTATCTGATATGCATTATAAAATGATTACCAAGATCAAGATAATTAACATATTTATCAATTCACAGTTAACTGTGTGTGTGTGTGTGTGTGTGTGTGTGTGCGCGCGCATGCGCGCACTTCTGTGTGTCACATTTTCTTTATCCATTCAGTGGACACTTAGGTTGTTTCCATATCTTGGCTATTGTGAAGAATGAACATGAATATACGTATATCTCTTCTAGATATTGATTTCATTTCCTTTGGATAAGTATCCAGAGGGGGGATTGATGGATTATCTGGCAATTCTATTCTTAATTTTTGAGCAATGTCCATACCATTTTCTATAGTGTTTTCCAATTTATATTTCTACCAAGAGTGAATGAGTGCTTTCTTTTCTTCACATTCTCACTTGTTATTTTTTATCCCTTTGAGAATAGCCATTCTGACAGGTGTGAAATGATATGTCTTGTGGTTTTAATTTGCATTCTCCTCATTAGTGATATTTCTTGAATAAATATTTCTCAATCATTATGATATGGAAAATCTATTCATTCTGTGTTGCTTAGGGTTTTGAGTTACAGATAATCACAACTTTCTAGATAGTTTAAGCAGAAACAGAGAGATTACAGCTTATTTAACTAGCTAATGAAAAATGCAGAACTAGGTAGTCAGATGTGAATGCTACAGGGAAAAAAAAAACAATTGCAGTTAAGAAAAATAATTTCCAGATCACAAAATTCTTCCATCATAAAACCACTATTTCCATGCTATTGCATTTTCCACTTGTGATGCTATAGACCAGTGACCTTCTACCAGAATTGAACCAAAGAACCAAATAATTACAGCAGCATGCATAAAAGAAATATGCATCTCCCCACTCATGTTCAGTATTCCATGTTGCTCACATCTTTTTTCCAAGTCTTATACTGAGGCTACTGCTTGGCCTAAGCTAGACCACATCTGGAACCATACTCTATCAAGGAAGCCTGAGAGATATTGTTTTACTGAAATCCAAGGGTGAAAGGTAATAGAATAGATGCTGAATAAGCTAATCTATAGACTCACTTTCCTCCACCACTTGAGCACTCCACATCTATGTACATAGTCACCATATAAAAAACAATTGCAACAAAACTGTCTTTATCTAACAAAATACAATTTTACTTCATAAAATGAAATCCAATTGCCCTTCTGCCTAAAGGTAAGAGGTAATGTTCAAAAGTCACTATATCAATCTCTGATTAATACTCATTCCTTCCCAAGTTCAGTTACAATTCTGTACTACAGTAAATAAGGACTAAATTATATATTTAATAACAATGTGCATACCTTGAATAAAATCATAGAAAAAAAGGAGAGGGGGAGCTACAATTGATTAGTAAATGCAAATATGGCATAACAAACGAGGGAATACACTTGGCTAGAACCTACATATCTCCTTTCTGACGTAAATCCCAAAGTAAAAAGTTAATATGTATAATTTTCTCCTTACTTACTCCTCCATTTGTCTTCATCCAGCAACTCCTATGGTCAGGATGCTGTACTTGTATGACTGACTCAAACACACATTCTTATGAGGTCTCAGTAGTCTAACCTATACAAATAGGTATAATTTCAACAGCCTTTTATTAATAGATATGCAGTTCGGTGTGAAATCCCAGATGATCCTTTGAAATCCAGGCTTCTGTTGGTTTGCAAATGGGCCCATGTACACAGAGGGCAAGAAGAGACCAAAGAAAGATTGAAACTATTCCAAATTGATAGGTAGCAGTTTTAAAAAGCAAAGGAACTCACATAAAAGGTTTATCATGATAATAGCAGAATTTCTTTCTTTTTATGGCTGAATCATATTTGTGTGTGTGTGTGTGTGTGTGTGTGTGTGTCACATTTTCTTTATCCATTCATCCATCAATGGACACTTAGGTTGTTTCCATATCTTGGCTATTGTAACGAGTGCTATACTGAATACCTGCTCACCAGAATCTTATAACGTTATATACAAGCTTCAGGCTCAGTGACATATACCTTCCAGATGGTCTCAATACCACATTATTGTCTTAAGGTTGTTATCTTGGTCAAGGCAGTTTGTAGCTTAGGGAAGTGCGTATTCCAATGACGGGAAGGAGTGAGGAACCTTAACGTCCAGATCAGATCACAGATCAACCAGGGGTGGGGTCACATCTTCTTGATGATCTCCTCCAACTGGCATCTGCTTCAGTCAATCTACTATGTGGTTACAATGCTATTTTCTATTGACAATTAGGATCAAGGTCCCCTGCCAAAATATTAATCAATTTATTGTTCTGATATTTTTTCTTTGAATGAGATGTTAAAATTGTTATGTTGGGCTGTTCTATATTCTTCTAAACAGAACCACTGTGGAATTTTTCAGTGGAAGTAATACTCTGTTGGATTCTAAGACTTCTGAATCACCAGAATGAATATTTGTAGGGATGAGAATCAAATATTTCCATGTAGACTTTAAGGTATATTAATGAATTGTTTCACTCTTATTTATATTCTTCATATTACTACCTTAATAACTTGCTTTGGGAAGAATTGAGATTATATAGTGGTGACTTCCTCAAAAAATGTATCTTATCCTGTCTCCCAGCACCCCAAGCTTGAAAAATGGGGGTCTCATAGAGTTATAACTGTATTCTCATAAGGTAGCTATCGGCTTGGATACTTACCTGAAACCCTGCAGGAGAGTCTATTTCCACACTCATTTAGTTCATTAGCAGAATTTCGTTCCATGTGAAGTAGTACTGAGGTTCTGGTTCTCAGCAGTAATTGTTCTTAACTTTAGAGGATTCCTAGATGATATGGTTCATAGTCCCTTCCCCCACCCCCACCCCATATTGCTTCAAAGTCATCATTGGTGGGTCCAATCCTTCTCACATTTTTAAATTTCTCTGACATCCACTTCTGTTCATCTCTCTTGTCACCAGCCAGAAAAGAGATCTACATTTTTTAGGGTTCATATGATTAGATGGGCCCTGTAGCAGTCAGGCTACAGGCCAATAGAATTTACATACTCACCGAACACACATACAACATATAAAATTATGTTACTTATATATGTATAAAATTATCTATTATATACAATTATATTACCTATTATATTTATATAATATATTATATAATATATATACATATATGTGAGAAAGAGAACAGGAGAGAAATTTACACTAAGGAATTGGCTAACACAATTGTGGACATTAACCAGTGGACATGTAACTTTGGTTTTTTGTTTTGGGGGACTTCCTGTCTGGTGGTCCTTGTGCATTCATAGTTAAAAAAAAGACACTAAAAAGTTGGTAAGAAACTTGCGTACAGAGATACAATTGACTGTGGAGAGGAAGAATGTGCATTCAGAGGAGCTGAAGTGTCAACATTGTGAGTCTTTTCTCTGAGTTGTTCACTGTCCCCAGAGAAGAATCCTTCATTATGTTTCCTGGTTACAGGTTTGGCTGTGGCTGCCCTAGAGCAAGGCTGGGAAAGGGGCTGTTAGTCCTCCTTTCAGGGAGCAGACTTCCATTCCTCCCACCTCACACTGGAGTAGGCCAGTTGTTTCCATTTTTCCACATGGTCACCCTGTGGTCTCGAGAGAAATTGAGTGGAGCTCTGTCTGTATAGATCTAACAATTTCTTACTCTGGCATTAAACGACCCACCCTTGGTAGGCTCGTCCTCAACCCCACTCTCCAGAATGTGTGGAGCCTCCAATCTCCGAACCTCTGGAGGTCCCACCAGTTTTTTGTTTACATCTCTGACAGCAGGCACATTGTGACCTCTGTCACTCTGAGTCCATTCTACTCAATGCTTCTTCTGCTTTACTCTTGAAACAATTACTGAGCTTTGCATCACTCTGAACCCCTCTACTGCATTCCTTATCCACTGGACTTGTTTCCTTAAGGACATTTTAAGGGGGTTCAGGAGGAACAGAGATGAACTTTTATGTTACATCCACCTTGTTTCAAAAGGGATTTTTCTGTGCCAGTGGCCCCTGAAGGAGAGATGGGAAATCTTCTGAGAAGGCTGATCTATACAGAACAGACCCAGAAAACTCTTCTGTTGCCTTTAACTCCCCATCAGCCAATCAGCAAATCCTGACATCTCTCTTTCATGATATGACAGATTCTTCATGCATCTCCTCATTTCACCACCTGCTCCACACCACCTGTTCTGAGGTCCCTGCAGTTGCCTATGACTGGACTTTATGAACCCAGAAAGACTCCCAAGCCAGCACTTCTCAAACTTTAATGCACACACAAACTGGAAGCAATACTAGTCAGTGCTTCTCACACTGAAATGTGCAAATCCATTTGTTGATTCTGATTTTGCAGGATTGAGACAGGACCTGAGATTCTGCATCTCTAACATGTGTCCCAGTGGTGATGATGCTGCCATCTCCCAGCCTACACTTTAAGCAGAAATCACTTGATTGAGTTGAAGATACTGTCTAACTTTTCCTAGACACAGAGATTGGAGGATGGACCCCCACCTCTCTCTTCCCTACCTGTGGACAATTATTTCACTCTTCTGTCCCCAG
Source organism: Cryptoprocta ferox (assembly GCA_028646485.1). Taxonomy (NCBI): domain Eukaryota; kingdom Metazoa; phylum Chordata; class Mammalia; order Carnivora; family Eupleridae; genus Cryptoprocta; species Cryptoprocta ferox. The sequence goes on from CM053567.1 coordinate 164,208,626, forward strand.
GGATCTAATGACATAAAAGCTGAGGCACCTGGGAGTACTGTCCTTTGGGTGAATCAGTGGCTTGACTGAGATGATTGATGAAAAGATATGACTCTTTTGGACAAGCCTCACTGTCCTTTCCAACCTTCTCTTAACCCCTCCTTCCCCCAAAAGATATTTAAGTACAACAGTAATCTTTTTCAGTCTCTTCAAGGATACTCTCTCCATAGAGAGAAAATACTGTAAGATACAGTTTCTTGTCTTTCACTATCAAATAAGCTTTTATTAGTACTCATAGTTTTAAGATCAACAGGATCTACCCTTGGTTGGAACTCTTCTCTCTGCTTAGTACTATTCTAGACATTTCACATTGATAATTTGTTTTAATCCTCACATGTATGGTATGGGATGACTATCATTACTCTTTAAAGATGAGGGAATTGAAATGCAGAGACATTAGCTTGCTCAGAGCACAAAGCTGGAAAAAGTATAGAGTCAGGATTCCAGGCCACCTGTCTGATTCCTGAGATCTTGTTCTCTTGTAAGCTATACTATGTCAGGCCTTGAGCTCCAGCAAGTGAAGAAAGAAAAGAAAAAAAAAAATAGTCTTATTCTCCCTGATCTTAACTTCAAGCAGAGTCAAGGACAGGTACACCATGCCCATACACGACAGGCTCAGGGCGATACTTCAGTGGGACAGTCAGTGTCCTGCGTGGGAACGGGCCTGAGTAAGCTGAGAAAACAAAGAAAATCTTAAGAAGAAATGAGATGTGTGTGGAAGGGCTGACATAGGTGGAGGACACAGGTGACATTTCCAACTAGAGAACAAAAGAAACAACATGAAGTAATTCACATTCAGGAGACAGTGAGGTGGCAGAATAGTGGGGGAAAGTGTAGGATATGAATGATCAAACTTTAACCTGAAAACAGCTAAATTGTTTAAAGAGTTATAATATCATATATATTTGTTTCAACACAGCAAATTTTAAGCATATAAGAAAGAGAGAAGGGAGTGGTGGGTCAGGCTTCTCCCTGTGTCTTCTTTCAATTTCATTAAAGGGCTGGGGAAGCGACTACACTTTGAGAACTTTAATTAGACTCCTCTCTCTTATAGGTTGTTTCATAACTGGCTATTTCACTCAACAAAATATCCTGGGCTTCTTTATGAGCCAGTAGTTTCAATTCAATTTACATAATATTCTCAAAATGACAAAGTTTCAGATGATAGAGATGAAAAACAGATTAGTGATTGCCAAGGGTTAGTAATGGTGGGTTGGGATAGGGAAGTGGATGTGACCATACAGAGTTAGCATGAGGTTGGGTTTTTGTTTTTGCTTTTGTTTTGATAGAATAGGTATGTATCTTGATTGCACATGATTATATGTAACTGAACGTTACAGAACTATACACACATATTATACCAATGTTTCCTGGTTTTGTTGTTATACTATAGTTATGTATGATGACCATTGGGAGACTGGGTGAAGGGTACACTGGCCTCCGTAGTACTACTTTTGCAACTTCCTGTGAATCTATAATTATTTCATGATAAAAACTAAAACATTATAAACTTTGGAACTAAGGACATTACTATAGAATAGTTTCCCAGGGCTGCCGAACTTTCCATGAATCACTTATCATCTGAGCCATATAAGCCCCTTCTGGCTGGTGGACAACAGAATTCTGTTTCCAGGGATCAGTGTTACCTCAGAGAACGCCTCCAAAAATTCCCAAAAATGCATTTTTCCCATTGAATATTCCCTCTGATAAATGGCTGCAAGTGCCATTTGGGGGAGACTAGAAAGAAGGTGTACCTATGGAGTTATCTCATAGTTCCTCCAAAATAGAATCCAGCCTCAGCTTCTTTCAAGGAATTCTATACCTGTGAACTAACTCAGGATTAGGGATTACAGCCAGATCCATTTAAGGAGCTTCAAATTAGTCTCCAGAATTAGAGAGCTTTTCTGCCTACCTCCTATCTACATTCCAGTTAAATAAATCAAAGGTGATCTTAGTGAGACTCAGTAAGTCCTGGACATAATTTCATCAGTTAGCCAGAACCATGATTCCTGAAGTTTACATTCTGATTACCAGTATATCTGTACTGACTACTAAAGTATCCGAGAATAAGTAAAAGAGCATTGTTTTGACAATTTTATGTTACTACTTTGTTTCTGCCACTCCAGGAATCCTTCAATCAAATCCAAATAGAAAATCTACTCCAGTGGTCGCATTTCCTATATAAAAAATAGAACAGTTTCAAGGAATTTCAAAATTTATATTCTACTCATCAATATATTTATCAATGTTTTAAAAAATAGTGGTCTCTGGATTCTCTCAAGGACACAGTTAGGAAATGAATGTTGTATGATCTAATAGTTACAACATTCCAATTCACTCAGTGTTTGGATATCTTGCTTTACGCTTTTATCTTATTTTATGTTTTGTCATGGAGTTTCTGGAATTTCAACTTCATATGGAACGTACCAATGACTTTCAAATAACATCAACAAAATGAACCAGCAATTAAAACCACTTCTAATTTCTCATGCTGGCACATTGATTCAAAAATTTTTGGCAGATGTTCCATATTAGTAAATTTGGCCTAATGTGCCATTATATTATTCCTTTCTTCATCTAGAAACCCCCAAATCCCCACACATAACTCCTGGATTAGAGACCCTAATACATGAGACAACTCTTGCAATTATGTTGGTGCATAAACCATTTTCTACCAAATTTTGGCTTCAAAATTTCTCTCTTGAAACATCTTGGATGTGTTTATTACAGGTCTGGTGGAAATTAAGGAAAACAAGAGAGGAATATGAGGAGAATTTGCATCTCATCAAGATTATTCCCTCACATCAATTCATTGTATCTGTTTGCAGAAGACAGGAGCAGTCTTATATCTTGGCGCAAGGGTTGGGGAATCCTATGAATGTCACTGGAATGCTATCAAATTATCTCCTTCCCAATTTCACTATCCCACTTTCTCTTACTAAATGTCCTAATTTTAACAAAATATTTGAGGCTGTATATTTAGCTTATATACTTACTAGGGATTGACTTGCATCCTTCAAAAAATGGAAGTTGGAGCCTAACTGCCAGTACCTCAGAACACAAGCTTATTTGGAAATAGGTTCTTTACAGAAGTTATAAAGTGAGGTTATTAGGATGGGCCATGATCCAGTGTGACTGGTGTCCTTATAAAAGACAGAAATGAGGACATGGCCAGATATGCAGAGGGAAGACATTACGAAGACAAGCAGGGAGAAGACAGCCATGTGACCAGAGTGATGTGTACAAGCCAATGAATGCCAAACATTGCTGTCAAATGATAGAAACTTTAGAAAGGCAAGGAAGGATTCTGCTGTGTAGCTGTCAGGGAGCAAGATTCTGATGTCCAGGAAGAAAATAAATTTCAGTTGTTTTAAACTGTCTACTTCTTAGGAAAGCCTTAAACTTATCTACTTCTTAGGCTGCCTTTATTAAGGCAGCTTAGGAAACTAATAGAATGCCTTACTTTACCAAACTGAAGGGTCAGCTTTTCTTTTTAAATTTACATATGTGTAAACTTTGCAGCTAAAAAGAAGTGATTACTTTGTTGGGGGAAAAAGATCCCTGTGTTCTCAGCAAACTTTGAGATGAAATTTTAAATCGTGAGCTGGTAACTATCTTTGGAGCATGGTCAGAAACTCCCATTCTCAAACCTACTGCCCTGTTGAACCTGTCATGATCATGGATCATAATACCACCAAGTCTGTCAAAGCCTAGCTCTCAATAGGCAATTAATTCCAGGTGATCATAGGTAATACTTTCAGTAACTATTTTGCCACCGCATGCCATGGATTATTAGTGTCTTATCCTTTTGTGTTAATTGCCTCCTCACTGACTTCATCTCAACCTAGTGAAATCATTAATCCTAGATTTCATTGAGAGTTTCTTTTCAGCCAGCACCTTTGTAACCAATTCCTTAGTTTCAGGCAATAATATACTTGCTAATTAATGATGAAAGGGCCATCTTAAATAGGTCTTAGAATCTCCCAAATAACTACCGTTTTGGTACTGCATAGCTAGGAACAATAGCAGCCAAGGTAAACAGCCACACTATAAAAGTCCTGAAAATTCTTCTAAAAAATATTTTAGAAATCTCATTAATGCACTGACACTTAATTCAGTGTCTGAAATTCTAGGGATGGTGGGAAAGATAAATGAAAAAGTAACACAGCATCATGGTAGAGGGCATGGACTCTGGAGCAAACCTAGCTAAATTCAAATCTTGCCTTCACCATTCATTAATCCTGTGACCTTAGTCTCATTAGGAAATCAGTTGTGCTTCAGTTCTCTCCATCTGTAAAAGGAGAATAGCAACCACGACTATCCTTTAAAGTTATGAGGATTAAATGAGTTAATATTAAACACATGTGGAACTTCTTAGCATAAGATAAATATGGAATAAGGAATAAATAAATAGGAAGTAGACACTATAATGGCTGCCTCATTGTCCAGATAAAATTAAACATCTCCAGCCCAGTTGGCAAGATAAATCAGTTTATTGAAAGCATTTCTAAGTTTTTGCCTTCTAATCTTGTGTAGGACTTCTTCCATACATCTAGAATCCTGGCTGCAAACAAGTTTGAGAAATACGGTTTTAGATTTAAGGTGTCTATTAAAAATGCACAAGTCAATTAATATTATGCGTGGTACCCAGGCCTACAGGGTGGGGGTCCCTACATGAGATCCCCATGCAGACCTCACTGTAGTTGGATCTCAGAGAGCATGCAATGATCTTTTTATTTGGAAACTGTAAGGGAAACCCCATAGTTACAAGAAGCTAAATCCCTTGGAGAAGATTTTCTAAAACATACTAAATAATAAAAATATCAGAAGAGCAAAATTTAGGAAAACATTCTATAGTTTTCTACAACAGACTAATAGAACTGAATTATACTTGAGTTTATAAATCATAAGGGAACTAGATGATGCATTAAATCTGAAATAATTTTGCAGCGATATATATCCTTGTCCATGCTAAATGATGCCTAATGCCATCTAATTTTGATTATGTTCATATTTTAATGCTTGGTCACTGAATAAAATATTTTGGAGGAAAGTATATGGACATTAATTTGAACTGAAAGGCAGCATAGACCTTTACAGATTTATTAATATTTGAGAACTTAGATCTGTCCATGAGTGGAGATAACTACAGGATTAAAAAGGCAACCTATCTGGAGTGATCCATATATATTAAGAATAATCTGCCAATCTGAAAAACCCATGGGGTGAATATTAGGACCTACAGATGTGTTGTTCTGCAGCAAATACTGATTGCTAGCCTATCTTATCACTGCAGATTCACCCAGCAAATTTGTCAAAGCTATGCATTCAAGATCTATTTTAGTCTTCTAATGCTATTTCCCCTCGGGGTCCAGGCAGCTAAAATAGATCCACATTCTTTTATCTAAAATCCTTGCTATCAAATGTCATTTATAGTATATCCTTAGATGGTTCTTACATAACACTTCAAAATCCCATAAACTTTCAGAAGTAAGGGTATGAATATGATATAGGAAGAGATAACATAATGGTAGATTTTATTTACTGCTTTTTTATATTATAATAAATTCCTAAGGAAAATGAAAGTTGACAAATATCCTTAAGATGTAAAGCAATAAATGTGAAAAAATCAAATGAAACCAAATGCTGCACATATATAATGCAGTAAAATGAAGTGTTTATTGTATCATTTTGATTGAAGATTTTGAAGCAAGTACATCAATTTACTACTCACTAAATTGAAGATAACACCAGATGATAGCCCTTAAGCAGGTTTCTCAGATGATAGACTATTTTAATAACTTCTTCCAGTATCCTCTGACTCTTTTAACATTCCTTGTATCTAAGTAGCATCCCTTATTGTATTTATTTTTTAAATACCATTCTGAGCCATGGAATCATTTTTAAAGTTTATTTATTTATTTTGAGGGAGGGAAAGAGAGCACAAGTGGAGAAGGACCAGAGAAAGAGGGAGAGAGAGAGAATCCCAAGCAGACTCTGCACTGATAGCACAGAGCTCAATGCGGGGCTAAACCTTAAGAACCGTGAGATCCTGACCTGAGCTGAAACCAAAAGTTGGACACTTACTCGACTGAGCCATGCAGGTGCCCCTAAGTAGCTCCTCTTTACATTTTTTTTTAACATTTATTATTTTTTGAAGGAGAGAGATGTATAGCATGAGTTGGGGAGGGGCAGAGAGAGAGAGGGAGACACAGAATCCGAAGAAGGCTCCAGGCTCTGTCTGAGCTGTCAGCACAGACCCTTTTGTGGGGCTGGAACCCACAGACTGTGAGATCATGACCTGAGCTGAAGTTGGATGCTCAACCGACCGAGCCACCCAGGCGACCCTAAGTAGCTCCCTTTTAAAAGAGCACTAACAAATATACCTTCTTCAATATTCTGTGGTAATATTTTTAACCTTGTTCTCAATACTATGATTATACTCATCATCATCACTGATACTCCTCTATTTCCTGGTTATTTTACATATGTAAATCCAATTCACTGTAAAATAGTCAACCTTCAGTTGTTGTTTTTTTTTTGTTTTTTTTTTTGCAGCTTCTTCAAATTCAAGTATGTATTTGGCTAAAAATCTTTTGGTAAGAATAATAAATTTTGATATCCTCTCAGTATGGCAAGATCCTCTAAGATCTTTGACTTGACATTCACTCTTTTTTTAAAGAAATTATTTGTCTATTATCTATTTATTTTTAGTTTCTTTTTAGTTTCAAATTTTTATTTAAATTCCAGTTAGTTAATATATAGTGTAATATGAGTTTCAGGAATAGAATGAAGTATTCATCATTACATGTAACACCCAGTATTCATCAGAACGGGTGCCCTCCTTAATGCCCATCACCCATTTAGCCCATTCCCCCTGGCCTCCTCCCCTCCAGCAACCTTCAATTTGTACTCTAGAGTTAAGAGTCTGCTTTCTGGTTTGCCTCTTTCTTCCTCCCCTCCCCATGTTCATCTGATTTGCTTCTTAAATTCCACATATAAGTGAAATCATATGGTGTTTGTCTTTCTCTGACTTATTTTTCTTTGTATAATATACGCTAGCTCCATCCATGTCACTGCAAATGGCAAGATTTCATTATTTTTGATAGCCAAATAATATTCCATTGTATGTATATGTGGGGGTGGATGTGTATATATACACCACATCTTCTTTATATATTTAGCAGTTGATGAGACATTTGGGATCTTTCCAAATACACTCTTAAACAGAATTATAAACCAAAATCTCTTTTCCAGCTGCATAAGTAACATCCCTAAGATCATATCCTAGCCTCTGCTAAACACACCAAGCAGCAGTTCCAAGGACATGTTTATAGTGACTCCCTGGGGACATAAATTTCTTTGGTCACATAGCTGTTTGATAGATGTCCCATTTGGAGGAAAAAAACAATTGAAGCCATTTTTTACATGAAGTTCAGTTTTGCTAGCCTACGGTGAACTTGCAGCATTGGTAGAGTGATTACTAATCTAGCTAAAAATTTTTCCCAGGTTTCTCGTGCTTTCAGTCACGTGTAATAATACACACAAAAGTTGTTTAAATGTTTCAGGTGTTGACTTTTTTTTTCAAATATTGCCATCTTTTTCTTTTGTGGGGCTATGGCCAGTAACAGTCAATCTGGTCTTAGCACACTTAAAATCTGACGATGCTCATTGCTCAGACATGTTAGGAGTTTGTTAAGGCAGCCTTAGGTAACAGTGTCATAATTCATCAAACGGAAGGCTCGGATTTTATTTTTTGTTAATATTTTTTAATTTAAAATTTTAATTTGAATATAGATGACACACAATGCCACATTGGTTTCTGGTGTACAACATAGTGACTCAATATCTCTGTACAGTATGCTCACCACAATTATGGCTACCATCTGTCACCATAGAATTCTTTTACAATATCATTGACTATATCCCTTATGCTATACCTTTTATGCCCATGACTTATTCTGTAACCAGAAGCCTGTGTCTTCCACTCACTTTCACCCATTTTGCCCATCCCCCAGATTTTATTTTTAAATTTGTATCTATGTAAACCTTGCAGCTAAAAAATATTCATTCATTTTGCCAGAGTACTGAAAATTATTCAGTTACAGCTTTCATCAAACATTTAGGAAGCAAATTTTCAATGTAATTTTTGGCTACCTTCTGGTGAGAAGATTTTTTATCCCATATTTTCACTAATTTCACTGTCTCTATAAAACTTCAAAAACTCACATTTGGATTTTAAATTAAATATAGTACTAGTTTCTGACCGCATATTTTCAATAAATTACTTCAATAACACATTCAAGCTTCTGTAATTATTTTTCTGTTCTATGAAAAAGAGAGGCTTCCTTTTCTTTTTGCTGTGACCTTTCATTTTGACATTTTCACACAGTACTGAAACCCAGGGTCTGGACCACTCACACACACATACACATACAATGCAATATCACCGAACTGTAGTGTGGTATAGGACTGACTGGTTGGGGTACTGACACACACTAACATGGGTTCAAGTCAACTAAAGTTGACAGGTAAATATGGACAGAAATCTCAAGAGGTTTCACTGAGTTTTTGATGTAAGAAATGCACCAATAACACCACAGATCTGTATTAAACAAGTGAAATTGGCTGGTTTAATAAATATCAGATTCAGAGGTATAAACATATTCTTTGTTCATATTGCTGTAAATTAAATATCCAATTTAATTATCAAAGTAATTGAAATTATAACTTAAACCTAATTTTGGTGTATTAAAATAGTTTTATCTTATTTGGAAACTGACATCTGAGAATTTTTCTTCATCAAAATGTCAATTGTTATTCTTTGTTTTATGTTTCAAGATTCATTACAGAAATTATTTTTGAACTCTTTCCAGGAATGATATTTAATACTATTCAATTAGCAAATAGAAATCAGTGTATCAAAACTGTAGTTACTTCTAACTACTGATAGAAACTTTGAATTATTTTTTAACATATAGGGTAATTACTCCAAAGATAATCATAGAATTCTGATGTTTCTAAAAAATTATTATAGTTTTAAGTTTCAAAAAAATAGTCTGGTTAAATAAATTTTATCTGGAAACTTTTCCCCCTTTCTCAACAATATGAACTGAGAAAGCTAAACTGAACACTGGTTAATTTATTTTCCTGAAATTTGAAATTTAAAAAAATGTGTAATTTAATATCCCATCCTGTAATTTTATAACATAGGAGAGGGTATAATCTCCCTGAAAATTAATTTAGTATCACTTAGCATAGAGAAATTCATCTTTTTTCCTTGACTAATTTTTTAGATACAGGTTATTACAAACAGTATGACACGAAGCATTCAGTTTAATCAGTGACTTCCACCTTTTCTCATTCTCACTATCTTTTCCTATGACTTTCTTCTTCCTTCTCCCTATTCTGTTTCAGCCCCACTGGATTATTTCCTGCATTCAAACACATTAAGAATTATCCCAGCGTAATACTTGCTGTTTTCTATTCTAAGTCTGGACAATTCTTTCTCCAGATACTTATATGGGTCAGACTCATTTTTAAAAAACTTATCCATTAAAATGCCAACTAATCAGATTTTTTTTTCTGATCACCATACGTAAAATAACATACTCATATGACATTCATTCAATATCACTGTTGATAACTTGACTTGGCTCATTAACTGTCTTCTTCTGGCCCTCCTCACAACACTAAGAATGTAGAGGCATGAGAGCAGTCAATGACAGTTTACCATGTATTTCTAAATTCCATGTCTAGTCAATGACAGTTTACCATGTATTTCTAAATTCCATGTCTTAGTTCTATATACATTTCTAATATGTTTTTGTTTTTAAATTTATGTTCACAGAGCAAACAGGTGAAAAATTAATACATGAACTAACTTTGATTTAGCTAAAAATAAAATGTATAGAACACCTCCATGGCAGGCACTAGTATAAATGCTTTAGAAATATTAACTTTATTTCCTTTTCATACTGAGAAAGAAAAAAAACAGCCCCTAACTTTCAGCAGCTGCCTAACAGCCTGATATCTGTGTTCTTAGCAATAGCGTCAATGTGTGAACCATGGATTATGGTTCTTGGTATGGAACACCCGATACCATCTCACAAGAGCCTATAAAGTTAAAAAAAATTTTTTAGCTTTGTGCATTGCCAAAATTATAAGTTGCATGCTAATATTTCTTTTTAGGAGTTAATCTCATTAATTTGTTATGTCAATGGACTTGTAAAAGTGTCTCCCATTATATTTGACAGAAGACAATAGGTAATTGTAAAATCTTATGATAAAAAACATTATCTATCACCATTCCTTTAATATTTTAAATTAATTATACAATTTTAATTATGAGGGTGCTGTCTACTTCAAGGTGGACTGTAGAATCTACTTATAAGCTAGGTTTCATCCTGCTATAGATAAACATAAGACATTACTTTGTATTTAAGACATGTTCTCTATATAAAGATATTACCCTAACTATGTTATAACTATTCATGAGATGAACATGGTTGTCTATGTGTATATAAGGCAGTAGCTGAAGTGGATAATTATTACAATCAAAGGGTTGAATAATTCCTTTGGTAGAGACATGGGGATATAACTCCCTTGATAGAACTCCCTGCAATTCTTATTAAGACTAATAGAAATTTTTCATATGAATAAAGACAAGAGTATACCCCAAAGAGTTGAATAGTGAAATTTAAAATCTTACAAAATAGCAAAGTAGTCTAGTTGATCTATGAACAATGATATAAAAAGTTAAGGTATAAAGACTACAATTAGTGAGGCTCTATAAATACAAATATCCTGTTATATAACTTCGTGGACAACAATGTAGTTTAAATTAAATTATAGTTTTGGAAATTTTTCATAGTAATTAAAGACTATTCATGCAGAAAATTTAACACTATTGAAGTTTAACAGTTTTTCTCTAAACACCACACATAACTTCATAAGTATAATTTTATCTGAATGTTTAGGGTCAAATATCACTTCATAATTTCATGCCATTATTCACAAATGGATTTTGTACTTTTACAGAGGGGAGAAAAGATTTAACTGCTCTTCCCAGTTGCTTTTAAACTTAACCAGAGCTATTAAATATTTCTTTTAGTTTGTCTTTTTTGTTTATTTTGAAAGAGAGAGAAAGAGAGTTAGACTGGGAGAGGGGAGGAGGGGCAGAAAGAGAATCTCAGCCAAGCTTAATACTCAATGTATAGCCCAATGTGGGGCTCGATCCCACAACCCTGGGATCATGCCCTGAGACAAAATAAAGAGTTGGGTGCTTAACTAACTGAGCCACCAAGGTGCCCCAAATAATTCTATCTTGGTACTGTTCTCAGTAATTTAAGATTTCCATAAATAAATTCAGAAACAAATCTGAAGCAAAACCATTATTCCCATAGGTGATTACGTTTTTTAAATTAATAATATTATCACTTCTTATTCATATAAAATGTCAGTCACAATTACATGCTTCTATTATGTAATTAAATCATCTTAGACAAAAATTGTACCTTTCAAACATTTAATAAAACCTCAAAACTTACAAAAAAGAATTCATGAAGTTGAATTGATGTTTATCAAGTCTACTGATAGCCAAATAATATTTTTCTATTAAGATGACAATCAGTTTCTATACAGTAAAATAAAAGAGAGATTTCTTGATACTTTGAAGCAGAAGAAATTGTCTTTGAAGTCTATTTTCATGAAGTCCTGTAGCAACAATAACAAACTGAAATGATGCTAACACATTTAGGTTTTATGTAACTTGAAGAGGTTTGTTTTAAAAAATAAGGTAAGGTGACTGCTAAAATAAATACAGGTATGTTATTTATTCCTAAAATTTATTTTGACATGTTTGAGGTAATATACCACCCCAAAAAAACCTTTTTTAATACAAGAATATTCCTTATTTGTGCAATTTGTCCTGCTCTTAGTGTGTTAGGTAAGCAAGTAATACTTGGAATTTCCCCCAGTCAGGCTCATCCTTACTTGCAGACTTGCCTTCTGCTTCTCACCATTACCTCTACTTGATGGACCAACTACCATTGATATTGGGCAGGTCAGTAAAGCTATTCTGAGCATAAATGAAGCAATAAAACCCTTTCTACCTCACTACTGACAGTCATTTTGCCTTTCGTCCGTTTTAAAATTTCTTTGGAAATATGGTTGACCCTTAAACAACACAAGGGTTAGAAACGCCAAACCCCTGCACAGTGGAAAACCCATGTATGACTTTTGACTCCCCCAGAATTTAACCACTGAAGCCTATTTTTGATCAGAAGCCTTATGAATAACATGGTCAATTAACACACACTTTGTATGTTACATGTATTATACACTGTATTCTTACAATAAAATAATCTAGAGAAAAGAATGCCTTAAGGAAATCATAAGGAATAATATACTTACAGTGCTATACTGAATTTGTTTTTAAAAATCCATTTGTTAGTAGACCTGTGCTGTTCAAATTTGTGTTGTTTATTTTTTTCCAGTATAGGAAACAATCTGGCTTAACAGAAACTAATTGGAAATCTGAGTTATGAGAAGTTGGTTCTCTTTTCTTTGATGCTGGTGCTATTTTATGTAGTTGCAAAATGGGTCAACCTGCAATGTGAAAGATTATGAAACTGCCACAACCATGATTGTGGTGTGATTTCTGGAGTTCTGAATGTGCCTTCTTCACATTGCCTCCATCGTCATGAATGGGAAGAATAGAGCTGCAGTGTCTTCAGCCTGTTTGGGAAAGACAAGGAGTATATAATGCTATTGTTTGAACAGCTTCTTACACAAGTGAATTGTAGTGCTTTCTAGATAATGAGTGTTTAGCAATATGTGCTGTTTGTTTTTAAGGTCTCAGAATATCTCATAGAATCCTTTAACTTTCTGTAAGCTCCATGCACATAAATATGTATCAGTATTTAAAAATGACTTCAAAACAACATGAAACTCTGTATTATTGCCTCCAGAAGTATTATAATTTAAAACACAACTGGTTTAATTATATGCTGAATACCATAAACATTAAATACACAAATACCATTCTAAATATTTAAACAATTTCTTTTTAAATCTTAAATAAGCAAACAAAAATGGGGAGAGGGCACTCCTTAAAACTCAAGAGAAAAAAGTGCTCTCAATGTAGTTGCTAGATAAAGTGACACCTTCTAAATTTGAATTTAAGATAAATAATGGATTTTTTAGTGTGTGTATTATAGAGATACGTATACTAAAACATTATGCATTGTGTATATGATTTAAATTTAACTCAGTGTCCTGTATTTTATTCCCTAAATATAGCAACCCTGTCTAAGAAAAATAATCCTCTTTATATCCATCAATTTTATAAAACGTCTTACTGTTAAAAGTTAGTAACTAAAAATTCAACTAGAATATGTTGAAACTAGGTAAGTTTGGGGTAGGGGTAGGTGAGAACTGGAGATGGAGACTAAGGAATTGGCTCACATAGTTAAGGAGGTTGGCAGTCGAAAACCTGCAGGGCAAACCAAAAGGCTGGAAATTTAGGAAAGAGATAATGTTGCCATTTTATAGGACAGGCTGGTAGGTTAAAGATCAGGCAGCGTTTCTATGTTGCAGTCTTGAGGCAGAATTTCTTTTTGGAAAAATTTCAGTCTTTGTTAATAAGGCCTCGACATGGTTGAATGAGGCTCATTCACATTATGGGGGTAATCTGCTTTACTTAAAGTTACTTTACTTTTTTAATGTTTATTTTATTTTTGAGAGAGAGAAAGAGAGAGAGAGAGAGAGAGAGATTGAGAGAAAGAGAGATAGGGAGACACAGAATCCTTAGCAGGCTCTGAGCTATCAGCACAGGGCTTAAACCCAAGAACCTCAAGATCATGACCTGAGCCGAAGTCAGATACTTAACCAACTGAACCACCCAGGTGCCCCTAAAGTTACTGATTATCAATGTTAATCATATCTCAAAAATACCTTCACAGCAACATCTAGACTAGTGTTTCAACAGCTGGGCATCAGAGTTTAATCAAGCAGACATATAAAATTCATCATCACACTAATCTAGGCACTGCTGTGCATGGATTTTGAAAGTGTAATTAAGATTCCAAATCAACTGATCCTAAGATAAAGGTAATATTGGAGTGAACCTGATATGATTATATGAGCCCATTAAATCTGAGTTTAGCAGTCCGGGAAAGGGGAAATAAGATCTATTTGAATCAGGATTAGGTTTTGAGCCATGAGAAATTTTCCGTTGCTGGCTTTGAAGATCAAGTAGGGCACATAGCAAGAAGGCAGGTGGCCTCTAGGGGCTATGAGTTCCAGGAAAATGGAGACAGCAGGAAAATACAACTGTGAGGAAATAAATTCTGCCCACAATTTCAATGAGCTTTTAGGCAGAATCTTCCTCCAACCCTCAAGACAGGAACTAGGCCTGGCTGGCATCTCAGTGCTGCACTATAAAAACCATGCCTTGTGATAACCTGAGCAGGAAACCAAGTCCTACCATGCCAGACCCTGACCCTCAGAACTGTAATTTACAAATAGGTGTTATTCGAAGATACTGTGTGGTAATTTGTCAGGCGGCAATAGGAAACTAACACACGCTAGAGTTTATTATATTTAGATTATTTTGAATTCCTCTAAATTCTCTGGAAATTATCTTTCTAATGTAATATATATGTTAATGATATATATAACATATATTGTACATTATGTAATACATATGTAACAGGTTTTACATATGTATTACATATATATGCATATATATGTATATATACACACACATATATATATACATATATAAATGTATCTCCCTGGGTTTTTTTTTGAAAACTGAGTTGTATTCATGTATTTTTCTGTAATTTGACTTCGTTATCTTCCTAATATACATATATTGCCTTCTTAGGTCACAGAGTTTTGTGCATTGTAAAGTGGTTACCAGTTTAACATATGGGAGCTAGTCAGCCTGATTTACAACCCATCTCTGATATTTCCATGCTGTGCAACTTTAGGCAAGTTAATTTTTCTAGCATCAGTTTTCTCTTTTGAAACAGGACAATAAGGTTGTTGTATGCAGGTTTTCACAGGTCAGAAAATATCTAGAACAATTCGTAGCGTAGAGCAAACTCTCAGAAATGTTACCAAATAGTGCTATTCTTAATTTTTTTTAATTATACAAATAATATACAAATACATTCTCCTATCCTAAAAAGGAATATTGACACCTATTAAGTATAAAGAGTGAAAATATTGTCTGTACTATGTACAATCATGTACTCTTACATACATCAGTAGTATCCTCTCTGAATTTTTAGAGATCTAAAGTTGGCTGTTACCTGACACAAGTCCTCCTTCATATTTATTTGATATCCTAGCATATTTTCTTGTATAAAGTTATTAGGTGGTATTCTTCAATATGTGGTTAGCTTTTCAATTCCATCAAATATCTCATTGAAAAGTTGATTTTAATTCCATTGATTTATTAGATTAATTTGGAGAGAAAAGTCATTTAAACATAGTGATACATTTCCATCAATTTTAATTTCTATACTGAACAAGTATTTCAAAGATCCTCAAGGGAAAGGGGGAAAAAAAGTGAGTGAACAAATTAATAAATTAGATTGAGTTAACAGTTTCAAATGCTCCTCCCCAACTAGAATGGGGAAATAATTCATAATGGCATTTGTACTGATCTTTTCTGGTTATCAAAGATCTCTGTGATATATAGGAGTTAAAATCAACACCTTGAATTATACCTGTAAAGCCCTGGGAAACTAAGTGTTAGAAATCTGTGGCAGGTGTACTATTGCACAATTTATTTCTAATCAGAAAAAGAAAAAAAATGTGGAAACAATTGCTTTTGTTCTATAAGACTTTAATGTTTTAGAACAATTCTAGTTTCACAGAAAAATTAGAGGACCTTATATATACTCCCTGCCCCCACATATGCATAGCTTCCCCTATTATCAGTATCCCCCACGCCCCCACCACAGTGGTACATTTGTTAGAATCAAGGAACTTACACTGACATAACATCATCACCTGGAGTTCATAGTTTATATTAGGGTTCAGCTTTGGGGTTGTACTTCATTCTGTGGGTTTTGACAAATTTATAATGACATGCATTCACTATTTTAGTATCATACAATATTATTTTCACTGTCCTAAATATCCTGTGTGTTTGACCTATTTATCCCCCTTCCCTCCAAGCCCTAGAGACTTCTGTGATCTTTTTGCAATCTCCATTTGTTAGCCTTCTCAGAATGTCATATGTCAGATTATACAATATACACAATTTTCAGATTGGCTTCTTTCACTTAGTAGTATGCATTTAAAGATCCTGCATGTCTTTACATGATTTGATAGCTTATTTCTTCTTAGCATTGAAAATATTCCATTGTCTGCATGTACCATACTTTATATATCCATTTGCTTATTAAAGAACATCTTGGTTGCTTCCAAGTTTTGGCAATCATGAATAAAAGGTGCCAAAAACATTCAGATCCAGGTTTGTGTGGGTATAAATGTCCATCTCCTTTGGGCAAACACCAAGTAGTGGATCATATGGGAAAAGTATGTTTAGTTTTATTTTAGTATTTCAGTTTAGTAATACATCAACAGACTGTCTTCTAAAGTAGCTGTACCATTTTGCATTCCCACCAGCAATGAATGAGATCTACGGTTTTCTCACATCATTGTCAGCATTTAGTGTTCTTGGTGATCCAAATTTTGGCCATTTTAATGTGTAAGGGTGATTTTAATTTGCATTGTTGTTTTGACTTGCACTTCCTTGATGGTATATGGTATGGAACATCTTTTCATATGTTTATTTTTCATCTACTTTGGAGAGGTATTTATTGAGGTCTCAACTATTTTTTTTAAATGGGTTGTTTTCTTATTGATTTTTTAAATATTTTTATTGATTTTTGAGAGAGAGAGACAGCATGAGCAGGGGAGGGTCAGAGAGAGAGGGAGAGACAGAATACGAAGACAGGCTCCAGGCTCTGAGCTAGCCGTCAGCACAGAGCCCGATGCCGGGCTCGACCCCACGAACCTTAAGATTATGACCTTAGCTGAAGTAAGATGTTTAACCGACTGAGCCACGCAGGCACCCCTCTTATCAATTTTTAAGAGTTCTTTGCATATTTGGAAAACTGTCCTCTATTAGATGTATTTTTTGCAAAAAAATATTCTGTGGCTTGACTTCTCATATTTTTGACTTTTTAAAAAATATAGTGTATAAGTTTTTTTTTTTAATTTTAATGAAGTTCAGCTTATTCATTAATTTTTTCCTGGATTGCATCTTTGCTGTTGTATCTAAAAGTCATTACCATAACAAGGTTATCTAGGCTTTCTCATATCTATTTATCTTCTAGGAGTTTTTAGTTTTTTATTTTACATACAGGTCTATGATTCAGTTTGATTTAATATTTCTGAAGGGTATAAGCTTTGTACCTAGAATAATTTTTTTGAATGTTGGATGTCCTGTTGTTTCAGTATTATTTGTTGAAGAAACTAAATTTGCTCCACTGTATTGCCTTTTCTTCTTTTGAGAGATCAGTTGACTATATTTATGTGGTCTATTTCTGTCCTGTGTATTCTGTCCCATTGGTCTATTTATTTCATTACTATGCTGTTCTGATTAGTGCAGGTCTACAGTAAAACATGAAGTCAAGTAGTGTCAGTCTTCCAACTTTTTTTTTTTAATGTGTTGGCTATTCTGTGTCTTTTGCTTTTCAATATAAAATTTAGTATCAGCTTGTCAAAAGTCCACCAGATAACTTGCTTGTATCTTTATTGGGATTACATTGAGTCTATAAATCAAGTGGGAAGAACTGACATTTTGACAGTATTTAGTCTTCTCATCATGAACATGGGATATCTCTGCATTTATTTAGTTCTTTGATTTTGTTCAGAGTTTTATATTTTCCTCATACAGATCATGCAGGTATTTTGTTAGATTTATACCTAAATATTTCATTTTTAGGAGTACTTGTATAAATGGTATTTTTGCTGAGGTATAGTTGACACATAATGTTATATTAGTTTCACGTGTATAGCATAGTAAACTGACAGTTCTGTACATTACTCAGTACTCAACACCATAAGCATATGTACCATTTGTCATCATACAATATTATTGCAAAATTATTGACTATATATTCTCTAACCTATACTTTCCATGGCTGTCACTTATTTATTTTGTAACTGGAAGAATGTACCTCTTAAACCCCTTCACCTATTTTGCCCATCAATTTCCACCTTTTCATTGCTGGTATATAGAAGTGTGATTAACTTTTGTATAATAACCTTATATCCCACAACCTTTCTATAATTCTTTATTAGTTCTAGGAGTTTTTCCTTGATTCTCACAGGTTTTTATATAGACAACCATGTCTTCTAAAAATAAAACCAGGTTTATTTCTTCTTCTCAGTATGTATATCTTTATTCTTTTCTTTCTTTTCTCTTTTCTTTTCTCTTTTCTTTTCTTTTCTCTTTTCTTTTCTCTTTTCTTTTCTCTTTTCTTTTCTTTTCTCTTTTTTTTCTTTTCTTTTTTTTCTTTTCTTTCCTGCCTTGCCTTGACTTGCCTCACCTCTCCTCTCCTCTCTTCTCCTTTCCTCTCCTCTTCTTTCCTTTTCTTTTCTTTCCTTTTTTTACAGAAACGGAAATTTAATTGTATTGAAAAAAGACTGGTGAGAAGGGATGTGCTTGCCTTGCTATTGATCTTAATGGGAAAGCTTTGATTTTCTCACCATTAAGTATGATATTATTTGGAAGATTCTTTGGAGATTATCTTTGTCAAGTAAAGTGATTTACCCACTCTTCCTAGTTTGCTTAGTTTTTATAATGAATGGGCATTGAATTTGGTCAAATGCATATTTAGTGTCTAATAAAATGATCATGTGATTTTCCTTCTTTAGCCAGTTGATATGATAAATTACACTAATTGATTTTCAGTTATTGAAATTATTTGGTCATGATGTATATTTCTTTTTATACAACATTGGATTTGATTTATTAATATTTCATTGAGGATTGTTGCATTTATGTTCTTGAAAAATACTGATCTGTAGTTTTCTTGTAATGTCTTTGTCTGGCTTTAGTTTATAAAGATAATGCTGACTTTTGAATGAGTTAGGAAGTATTCCCTCTGTTTTTATCCTATGGGAAAGATTCTGGAGTATTTATATAATTTCTTTCTTAAATGTTTGGTTGAATTCACCAGAGAACACATCTGAACCTGGTGTTTACTGTTTGGGAAGGATATTAATTATTGGTTCAATATCTTTAATAAATAAAGATCTATTCACATGATCTATTTCTTCTTTTGTGTGGTTTGGAAGATTGTGTCTTTCAGGGAATGGTCCATTTCATCTAAGTTATCAAATCTGTGGGCCTAAAATTATTCATTATATTTCTTATTTATATATTTAATGTCCATAGGATCTGTGGTGATGTCCCTTCTTTCATTTATGATATTAGTAATTTGTACCTTTTTGCTGTTTTTCTTTGTTACCCTGGCTAGAGGTCATTCAATTTTAATGATCTTTTCAAAGAACCAACTTTGGTTTTCTTAATTTTATCTATTGACTTCCTGTTTTCAATTTTATTCATGTTCTCTCTAATTGTTATGGTTTCTTTTCTTCTACTTACTTTGGATTTAATTTGCTCTTTTTTTATTACTTTACTAAAGTGGAAACTTAGATTATTGATTTTAGATCTTTCTGCTCTAATATACACATTCAATGCAATATATTTCCTTCTAAGTGTTGCTTTTACTGCATCCTATAAATTTTTATTAGTTGTGTTTTCATTTTCATTTTGTCAAAAATATTTTAAAATTTCTCTTTATTTCTTCTTTGATGACTGTGTTATATAGACATGTGTTGGTTGTTTAATATTTATGAATTTTGGGATTTTCCAGTTGTCCTTGTTATTAAGTTCTAGTTTAATTCCATCATTATCTGAGAGCAGACATTATATGATTTCTATACTTTTAAATGTGGTAAGTGTGATTTTGGTCCCCAAATCCATTCTATTTTATGGAATGTTCCATGTGAGCTTGATTAGGATTAGCATGGTATATTTTCTCCATCTACTCCTTTTTAAAAAAATAATGTTTATTTATTTTTGATAGAGAAAGAGAGAGGGAGACATTAAGACAGAGCCTGAGCAGGAGAGGGGCAGAGAGAGAAGGAGACACAGAACCCAAAGCAGGCACCAGGCTCTGAGCTATCAGCATGGAGCCCAATGTGGGGCTCAAACCACAAACTGGGAGATCATGACCTGAGCCAAAGTTGGATGCCCAACTGACTGAGCCACTCAGGTGCCCCAATTCTCCATCTACTCTTAATTGATATGTGTGTTTATGTTTAAAGTTTGTTTCTTGTAGACAGAGTTAGTTCTTATTTTTTTTTGATACACTATGACAATCTCTGTCTTTTAATTGGTACATTTAGACATTTGATGTTCAAAATAATTATAATGTGGTTTGATTTAATATCTACCATATTGCTATTTTGTTCTCTTCACTGCCCTTATTCTCTGTTCCTATTTTTGTCTTCCACTCTTTCTGCCTTTTAATTTTTATCTAGCATTTTATGTGATTCCATTTCTACTCCTTTGTTGGAAAATTAGTTATACTTTATTACTATTTTAATTGTTGCCCTAGAGTTTGCAATACACATTTATAGCTACTCAAAGTTCACTTTCTTATAGCACTACAACACTTCACACGTAGTGGGAGTATTTTATAATGACAAAATAATCCTAACTCCTTTCTCCCATCCCTTATCTTGTTTCTATATACACATATATATATATCAGCATATTGGCATATATAATACATTAGAATATATATGTATGTATGTATATTAGTACATTGGCATATATAACTGGATACATTGTTGCTATTATTAGTTTTAACAAATTGCTATCTATTAGATCAATTAAGGATTTCTGACTGGAACACCTGGGTGGCTCAGTCAGTTAAACATCTGGCTCTTGATTTCAGCTCAGGTCACGATTTCATGCTTTGTGGCACTGACACCTTCATTGGGCTATGCACTGACTTACAGACCCTGCTTGGGATTCTCTTTCTATTTCTGCCACTCCCCCGCCCACATGTGCTTTTCTCCTTCTCAAAAATAAACAAACATTAAAAAAAGATTTTCTTTTTTTTACATTCCCACAGATATTCTTTTTATTTCTTTTCTTTTTTTTTTTGTAGTTTATTGTCAAGTTGGTTTCCATATAACACCCAGTGCTCTTCCCCACAAGTGCCCTCCTCCATGACCATCACCCCCCTTCCCCATTCCCCCTCCCCCTTCAGCCCTCAGTTTGTTTTCAGTATTCAAGAGTCTCTCATGATTTGCCTAATCAATATCATTTTCGTTTTCTCTAAAGAATTTCTTTTCACATTTCTTGCAAGGTGGAACTACTGCCAAGAAATTCCCTCAGATTTTTGTTTATCAGAGAAAGTATTTGTCCTTCATTTGAGTAGGATAATTTCTCAGAATATAGAATTTGGGGTTGGTATATTTTTTTCTCTCAACACTGTTTCAATCCACTTACTTTTCTTTGCATGGTTTCTTTTAAATTCTGTGTTATCTTTATAGTTGTTCCTATATAGGTAATTAATGTCTCCCCTTTTGGCTTCTTTCAGGATGTTTTTCTTTAATTTTAACTTTCTCTAGTCTGAAAATGATATGCATATGTGTAGTTGTGAGATTTTTTGTTTGTTTTTAATTTATTCCACTTTGTGCTCTCTGGATTTCCTGAATCTATATTTTGGTGTCTGACATTAATTTGAGGAAATTCTCATTCATTAATACTTCAAATTTTATATTTCTCTTTTTTCTCCTTCTAGTATTGCCATGATGTGTATGTTATACATTTTGTAGTTGTCTCCTAATTCTGGGATATTCTATATTTTTCGGTCTTTTTTCTCTTTGTTGTTTAGGTTTGGTTGTTTCTGTTGAAGTATCCTCAAGCTAGGGAGTCTTTCCTCACTAATGAGCTCATTGGAGTAATTCTTTATTTCTGTTGTAGTGTTTTTGACTTCTAATATTTCTGTTTGATTCTTAGGATTTCCATCTCTCTGCTTACATTGCCCATCTGTTTTTGCATGCTATTTGTCTATTTGGACTCTTAGTTTTTTAATTATATTTTAATTTAGTGTTTAGTTTTTTAATCACATTTTAAATTTTCAGTCTTATAATTCAACACCTTTGCCATTTCTGGTTCTGATGTTTGATGTGCCTCTTAAATTGTGTTTTATCCTTTGGTACAACTTGTAATTTTTTCTTGTTAACCAAGGATGGTGTACTGGGTCAAAGGGACTGATATAATAGGTCTTTAGTAATGTGGAGATAAGGGGAGGGGGAGGGGAAGTTTTCTATAGTCCAATGTTAGGTCTCAGTCTTTTTTATCAGCCTATGCCTCTGGAATGTGAGCCTCACAAGAAGTTTTCAATCCCCCTCCCCCCCACACACACACACTATCTTTAGGTTGAAGAGCATGGCTCAACTGGGTTGGAAGTTGGTATTTCGCTTCCCTGGGTCAGGTAGGCTCTGAAGATGCCCCAGCAGGTTAAGCTCTGGTTAACTAGTTTCATCTGAGGGCAGGCCTTATTTAGAACAACAGAGTACTCTGCTGCCTTACCAAATGGTTTATTTTTGGGGACATGTGAGTGACTTAGTCTGTTAAGCGTCTGACTCTTGATTTTGGCTGAGGTCATGATCTCGTGGTTGTAAGATAGACTCACACATCAGGCTCCAGGCTGGACATGGAGCCTGCTTAAGATTCTCTCTCTGCTCCTCTCTCATGCATGCTCTCTCTCTCTTTCAAAAAAAAAAAGAAAAAAAAAAAGAAAAAAAGAGTCATTTGCAGGAAGAGTAGGTGATTTTTCTGCAATATTTACTGAGAGAAACTTGGTGGTTTTTCCTGGAATTTTTAACTCTCAGAAGGGACCACACTAAGCCTTCAGAAATTCATCAGTTACAGTTCATTTTCCCACATAAGCCTAATTCCAGTGGCAGTTTCAGCTCCTGAGTCTCTGCTCTGGTAAGTCATGGCTTATGTTCACCTGTCTGTCTCTCCACATTAGGGGTAGTGTTTTGCCCTGTGTTTTCTCCTCTTTAATGGATCCAAGAAGAGTTGTTGATTTTTCAGTCTTTTCCATTTTTTACTTGTTAAGATGAAGGCTGACTTCTGAGCTCTTTACAAGTGTAGCTGACACCCAGAAATCCCCAATATATCTTTTCAACTTACTGTTATAATGGTTAAACTTGATTATGTCAATTGTAGCACAACCAATAGAGTGAATATGTTATAAAATGTTCAAAAATGTAGAGGATTTTCATTTGAAGTTAAATGAATGTGATTACATAATGTGCCTGTTAATTGGACAGAGCTTAAGGGAACAAAATTATAAATTTGGAGTCCTTTAAGTATAGCATTCTATGGTTGGGAACATTTTCCAGTATTTGAGTATGGTCTCCTATGTAAGGAAATCATTCCTTTAACATATGTTTCTTTTCCTTCACCACACTGGTATTTATCACAACAAAGCAGTGAGAAAAGTTATGTGTGAAACAAATACTATTAGCACTTTCAGAGTTGCACAATGAAAACCCAATATGTGACACAAACACCTGTCTGATATCAGTGCTAGAGTAGTGCTGTTAACTATGGCAGGAAGGGAGGCTTCTTACTAATAATTTCTGTAAACTGTTGGGGTAATGGTACATATGATACCTTGACATTCTATAATATAGAGAATCGCTGTATCCTAGATAATTCCATATAAGACTTAATATATGCAAAATGCACAGCACATAATAAAACCACTCAACAGAATTAACTAGTAATATTTGAAAAAAAATATTAGCATGAGCTTGACTTGGAGGTAACTGGAAGGTAACTGTGATTTTATTCTGAATAAGAAAAAATACATTGTTTGATATTTGATTTATAAAATACTAAACCACCAATGTCACCAGAACAATTATTTCCTTTAATTTCTTTTAAATACTTAATTCTTACACCTGCTTTTTTTTAAATGAAAAATGAGCATTTTAAATTGTGTTTGATTGATAGAAAATAACAACAGCTTAAAATGTGTTCACATATTGTAGCACAGAAATCTGAAGCCTGAATTGTCTATGCTACCATGTGGTATATTAAACTCTAAACAGTAGTTTGGGGAAAGCCTGTCCCTGACAGTTGTACTTGTCAAGTTCCTGATAGTAGTAGGCAGTTTGTGGCTTTATAATTAGGACGAGAGGCATGCTAAACTTTCTCATCATTCTATGAGACAGGCACATGTTATACAGTGAAAAAATATTTAGTAAATAAAATAAATTAATGATAATGCACCAACCCAAATGATAAAGCATGTGGATCTGTACATAACTATTAATACAGGCCATCAGCTTTTCACTTACATTTCGAGAAAAGACTAAGTAGCATTGTATTTATTGTGATGTTCATCTTCTAATCTCTCTGATCTTAGCTAGAAATTCTCCTCTGAAATCAGTGACTTTTAAATTTCATCATAATTTTCTTATAACATATACATTTTTAACCAAAGATTAGTAGCGAACCCAACTATTAAAACACAAACACATATTTTTTCCGGACAACATAAAATACTATTTGTGAAAGCAAGAAGCCCCATTTCTCTTACATAATCCCTTTCTCTGTTTCATTCATATAAACCCTCAGCATATAGATTTTCATAAGGGAATAAAAACACTTATATTGGTATTTTTAAAACTTTATCCATAGACAGGATTTTTTTTTTCAGATACAAAACATCAAATAGGTGAAATAAGATAACATGGTAATTGCTTTTGGGAAAAAAAAAAGTCATCTTGGAATAGAGTGATTTGCAATCTATTCTAAATGTAGCCAAAACAACAAAAAGAATTTATCTCATTTATTTAAAAATCACAGAAACGTGTACACTCATTTTGATATTTAAGTTCAACCACTACTTAATAAATGAGGTAAGATGTAAATACAGTAAGCAATTTTATTCTTAGGTTTTTAATTTAAAACAGAGCCCTCATGAATTAAACAAATAAACTATAAGCATATAGATCTTTGGGTTTTTAAAAGTGAACATTCCTGTGGAACTATCAAATATATCAAGATATAGAATGTTATCAACCTCCAGAATATTCCTTTATGCCTCTACTCAGTTATTAGCCCTTGGATAAATGTAATCACACTTCTGACATCTGTAACCAATAAAGACCCTCCTTGTTTTCG
>CM053567.1:164234425-164250513 GCA_028646485.1 Cryptoprocta ferox
TTTTTTTTTCTTAGTATTTTTTTTAACTTTATTTTGAGAGTGAGAAAGAGAGAGCACAAGCGGGGAAGGGGCAGAGAAAGAGAAAAAGGTAGAAAGGGAGCCACCCAAGCAAGCTCCACACTGTCAGCACAGAACCTGAAGTGAGGCTGTAACTCACAAACCATGAGATCATGACCTGAGCCAAAATCAAGAGTGAGACACTTAAGCAACTGAGCTACCCAAGTGCCCCAATTTCTAACATCATCAGTGCAAATATTCTATATATGGATTTTTCTTTACTAAACATTATGAGATTCATCTGTGTTGCATATAGTTGTAGTTTGATTTTATTACTCTATAATAGTCCATTGTAGTAAAAATTGTAATTTTATTTTTTTTCATTTTACTTCATCTATTTTACCGTTGTGATAATTTTGGTCATTTCTACCTTGAGGATACAATAACACTTCAATATTCTTGTACTTATCTTTGGTGACATATGTACAGATTCCTGCTGTTTACATGTAAATTCCTAGTATATATATATAAGAATTCACATATGTTCAGCTTTGGTAGAAACTACTAAACAATTTCAAAGAGTCTGTAACAATTTATACGTAGACAATTGAGTGAGAGTTCCTGTTACTCAGTATTCCTACTAAAATTTGGTATTATCATTTTTTATGTAATTGTAGCCATGTTAATACTTTTATAATGATTTTTGTTGTAGTTTTATATTTTGCTAATAAGTATGTTGGGCATATTTTCATAAGCTTACTTTTGGATAACATCTTAGGTTCTTGTTCAATTCATTTGTTCATGTTTATTTTAAATTTAGTTGTCTATCTTTTCATTATTGATTTGTACTTTTTCTTATGTATTTTTGAGTTCTCAATTGATTATTTGAATTGCAAATAGCTCATCCAAATCTGTGGATTGCCATTTACTCTTTCAAAATGGTCTTTTGATAAATAGAATTTAATTTCACTTAAGTCAAATTTAAGTCTTTTTCTTCATAGTAATTATTGTGTTCTGAGGAAATAGTAACCTATTAAAATGTCTATGTAATATTGCAGAAAAATTATTGTTTCAGCTTTCAGATTTTGATTTATGATCCATCTAAAATTGATTTCGCACATGTTGTGAATTGGAAATTCTCTTTTATTTCATATGGTAAAATTATTCCAGTACAACGTGTTAAATTAAGAAAGCCATGGGGGTGCACGTGCCCCTACTAATCAGCACTCTTACTAATCACACCATTTATCCTTTGAATAAATTCCTAGTAGTGCTATTGCTGGGTCATAGAGTAATTAAATCTTTAATTTTTTGAGCAAACTTCACATTGGTGTCCAGAGTGGCTGTACCAGTTTGCATTCATCTCAACAATGCAAGAGGGATCCCCTTTCTCCACATCCTCACCAACATCTGTTGTTTACTGAGTTGTTAATTTTAGCCACTCTGATGGGTGGAAGTTGAGAAACTTAACAGAAGACCATGGGGGAAGGGAAAGAAAAAAAAGTATATAGTTACAAACAGAGAGGGAGGCAAACTATAAGAGACTTCTAAATACAGAGAACAAACTGAGGGTAGAAAGGAGTGGGGGGCCGGTCAGGGGTGGGGAAAATGGGTGATGGGCATTTAGGAGGACACTTGTTGGGATGAACACTGGGTATTTAATGTAAGTGATGAATCATAGGAATCGACTTCCATATCCAAGAGCACACCATATACACTGTATGTTAGCTAACTTGACAATAAATTATATTATAAACAAAGAAAGCCGTCACTTTCTCTTGCATTGAAGTTGTTTGTTAATATAATTCAAGTGATTTAGCATTTTTAAGTTGTAGATTTTTTTTAGCTTATTTATTTATTTTGAGAGACACTGAGACAGAGTGAGTAGGATAGGGGCAGAGAGAGAAGATAGAGAATCCCAAGCTGGCTCTGCACTGTCAGTGCAGGAGAACCTGATGCAGGGCTCATATTCAGGAAACCATCAGATCATGACCTGAGCCAAAACCAATAGTCAGACACTTAACCCACTAAGCCACCATGGTGCCCCAAGTTGTAGATTTTTTTAATCCCATGTATTTCAGATGATAGAGGCTGAACAGAGTGTGGCTCCACCAAACTCACCTTTTCTTCTATTTTCTTAAAATTTAAAACATACAGTTGTTTTAATTATATCTGGTTTATATTTGGATCTTTCTGTGCCCTTCCTTATCCCCTATTCTTTGCTGGCATGCTGGTTCTCTTTATGTGCCCTTTTTCTTAAGGCATAATCCTATAGGATGATGAACTATAATCCTGACATGATTGCAAGGCTTGACTTCCTTTTTTGGAAGCCTTCTAGAAAGCTGAGACTGCCAAAACATTAGCATACTTTTTGTTCCTCAGCAGCTGTTTTTCTTTGTTTTGAACTTTCACTCTAGGCAAGACCAATTTAGGAACTTTTCAGGGATTGCATACAGAAGGCCTGGATCAACTTCCATGGTTTCATTTCTCTGCCACTCTGGCCTCTTAATTCTGGATTGCTCTGGTATCCTTGCCATATCTGTTATACCAGCTCAGTTGAATAACACAAACTTCAGATCATACTCTGATCAGGCTCAACCTGAAGATAAAGTCAGTAAACAGCATTAGGAGAAAAAGACTGCTTTGAATGTAACCTTGATGCAACTTTATAGGGTCTTACTCTCAAGTTCTGGTATTTTAGTTGCTTTCTGATGCTTTCAGTCAATATTTTTTATTCACTTGTTATTCTCATAACTTACAAATATTTTTCAGTTGTTTTCACTGAGTGATTATAATAGAGTTGCTCATCATAGCTAGGAATGAAACTCAAGATTCATATTTACCAAGTTTTATGGATGGTGATAAAAAAAAGTAACCAAAAATCATAATGAATAAAATGATGTTTTCTGAGTCCTCAACATTCTTAAGTGAAAGACTTGCAGAAGTTCTGATCAGCAGATATTTAACAAGGCAACAATTTCCCCTGAAATGTGCTGTATCAGATTTTCTGCCAGGGAGAGACACTGGTTCTACCTGCAAAAACATCTGAAACTTGTCCCTTAAGGGTCAAGAGGAGAGTTGATAGGAAGTTTTTATATTTTTCATTCTACCGAGTACCTTCCTACTTGATCCTATTCCCTCTTACTGATTCACTGTTATCATTACATATGCGTATTTTATATATTAAATATATAATCTATTAAATTGTCCCTGTTCAAATTACTCTGTGATTTCTGTCTCCTCATTGGACCTTGACTAACAAAGTCACAGAAATAAGAGTTATGAGGAAGATTCAAACACAATTGGGAAGGACAGAGCTACTCTAAATATAGTTTTAAGTTCTCCTGACTCTGAAAAGACTGGTACACAGAGAAGACAACAAAATCTATATTATTTATAAATTCAGACCATGAATATCAATAATGCAGTCTTGATTCTAAACCAGTGGGATACATGCCTACTTATATTCAGAGTTCTTATAACTCAGAGCTACTCAGAGTTCATCAAAGGATGAAACTATAGTTAGGGGGTTGAGTTTATGTAACCAAATATATACATAGGTTAATCAATTCCAGATCAGGAAGCTGAGTATGAAAAAAATAGAATAAAAGTCAACGGAATAAAATAAAATTTTTGGTGGATGTTATGAAGTCATGCTCCTATGGTTGCTAAGAACCCTAGATTTAGAAAAAGATGGGATTTGAAATCCAGAACCACTTCTGACTAATGGTGGAAATTTTGTGATTTTTAAAGTCTTCTGGCCCTAAGTTCATATTTTATGTGAAACTGGAGAACAAATTTAAATTTCTTTTGTCACAGGTGTGTAGGGTTTGTATGCATTTGCTCACCCACATACCTACCTGAAAAACAATGGAAGAGAAATAAGTAAAGATAACAATAGCTGAGGTGGTGGGCTTTCAGCATTATTATTAGTATCAGTAGCAGCAACAGCAATATCAGTATAATCAAATTAATGATAAAAAACAGTGACAGCATGGGGTGCCTGGTGGCTCAGTTGGTTAAGCATTTGACTTCTTTGGCTCAGGTCATGATCTTACAGTTAGTGGGTTCCAGCCCCATGTAGGGCTCTATGCTGACAGCTAGCTCAGAGCCTGGAGCCTGCTTCAGATTCTGTGTCTCCTTTTCTCTCTGCCCCTCCCCGGCTCACACTCTTGTCTCTCTCTGTCTCTCAAAAATAAATAAATATT
This sequence comes from Cryptoprocta ferox, assembly GCA_028646485.1. Classification (NCBI taxonomy): domain Eukaryota; kingdom Metazoa; phylum Chordata; class Mammalia; order Carnivora; family Eupleridae; genus Cryptoprocta; species Cryptoprocta ferox. The sequence goes on from CM053567.1 coordinate 164,238,631, forward strand.
TAAAAAATTAAAAAAAAAACAAAACAGTGAGAGCAGAACAAAAACTATTTCTGAAGGAATTCTTTCCCCAGGTAATATTTAATCTCTGATCTTCCACTTATTTTATAGTCTGAAAAATCTGAGCAGAGGATTTTTTTTTAAATTAGTAATCTTGCTGGGGAGATGGGAGGCTTTAAGAAGTATTGTTATAATCTGTATTTTTCTCAATATAGTGATCAGAAAAACAAGTAAAAATTTTTTTAATTTTTAAAAGTGTTTTAAAGTTTTTTGTTCTTTTTGAAATGTGCTTCTCAAATATGGCACTGGTCAAGAATTGAGTATTTAAATCATGAATTATAAGTATTCCAGAGCCATACCTTTCACAATATCTGTATCTCCTTTTGCTAATGCCATGCATAATTAAAAGCATTTTGGTAATTGCATTTAGCATGTCACTTACTCAAAGGGAGAAAATGTGTATGACAGGCACATAGGCAATTTGGATTTTTATTTACTTTTGAAATACTTTAAGTTGACAGGTTGACATTCTGGATTATACATTGGTACACTGGTGTGTTCTGCATTTTGTGAATATGAATCAGCTTCTTTGTTTTCATTCCACTCTGTGATACTGAAGAAATTGAGATCTGAAATCATCAGGACTTAAGACCAAACTCATGATAATAATGAATTCCCCGAGACCGATATGGTTTTAGGACTTGATCTATTTGGGTATCCACTCAGCCTTCCTAATTTTTCATTGGAAATATTCTCAGTATAGACTCTAAAGGTTAAATTGGATACATTGGTAAAATATTTTTGAGTCCATTTAATCTCTCTTAATAAGGTACCTCAAACAACAGATATTAGAGATAGCCACTCATACAATTTAGAAAGCTACATATAATAAGATAGATAAATTCAGGGAATAGGACCTATGAACAGTAACATGCCATGAGAATTCATGTGATATTCAATAAAAATGTAAAATATAACTTTACTCATGTTAAAAAAACATGTATCTAGCCAATATAATAAATAATCCTCTTATAATTGTGTTATATATATATTACAGTCCACAATACAAAATTAACTGTTACTTAAAATTGCTGGGAATGAAAATCTAATGCATTAATATTAACCTAGAAAGGAAGGCTTAGAGAAATACATATTTTTCTTTCAATTATAATGTTGTTGTTTTCTATTAATAGGAGATAATTATGTGATAAGTGGTATGTGGTAAGTCTACTTTTGGTAGCTAATTGTCTTTAATATTTTTATAGGGTTTACCATTATTACTGCTTTTATAACAATGATTTGGGTCTTTGAAAATCCCCAAACTGTATTTATTAAAATAGTTCATTATTGTGGAATCCAAAAATATAGTAACATTAAGTAACATGTACTTTTTTACATAACTGTACAAGGTTTAGTTGTAAAAAGAGAAAATTTAGAACGACAAATAATTAAAAAGAAAAACAAATGTAAATTAAACGAAAGATTTCACTTGGTCCATTAAAAGTAAATTAAGACATTAGCAAACGATTATCTGAGCTACACTCCAACTCAGCTCAATCCAGCTGCATCTGTGATTCAGACTATTTCAACTGCTTTTAATTAGAAGTTTTTGCGAATATCTCAGAGGTTGCAAATTAAGGAGAACATTGACTAGCAGATTCTGGACTGCTTAAAAAGGAAATATCCTCAGGAGAACCCCAAATAGCCATAAAGAATCTCAGTGGTAATGAAAAGCAATGATAAGGCATGTATCAGGAATTTTAAAAAAAAAGTGAGAACTACTAAAGTCTTAGAATTGATACTATAAAAATAAGATTCCTAAGAAATTGGATGACTTTGTCTCCTATTATTAATGGAAATATGAGGAAAATAAAAACTACCATCTCACCAGGAACAGGTTAAATTGTGGTGGTGGTTAGAAGGAGGTTATCTGATCACTCTAATTTTCGATGTATAATATAGGTTTCAAACTGTACCAAGTTTAGAGCAGATGATATTTTCATGATTTTATTTTTATTCTTCCCCACAGTACATAATAGGTCCTGTTGCTCGAACTATTTTTGGCAGTATGAAAAATAAAAACCTGTGTTCTTAAAAAATTATGTTATGGAATTTCACGTGTGGTTCAATTTTTTTCATTTGCATTTAAAAATGATTTTTAGAGCTGTTTTACGTTCCACAGCAAAATTGAGAAGAAGGTACAGATATTTCCCATACAACTCCTGCTTCCACACATGCATAGCCTCCCCTATTATCCACATCCCTCACCAGAGTGACACATTTGATACAAACGATAAACCTACATTGACACAACATTATCATCCAAAGGTCTCATAGTTTATCTTAGGGTTCATTCTTGGTGTCATGCATTCTATAGGTTTAAACAAATGTATAATAGCAGGCATCTAACATTTTAGATTCATACAGAGTAGTTTCACTGCCCTAAAACTCCTCTGTGTGTCACATGTCTCACCTAATCTTTGGATAAAGATTATCCAGGTTATCTTGAATTCTGTGGTTTGGTTTTGTTTTGTTTTGTTTCGTGTCATTTTAATAAGCAATGCCTAAGAGGGTATCCTGAAACAACAGCAGAGTGCGCGCAGCATACTCTAGGGACACTCCCTGAGGCACCAGGTCCCGAGCATGATAGGACCTCTTCTTCATAAGGCCATGATATTCAGGAGCAGGAGACATAACTGGCTTTTCTAACACAGAAGAGGGCAGAGACTTAGACAAAATGAGAAGAGAAATTTATCCCAAATGAAAGAACAAGATAATTCCATGACTAGAGAACTAAGTGAAACTGATATAAGTAACATTCCTGACAAAGAAATTAAAGTACTTGGCATAAAGATATTCTCTGGACCTGAGAACAAAAAAAGGAAGACATCAGTGAGACCCTCACCACAGAGGTAAGAGTTAAAAAATAATCAGAGAAGAAGAGTATGATAAACAAGATTAGAAATATGCTTAATGCAATGAACAGCAGGCTGGAAGAAGTGGAGGAATGAGTTAATGACCTAGAAGACAAAATAATGGAAATCAGTGAAGCTGAAAAAAAAGAATTATGAAAAATGAGAATAAACTTAGGGAACTCAGTGACTCCATCAAACATAAAAACATTCATATCATACATGTCCCAAAAGAAGAAGAGGAGAGAAAAGAAGGGCAGAAATTGTATTTGAAGAAATAATAGCTAAAAACTTCCCTATCCTGGGGAAGGAAGCAGATATTTAGATACAAGAGGCACAGAGAACTCCCGTCAAAATCAGCAAAAGCAGACTACATCAAGACACATTGTAATTAAATTAGTAAAATATAGGGATAAAGGAAAAATCTTAAAAGCAGCAAGACCAAAGAAGTCCTTAACTTAAAGAAAAAATCTGTAAAGTTAGCAGGAGCTTTTTCAACAGAAACTTTGCAAGCCAGAAGGGAATGGCATGATATCTTCAAAGTGCTGAATGGGAAAAATCTGTAGCTAAGAATCCTGTATGCAGCAAGGCTATCATCAGAATAGAAGAGAATAATAATTTCCCAGACAAATGAAAACTAAAGAAGTTTGTGACCACTAACCCAGCACTGAAAGAAATATTAAAAAGGAGGGGCGCCTGGGTGGCTCAGAAGGTTAAGCGTCCGACTTTGGCTCAGGTCATGACCTTACAGTTCGTGGCTTTGTGGGTTCGAGCCCCACATGGGGTTCTGTGCTGACAGCTAACTCAGAGCCTGGAGCCTGTCTTCAGATTCTGTGTCTCCCCCTCTCTGACCATACCCTGCTCAAGCTTTCTCTGTCTCTCTCTCAAAAATAAGTAAAACATTAAAAAGATTAAAAAAATAAATATTAAAAAGGAAACTTTGAATAAAAAAGAGAGACCAAAAGTGACAGTATAAAGGTAAGAAACACAAAGCAATAAAAATAAATATTTCTGTAAAAATTTGTCAAGGAACTCACAAGAAAAAGGATATAAAATATAATAATATATACTAAAATGGGAGGGTGAAGAAGAAAAGAATGGGTTCAAACTTAAACCCTCATCAATTTAATATAGACAGCTATATGCAGAAACGTTTATATACAAACCTAATGGTAACCATGTATCAAAAACCTCTAATTACATGCAAAGAGTAAAGAGAAATAAACCCAAATATATCACTAAAGAAAATCACCAAAGCATTAAAGACAAGAAAGGATCAGAGAAAATATCCAGAAATAACCACAAAACAAGTAACAAAATGGCAATAAGTACATATCAATGATTACTTTGTAAATGGACTAAATACTCCAAAAAACATAGGCTGTCATAATGGAAAAAAAAATAATACCCATTTATATGCTGCCTGCAAAAGAATTATTATATTTTAAACTTAAAGATGCCATTGAGTTGAAAGTGGATGGAGAAACATCATGCAAATGGATGTCAAAAGACAGCTAGAATAGCAATACTTATGTCGGACAAACTAGACTTTAAAACGAAGACTGTGGGGCCCCTGGGTGGCTCAGTCGGTTGAGTGTCCGACTTCGGCTGAGGTCATGATCTTACGGTTCGTGGGTTTGAGCCCCGGGTCGGGCTCTGTGCTGACCACTAGCTCAGAGCCTGGAGCCTGTTTGGATTCTGTGTCTCTTTCTCTCTCTGCCCCTCTCCTGTTCACACTCTGTCTCTCTCTGTCTCTCAAGGATAAATAAATGTAAAAAAAAAAATCAAAAAACAAAGACTGTAACAAGAGACACAGAAGGTATTATATAATAATAAAGGACATAATTCAACAAGAAGACATAATAATTGTAAATATGTATGTACCCAACACGGCAGCACTCAAATACATAAAACAATAGCAAACATAAAGGAATTAATTGATAATAATACAATAATAGTAGGAGACTTTAACACCCTACTTACATCAATAGACTATCTAGATAGAATATCAACAAGGAAACAATGGCTTTGAATGACACATTGGACCAGATGGACTTAGCAGATGTATTCAAAACATTCTATTCTAAAATAGCATAACATTCTTTTCAAGTGCACATGGAACATTCTTCAGAATATATTACATCCTGGGCAACAAAATAGGCTTCAACAAATTTAAGAAGTTTGAAGTCTTATCATGCATCTTTTACTGACCACAATGCTTTGAAACTAGAAGTCAGACAGAAGAAAACATCTGGAAAGACTGCAAATACATGGAGGTGAAATATTATGCTACTAAACAATGAATGGGTCACCCAGGAAATAAAGAAGAAGTAAAAGAGTATGTGGAAACAAATGAAAATGAAAACACAACATCCAAAACCTTTGAGATGTAGCAAAACCAGTCCTAAGATGGAAATAAATAGCAATACAGGCCTACTACAAGAAATAAGAAAAATCTCAAAGAAATAATTAATTTTACATCTAAGGGAATGAGAAGAACAACAACAAATGAATCTTAATGCCAGCAGAAGAGAGTAAATAATAAGATTAAAACAGAAATAAATGATATAGAAACAAACAACAACCGGAAACAATAGAACAGATCAATGAAACCAGGAGACTGTTCCCTGAAAAAAATCAATAAAATTGATAATCCTCTAGCAAGACTTATCAAAAAGAGAAGAGAAAGGACCAAATAAATAAAATCACAAATGAGAGAGAAGAAATAACAACCAGCACCATAGATACAAACAATTATAAGAGAATGTTATGAAAAACTATTTGCCAACACATTGGACATCCTGGAAGAGACAAATTCCTAGAAATATATAAATTACTAGAACTGAAACAAGAAACAGAAATCTTGAATAGACCTATACTCAGCAAAGAAATTCACTCAGTAATCAAAAAACTCTAAACAAAGAAAGTCCAGAAACAGATGGCTTCATAGGTGAATTCTGCCACAGACTTAAAGAAGAATTAATACTTATTCTTGTCAGAAAAAATAGAAAAGAAAGGAAAACTTCCAAATTCATTCTTTTGAGGCCAGGATTACTCTGAGCTCCAAAACAGGTAAAGATACCACAAGAAAAGAAAACTACAGGCCAGTATCTCTGATGAATACAGATGCAAAATCCTCAAGAAAATACTAGCAAACCAAATCCAACAACACATCAAAAAAAATATCATTCATCATGATCAAGTGGGATTTATTCCTGGGTTCCAAGAGTCGTTCAATATTCACTAATCAATCAATGTGACACATCACAATAACAAGAGAAAGGATAAGAACCAAATGATCACCTCAATAGATGAAGGAAAAAAAAAAACTTTTGACAAATAAAAGATCCATTCATGATTAAAACCCTCAACAAAAAGTAGGTTTAGAGGGAATGTAAATCAACATAATAAAGGCCATCTATAAAAAAAACTCACAGCTAACCTCATCCTAAATGGGGAAAAAAGTGAGAGCTTTTTCTCTAACATTAGAAACCAGACAGGGATGGCCACTCTCACCACTTTTATTTAGCATGATACTGGAAGTCCTAGCCATAGCAATCAGACAACAAAAAGAAATAAAAGGGGTCCAGGTAGGCAAGAAAAAAGAAAACTTTCACTATTTGCATATGATAAGACACACTATATAGAAAACCAAAAACTCCACCAAAAATGATAGAACTGATAAATGAATTCTGTAAAGTGACAGGATACAAAATCAATGTTCTGAAAGCTGTTGCATTTCTATACACAGTAACAAAGTAAAAAAAAAAAAAAAGGCTGTTGCATTTCTATACATAAGTAACAAACAAAGTAACAGTTGCAGTGAAAATAAGATAACTGGGAATAAACCTAACCAAAGAGGTGAAAGACCTATGCTCTGAAATCTATAAAACACTGCTCAAAGAAATTGAAGAAGACACACACAAAGAAATGAAAAGACATTCCATTATCATGGATTAGAAGAACAAACATTGTTAAAATGTCTATACTACCCAAAGCAATCTATGCATTTAATGCAATCCCTATCAAAATACCAAAGCATTTTTCATAGAACTAGAACAAACCTAAAATGTGTATGGAACTACAAAAGACCCGAATAACCAAAACAATATTGAAAAAGAAAAGCAAAGCTGGAGGCATCACTATTCTGGACTTAAAGTTGTATTACAAAGCTGTAATAATACATATACATACACACAGAAGCACACTATAATTTATCCTTTTGTCCATTGGTGGATGCTAATGTTGTTTACACATCATGGCTATTGTAAATTAGTGCTGCAGTGTATATGGGGGTACATATCTTTTCTAATTAGTGTTCTCATTTTCTTTGAGTAAATGCCCAGAAGTAGAATTATTGGATCATTTGGTAGTTCTATTTTTTTAAATATTTATTTTTGGGAGAGAGAGAGAGAGAGAGAACATGAACAAGGAAGGGGCACAGAGAGAGGGAGACACAGAATCTGAAGAAGGCTCCAGGCTCCGATCTGACAGCACAGAGCCCAATGCGGGGCTCAAACCCATGAACCAGGAGACCATGAATTGAGCCAAAGTCAGATGCTTAACTGACTGAGCCACCCAGGCACCCTGGTAGTTCTATTTTTTTTAATATATTGGTATAATTAATCTACAGTGTTATATTAGTTTCATGTGTACAATACAATCATTCAGCAATTCAGTACTTTACTCAGTGCTCATCAAGATAAGTGCACTCTTGATCTCTTTTATTTCCAAGGTGATGATTTTCTCTTTCAGTACTGTCGTAGCTCTTGGTTTTCTTTCAAATCTTACTTTTTGTCTAAACTCTCTTATTTCTTCTTTGTATGCCCCCACTGTTGAGAGTGTGCCAAGGCCTGTTAGTAATCCAAGGGGAGAAATCTCATTTAGCACCTAGATTCAAGCTGAATGGAAGCCAGACCCTGAGGCATCAGCTTTTAAAAGTATGCAAATATATACAGACAGTGCAAGAAGTCCCAATGGCCACCAAAGTTAGGCAATCTGGAGGTGCATGCCTGGGTGACAGTTACAGAAATCTGGGCTCTAGATGAGTAAAAGCTCTTTTCTGGGTGATATTGGTGAGAAGGAGCAAGGCAGAAAGAGAGTGTTAAGGCATCCTCTTTAGCCTAAGTTTCCTTGAGAACAGCTCTGTGAGCCACTAAATGTGTGCCAATCCTGTAACTTACCTATCAGGCCAAAGCTCTTGGATAAGCAAAGAGGCCTCTTTCACAGAAAGCCTTGGGAGCATGCCAGTCTCCTGTCTGTGCAATGTCCTGGGGGTGGTCGCATACCAAGAATTCTTCTTGAGATTGCCAGAGTCATGGGAGACCCAGGAATGCAAGCCTCCCTGGCTACCAGTTCCAGGTGATCAAGGGATGTCCACTGGGCAACTGCTGCCCCTAGAGGTATGTAAATCTCCCTCCTAGAGACACTGGCACTCTGGAACATGGCAGAGGGCGAGCATTTGGATAATGCCCACCTTCCAGGTTCTCTGGAAAGGATGACAGTCTGCATGTTTAATTAGAAGCCTGCCCTCAGGCTGTAGTCATGATGGCTAGCTAATAACCCACTTTTACAGAAAAGCTGAGCATCTGGGTCTATTGTCTCTTGTCCTGCTCTGGGGGTGGTAACTGTTTAAGAATTTTTTCTCTATTGTTATAGTCCTGTGGGACCCACAAACATAAGCCCCATTAACCATAAGACTCAGGTGATGTAGAGGTATTCCCTGCAGCGGTTGTAAAACTTGGGGGTGGAGGCAGTGGTCTGAGCTCCTTTTTGGATGACATGGATTATTACAGCCTCATCAGATCATGAATGCAAGTTCTCCTGGCCTTTGGAACCAGGTAATCAAGTGGAGTCTTCTAGGTGTCACCACAGAAATCAGGGCACCAAATGTGTATAAAAGTTTCCCTTCTGTGAGTTACTGGTACTCTGGAGCATGGCAAAGAGAGAGCATGAAGATGGTGCCTGCCAGTCTTTATCCCAGGAGATTGTTCCAGCAGGCTCTGAGATATATGTGTTAAGTTAGATGCCTACTAGTTAGGCCAGTGCTTTAATATAAGCAGGTGAGTTTCCTTCACTTCATGTCTGGACATGATTGGCTACTTCTGAGCTGGACCCTGGGATGGATGAGTTTGAGCATGTGAACTCTTTTAAGAGCAGTTTCTTAGATTGCTATAGTCTGGTGGGTGTAAGAATGCAAGTCCCATTGTTTTTCAAAGTTAGATATTTGGGGGGCTCAAAGTTAGATGTTTGGGGATGCCTGATGTAGGATTCAAACTCTTTGTGCCTCAGGATGAAACTCTTGGATTTGAGTTTACCTCCCATTTGTTGGACCCAAGGTTGGGGAAAGATAGTGTCCCCACCCCTCCTACCTACTTTGGCATGGTTTTCTTCTCACTTATCCAATGTGTAGTAGTCACTCAGCCAGTCTTCAGGATCCTTAAAGAGGAAACTATTCTGTATGTAGCTATACATAGCTATAGACTCAGTGTGGAAGGAGATGAGTTCAGAATCTTCCTACACAGCCATCTCGAACAAGAAATCCCTTAACCCAAATGTACAGTTTGCTCTTAGTGGTAAATTAAGGCAAAGTGAGGGAAAAGTCTGGTTGATTATTTCCTCACCGAAAATTTTTGGAAACATTTTAGGACTCCATTAATGCTGTATGACCAGTTCCCTTTACTCTAGTTATCTACTCATTCATTCAACAGATATTTATTAAATACAAGAATTAGATATATATCAGTTAAAAAATCTATATGGTAAAATATTCTTCCCTTGTGAACAAGCATATTAGTGAGCGGAGATAAGTAAGGTTTGAGTATTTCATAGTAATGATTAATTTTTATACTGTGTTATAAAGTCATAAGATCTACAACATTAGAATGGGGTAAGGGAGTAGGGAAAATGGGAGAAAGGACAGAAAGCAGTTTTTAAAAATAGTCATACTAAGGGTTACCTACTCAGAGCAAAGAGAGGGAAAGAGCAGAGGTCAGGAAGTCAGAAGTAATGGTGGTGGAAGGGGAGCAAGTAGTGATTTGTGGATCATTATAAAGACTGAATTTTCACTGAATAAAAGACTCACTGGAGGATTGCAGCAAGAAAGTGATACATTCAAATTTAACTTGAAAAGAATCCCCGGGCTCCTGGGTGTCTCAGTTGGTTAAGCATCTTACTCTTGATTTTGGCACAAGTCTAGGTTGGAAGATTCCCAAGAATTTTGGGGAGTGATTAACAGATGTCTCATATATGTTCATGAAGAGCACCAGTTACCAGACTCTACCTAAAATCCTGATTCTTCTCTAGCTCTTCCTGCACTTATGGGAGATCACTAGTATCACTAAGTATTGCTATCCCACTAGGCACTGTTGAGTCCAAAGAATAGTGCTTTTCTGACGGGCACAATTATCTATCATTTCAACTCCTAATTACAAGCCTCTGTGAGCATCATGAAGTGTAATCTATTGCAAAGTGAGGGAATGATACTTTCTCTTTTCTGTGTGTGTGTGTGTGTGTGTGTGTGTGTGTGTGTGTGTGTGTGATGATTTTACATAAAATATTTCTTAAACAATGAAAATGTATTCCATTTAGGATTAAAATATTTAATACTCACATTTATATCAAACTATAAAGATTGACTGCCAGCAGTCAAATCTCCTAAAGGGGATTAAAATGAGATGTTTCATTCAAGATTGTGGTGGGAAAGAAATGTTATGTTTGACAGACAAAATCACAGTAAATAAAATGTGTTGGTATTACTCTTCTTATTTTTCTTATTACTGAATAATTTGACCTGCTAAATAAAAAAAGATATTCTAAGATGGGCACAGCATATTCATATCCTCAACTGATTTACATTCTGTATTAATTTATTAATCTAACTATAATATTTGTAATAAGAATGTAATAAAATTATTTAAAATAAATATAATGGACATGAAAGAATGGTGAGTAGATGTTGATGGATTACCAATAATCTTCCTGAACTTACTCAAATGATTCAAATTTGAACTAAAAGCAACAAGAAATTGGCAGATGTCAGGATGTATTCCCCACCCTTTTCTGTTTCTAAGACCATATTTGGTCCAATTTAAAGGACATTGGCCTATTAGAGAAGGCCTATTTACTGTTTTGGGCCTTCCTTATTTGCAAAATAGGGATTAATAACTATTTTAGGGCATTAATGATAATGAAATAATTTTGTATGGTACCTAGAATAGTGAGTGCTACATATGGAGATACTTTCTTGTCGTATACTCTAAGTCTAAAGTTCTTTCTTGTCTAGCAGGAAAGCAGGACACAGGATTAAAACGAGAGATAACTAATGTCCAGGAAATGACAAGAGCCATGAATAAGAGTCCTTGCCCTGTATGTATTAAGATCAGAAGGCTTACAAACGTGATGGGCATGCAAAAAGAGACAGTGAATCGGTGAACATTAACTCATGGGCATAAGGAAAAGGGGGTTTTGAAGATACACAGTGTTTGGGGTTTGGATCAATGTAAAACAAAATCCTGATGCTGGGCAGATGGGCAGATGGGCAGATGGGCAGATGGTTGTTAATGGCAGACAGGAGGCACCCTGTCTGTTTATCTAGGCCTAAGGGAGAAAACAGATAGGGCAAAACACTTCAGGGTTAAAGAGGCACCTTTTCTTTTGTAAATCAGCTCACTCTGGGCAGCATAGCTGGCAGCTCAGCGGTCTATTTCCCTATTTACTTGTTTACCTAATTTGGTCCACCCTTCCTGTGAAAGTAGCTTTCTGCTAGAGTACTAAATTGGGGGGTATTTTCTCCCTGAATGCCTAGTTTTACTTACCTCATATATCTTTGCCCCCTTCTCTTTTCTGGGTGCTGTTGCACCTCCCCTCTCTATCCTGGGGGCCATTGCCCCCCATTCTATACTGAGGGCCTTTCCCCTCCCCTCACCCCCGCCCGGCCCCCCCCCCCTGTCCTGGGGTCCTTATCTTGTTTACC
>CM053567.1:164250613-164284487 GCA_028646485.1 Cryptoprocta ferox
AGTTTGAAATAACTTCAAGCCTATGGAATAGTTACATGAATTTTAAAAGTAACTTTTTATTTTCTTGAACCATTTGAGAATATGTTGCTGAACTATGGCCAGCCAAAATAATGAAAAATAACGTTGATAAATAAATTACTATAAAATACTCAAACTTCATCCAGCTTTGCTGATTGTGCCAATAAAGTCCTTTAGGAAAAAAGCATTCAATCAAGAATATCATGATGAGTTTGTTTTTCATGTCTCATTAGTCTCTCAGATTACTCAAAAAAAAAAAAAAAGTGAATATGTCCCTCTATGTATATAAAGGATACTTGAGTTATTATTTATAGGAGACTTGCTATTAGACTCTAGAGACTGAAAGATTAAGAAAGCAGTAAGGACATATTCTTTTATAAACCCATATGTTGAAATGAAAATTTTTAAGTATTCATTAATATTAGTATTAATATTCAGAGTACTATGTAATAATGTAGTAGTTGAGGCAAAAAATAAAATAGAAAAACATTAATCTTAATAATACAAAGAAAAATACTTAAATATATTGATCTAATTTTCAAAACTAGATGAATACTAATTTTGAAAATTGAGCTAGATCTATAAAAATATAATGATAACTAGTAAAATGCTAAACCACTCCCTCAAATATTCACAGTGAACCTGTAATACGTGAATGCTGTCTAAGAAACAACACTTTTCTGGTGATTTTGGAGGATTTTTACTGCTTAAAATGACATTGTTATATAAGCAATTTTCTTGAACATGTTAAATTTAAGTCACTGATATCATTTTTCATCTGACATTTTTTACTGTATAGAAATAGCCTTAAAAAATAAAGAAATAACTTTAATGTACCATCCATCACCTATAGGTGAATCATGAATCCAAATGAGTTAGTTAAGTAAGTGTAGCAATGGTGGGAAATCTTTTGTCTCCAGGGTTTCGAATTTGTACAATCCACTACTGGAAGATCTAAGCAAAACTCTCACTTTCTTGTAAATATTATAGTTACAGAGAGAAAATGCAAAGCAAAGAAAGAAAATTTAATTGACTATAGTTTGAAGCCGAGTTTTATTTTTGATTGGTTGTCCTTGGAGTTTTGGTTTCATAACATGAAGGCATCTGTATACAGACTTAGATTTTGACTAAGGTATGCTGTAAGGTACGCTGCACCTTAGTTTAGACTCCTGTTTTCTTAATTTAACAAGTCTAATATATTAGCCAGTTTAGCATTCAACATTCAGTGTAATAAATTTTAAGTCTAAGAGTTATTCATTTAGAGATTTTGAATTTTGGAGGATTTTAACAACTATTGATATTAACAATCTGAAATTCATGCTAATTCTTCTTCCTTATTCAAAATGTGTAAAACAAAACAAATAAAATAGGTAAAACCAGGCAAGCATTGTTTTAGTTTCCATATGAAGAGATACAGGGTTTACATATTGACTTTCCCTAAAATCTGAAGAATAAGAAATGCCCTACAGTTTAAACACCCATTACTATTGGATAGTTTAAGTTGTACGAGATGTAAAATTAAATAATTTGGTTATCTGACTGGAATATGTTTTTAAAATAGGTATACTTGGCACAAAAACAGACACATTGACCAATGGAATAGAATAGAATAGAGACCCTGGAATTGGACCCACAAATGTATGGCCAATTAATCTTTGACAGAGCAGGAAAGAGTATCCAATGGAAAAAAGACAGCCTCTTTAACAGATGGTGCTGGGAGAACTGGACAGCAACATGCAGAAGAATGAAACAGGACCACTTTCTTATACCATACACAAAAATAAACTCAAAATGGATGAAGGACCTGAATGAGAGACAGGAAACCATTAAAACCCTAGAGGAGAAAGCAGGAAACAACCTCCTTGACCTCAACCGCAGCAATGTCTTACTCAACACATCCCCAAAGGCAAAGGAATCAAGAGCAAAAATGAACTCTTGGACCTCACCAAGATAAAAAGCTGCTGCACTGCAAAGGAAACTATCAACAAAACTAATAGGCAACCAATGGAATGGGAAAAGATAGTTGCAAATGACATATCAGAAAAAGGACTAGTAGCCAAAATCTATAAGGAACTCACCAAACTCCACACCTGAAAAACAAACAATCCATTGAAGAGATGGGCAGAAGACCTGAACAGACACTTCTCCAAAGAAGACATTCAGATGGCCAACAGACACATGAAACCATGCTCAGCGTCACTCATCATCAGGGAAATACAAATCAAACCCACACTGAGATACCACCTCATGCTGGTCAGAGTGGCTAAAATGAACAAATCAGGAGACTATAGATGCTGGATGCTGGTGAGGATGTGGAGAAACGGGCACCCTCCTACACTGTTGGTGGGAATGTAAACTGGTGCAGCTGCTCTGGAAAACAGTGTGGAAGTTCCTCAAAAAATTAACAATAGAACTCCCCTATGACCCAGAAATAGCACTGCTGGGAATTTACCCAACGGATACAGAAGTGCTGATGCATAGGGGGCACATGTACCCCAATGTTCATAGCAGCACTTTCAACAATAGCCAAATCATGGAAAGAGCCTAAATGTCTATCAACTGACAAATGGACTAAGAAGATGTGGTTTATCTATACAACAGAATACTACATGGCAATTAGAAAGAATGAAATCTGGCCATTTTTAGCAATGTGGAAGGAACTCGAGGGTGTTATGCTAAGTGAAATAAGTCAGGCAGAGAAGGACAGATACCATATGTTTTCACTCATATGTGAAACAGGAGAAACTAAACAGAGGGCCATGGGGAGGGTAAGGGGAAAAAATAGTTAAAGAGAGGGAGGGAGGCAAACCATAAGGGATTCTTAAATTCTAAGAACAAACTGAGGGCTGATGGGGTGGGGGAGAGGGGAAAAGGGGTTATGGGCATGGAGGAGGGCACTTGTTGGGATGAACACTGGGTGTTATATGGAAACCAACTTGACATAAACTATAAAGTAAAAAAAAATAAAAACATTCTTGATAACAAAAAATAAAAAATAAAATAAAGTAATAAAATAAAATAGGTATACTAACACATGTATTCATTTGCTATATCAAAATATAAGAATTAAAAAGACTCAATGTCAATATCGATATTACTACTCATAATATTATTACTAAAAACAATTTAATATTTTTGTGGAGTTCTTTCTTATGGTATATACCACAAGAGATATGCAACCAAATTACTGTATTTTGACATCATGATACTTTCTCTCTCCATGTGATTATTTCATCAACTAATTACAGAGATTTTTTCTTTTTTAGAGATTTCATTTTAAGTGATTACTTTGATATTTAAGTTGTACAATTATAAAAATTTACACGGTTTTAAAGTTGAGTCTACAACACAAGATGTCCATGAACAACTACCTTAATAGATTTGCAGTATTTCTTGGGACAGAGACCCAGAGGTAACATTGTGGATCACATGGTGTAATGTATGTAAATTTTGACAGATATTGCAAAATCTCCTTCTACAGGCTTGTCTCCCTTTTCATTCACAACAGAAATGTATAACATCGCCTGATCCCCAAAGGCCTTGGCAGTAGAGTATATTTTCACATGTTTGTATTGTATTGATAAAGGAAAAATGGTAATTTGTGTCTTCATCATTCTGGCTGGTATAACAGCATACAATACACTGAGTGGTTTAACAAACTTTTTTTTTCTTTTCCCCTCTTCATGGCTCTGGAGGCTAAGAAATCTAAGATCAAGGTACCAGACTGGATCCTTGTGAGAGCCTCTCTTACTGGTTTGCAGAGGGATGCCCTCTTATTGTATCATCACCTAGTGGAAAGAGTAAAATTTTTCTCATCTTTTTTTTTAATAAAGGCATTAATCCCATCAAGAAGACCCACTCATATGACTTAATCTAACCCTAATTACCTACCAAAGTCCCACCTACTAATACCATTTCATTAAGGATTATGGTTTCAACATATGAATTGGTGGGGAGGACACAATCAGGCAGTCTGTAACCTTCAGTGTAGTATTTTTTTGTTTGTTTTTGAAACGTTTATTTATTTTTGAAAGAGTGCATGAGTGGGGGAAGGGAGACGGAGGACCAAAAGTCAGCTCTGCACTGCCAGCAGAGAGCCAGATGCAGGCCTCCAACTCTGGAAACTTGGGATTATGACATCAGCCGAAATCAAGGGTGGCATGCTTAACCAAATGAGCCACACAGGCACTCCTATAATGTTTCTTGATGATTTCACTGAGTTGAAGATGACAACTTTTAATTTCAAAGATATGCAGCAACACTCAATGTTTTAAAATCCTTTTTTTAAAATCTTTATTCTTTTGCAACTCATTGTAAATTTTGGGATTTTTTATAATTTTTTTGTTTTATTTATTTTTGAGACAGAGAGAGACAGAGCACGAGTGGGTGAGGCGTGCAGAGAGAGGGAGACACAGAATCTGAAGCAGGCTACAGGCTCTGAGCTGTCAGCACAAAACCTGATGTCGGGCTCAAAACCGCGAACCATGAGATCATGACCTGAGCCAAAGTCAGACGCTTAACTGACTGAGCCACCCAGGTGCCCCATTTTGGGGATAATTTTTAAATTGTATTTATTTTGAGAGAGAGAGGAAACATGAACAGGGGAGAGGGAAGGAGACAGGGAGAGAGAGAATTCCAAGCAGGCTCTACACCATCAGCACAGAGCCTTATGTGCGCCAGAAATCACGAACCCTGAAATGGTGACCTGAGCTGAAGTCAGCCGCTTAACCAACTAAGCCTCCAGGCACCCCAAATTTTGGCATTTTTAATTGTTTAATGTTTAATTATTTTTGAGAGAGAGAGAGAGCATTGGAGGAGCAGAGAGGGAAGGAGACACAGATTCAGAAGCAGGCTCTAGGCTCTGAGCTATCAGCACAGAGCCTGATGCGGGGCTGGAACTCACAAACCGCGAGATCATGACCTGAGCCGAAGTTGGATGCTTAACCAACTGAACCACCCAGGTGCCCCTGGCAATTTTAAATTGACACATTTGGAGGATGAATTTGACATAACATCTGTAAAATGATAGCAAGAGAAATGGTTGATTTTTATTGAGCTCCCGTCACCATGTTAAACACAATTAGCATCATGCTTAATTTCATCCTTACAGAAATAATGTGCAGTAGGTATCAGTAATTATCCCCATTTTACAAATTTATAGAAGGTTATAAGAGGTAAAATTCTCATACACAGCTAATGAATGACCATTTGAAAATGAATCATACCTGTCTCCAAGGGTCATGCTCTGAACTCATAATTTCATTTGTTTCTCTTTGATTTGGAAAGGTAAATGATGAGTTCAAAAATGAACCAGTGCCTGCTACCCTGATAATTACTCAAAGATATCTCCTCTTAACGTCATCACAACCTCAGTAGAGTGTCCTATACCAGGTGTAATAAAAAAAAAAAGACAGTGGTTTAACAGATGTAGATAGACAAGGACTAGAAACTTTCCTCATTTCTGTAAAGGGTCAGGTATCAAGGGGTCTGGCCCAGTTACAGATAATAAGAGAGATTTGAGGCAGGCATATTGAGCTTGTTACACAGCAGAAACAAAACCAAAACAAAACAACTATAGAATTGACTGAAGCATGAGGACATATTTTTCTTAAGAAATTATTTTATACCATATAAATATATTTTATATAGAAATATAACATTTTATAAGTAAATTGCTGACTTATAAATATGTATATTTATATTAGATATAATAAATATATTAATATATTAAATTTATTACATGAATATCAATAAATGTACAGTTTTATAAGTCAGTAGATTGTAATTCAGATTTATAAGGACATTTTTTATAGTGTGGAGGAAATATAGACAGTTTTTCAGAACATGAATAAACTATGAAATCAAGCATTGTATGAAATGCCAAGCTGGAGACGTGGAAATCAGGTGTATGAAAGCCAGAAGGGCATCAATTCTGGAGCAAGGGACTATTTCAGCAGAAAGTTTGCAATGAAAATCTTCTAAAAGAACCAAAGAACATAGTGGGTTTTGACCACGAGAAATGTAAATATCTGAGTTATAATACCATGGTGGCAACTTTGAATCTGGGGAAGCACAAGAGTTGACTAATCCTCAAATTGATGAAGACAAAAATATACCTGTCTCTTATTTTTTCTTAAATTCTCAAAATGTAGCACTGCATTGAGCTCAGAGTGCACCCTCTACAAATATTATGGAATAAATGATTGTTTCAGTTGGATACATCCTTCACCAAGGAGTATGGTGAATTAGAGGGGAGAATATAGCTGTGAAACGAAAAGAATTGATTCAAGGCACATAGTAGTATTTACTAACTTCATGGCAGTCAAAAAATTATATAATATACCTAAGCTTTTTCCCTCAAAATCATACTTATCTTGCATTGCTGTAAGGATGGAATGGAAAAACCTTAAGAGAATACATATTTACAAAAATATCAATTCTTATTTGAGGCCATTGGGTCAATTTGAAAAACAACAACAACTGTATTTTTACATTCAGGTATTGATATCAGATCTTCTTTTGGGCACTTTAACATCACTTATCTTTTGTCCCTATTTGTCATGATCTTTTATATTTTCTTCTTTCTGGGAAAAATGTGTTAATCTGAAATATTCTGCTTACACTTGACTGACCCTAAGTTGCTATATAAAACATTTTAAGTTAAATACAAAGAATTTCTTTTACTTTTTTATTAGAATGAGTAAAATATCTAGAATAATTAGATATTTTCTTGATTACTTTTGACATTACTGAAATGATTAAATTATTTATCATATCAATGATATGACTTTTGAAAATATGGCTAATTTATTATTAGTTTAGATTGGTACTATGGTCTGAATGTTGGTGTTCCCCCAAGATTCAGGTTGAAATTTTAGCCCCCAAAGGTGATAGCATTGGTAGATGGGGGGCTTGGGGAAATGATTCGACCATGAGTGTGGAGCCCTTATGAATGAGTTTAGTGCTCTTTTAAAAGATATTCCACAGAGGCGCTGTGGGGAATAAGATTAGGATTTCCCCAGACTTACACCAATGGGCTAACAAGGCATAAAGAAGCACGAAGGCATGGGATGCCCTCACCCGAGTTTGGGTAAGCAAGATTAGCACTCCAGAAGAGGGAGGTGCAAAGGTACTCCAGAATAGAGAGGGAGGGGCAAAGACCCCAGAATAAAGAGGGGTGCTAAGGCACCCAATACAAAAGTATATGAGGTAAGCAAGATTAGGCATTCAGGGCAAAGCGCCCCCCCCCCCCCACAATTCAGTACTAAAGCAGAAAGCTGCTTTCATAGGAGGGAAGGACCAAGTTAGATAAAGAGTTAAGTTGGGCTATAGACCGCTGTGCTGAGGGTGAAGCTGCCCAGAGTGGAGCTGATTGACAAAAGAAAAGGTGCCTTGTTAACCCTGAAGTGTTTTGCTCTATCCGACTTGTCCTCTAGGCTAGCTAAGATAGACAGGGTGCCTCCTGTCTGCTGTTAAGAACCATCTGACCATTTTGTTTTACATTGACCCAAACTCCAAACACTGTATATCTTCAAAACCCCCTTTCCCTCATGCCCATGATTTGATGTTCACCGATTCACTGTCTCATTTTGCATGCCCATCACATTTATAGGTCTTCTGATCTTAATAAATATGGGGCAAGGACCCTTCTTCTTTAGGGCTCTTGTCTTTTCCCGGACATTAGCCATCTCTTGCTTTTCATCCTGTGTCCCGCTATCTTGCTAGACAAGAGAGAACTTGAGACCCAAAGGCAAGGTGCCTGGGTGGTTCAATCAGTGAAGCGTCCGACTTCAGCTCAGGTCATGATCTCATAGTTCATGGATTCGAGACCTGCTTTAGGCTCTATGCTGACTGCTCAAGTCCTGGAGCCTACTTCAGATTCTGTGTCTCCCTCTCTCTCTGTCCCTTCCCCACTTACACTCTGTCTCTCTCTCAAAAATAAATAAACATTATAAGAGAGAGAGAGAGAATGAGAGCTTGAGAGCTTGAGAGCTTGAGAGAGAGAGAGAGAGAGAGATCCCACAGGGCTCCCTAGGCTTTTCCACCATATTAAGGATACAATAAGCCTACAGCCTGGGAGAGGGCCCTCACCAGACCATCCTGGCACACTGATCTCAGAATTCTCAACCCTCAGAACCTATGAGAAATACATTTCTGTTGTTTATAAGCCACCTAATCTGTGGTGTTTTGTTAATAGCATCCCAGACAGATTAAGACAACTAGTAATTCCCCTTACCCTAATAATTGGCACTTAAGGTGATAAATGTTAGAAAATGCTCTAGATTTCTCCTCATTGCTCACTAGAAAATTCAAATAAAAACACAGTAATGAAAAAAAAGCCTCAAAATTGTCAGTTTGATTTGGTCATTTGACTCTACCTTACTTGGAGCTACATCATTAATTGAATAAAAAGGCAGTATATAGTTTAGGCTCCTATAGTTCTACTAAATAACAAATGTCTGAAGTAAGTTTTTAAGGAATTTATAATTGGATAAATACATCTTTGCTGTTAACACTACAGTTTTTCCCTGTCTGATGATTCAACATCCATTCAAGACAGAATAATGAAAGATTCATATTCAAAACTGTATTGTCATTTGAATTTTTGTTTAAAACTGAGAAAAAAGTAAAGTGTTCTCATTTTTAATCACTTTAGCGTCTGAAAACATTACTAAAGACTAGAACTTTCACCTATTTGCATTTCTAATTATCTAATGTTTCATTTTTGCTGAGGACTATATACCACTTGACTGTTTTATAACTTATGTGCTGTATTTACAGAATTCAGTTTTCAAACTTCTTTGATTAGCATATATTTCCATAACAAATAGTTTATCATAATCTATAGTTTTCTTGCCCTTTTGTCTAATTGTACATAATATCAAATATTAAGTTGAACATTTCTAACTAATAATTCTTATTTAAGAATAATATTAGAATTTATATTTGTGTGAATTATCTATAATCTGTGATGGGTTCCATAATAAATAAAAACTATAGTTTTTTATTCATGATTTACTAGCCTTTCTCTCATCTAGATTGTGATATTACACACTTTGATTATGGCAATACCAGTAGTTCTTAAATGACTTCTCATCCTCTTAGTGTTCTCAGATGTTTTAGCTGCAATTAGCACATTCATTTATTCCCCAATCCCGCTTCCCAGAAGTAAAAACCTTCTTCAATCTTAATTTTAATTTGTAAGTCTTTACAAAATGGTGACATTGGATGGTACCACTGCAAGTAACAGAATTCTCAAACTCAAAATTGCTTATGCTGTTACGTGGTAGAATCTTCCTTGGGGGAAGGGGTCCTGGGAACGGCAGGCGATGCAATGACCTTCCCAAAGGCTGATGGCCAATGGAAACAGATGTTCCCAAAAGCTGATGGCTAACGGAGATGGACCAAGAGCTGATGGCTAATGGCAAACTTTATTAGGAATAGCATCTTATTTTATACCCTGCTTGCAAGCTTGGAGAGTACAGTAAATGTTACAGTAAATGTTTAATCAGAGCAATAGGTGCGGATAAGGAAAGGACAAAACAGGAACAGCCTGCAACTGTGCGTGGGTATATCTCTGGCATTGTGGTTCTTGACACACTTGGCTGGTGGCCAGGAATGCCCTGTCTTGCATGCCCTCTTGGGACTTCATCAAGTTCCATGTTCCAAGCGTTCTGAGAACAGAGGTCAGTCAGGGACAGTTCCTCCTATTTCCCAGCACTGTCAGAACAATTTTATCTCAGATGAGAAATCCAAAATCGTAGTGTGCACCAGGTATGGTACAACGTAGTTTCTTCTTTTTCTTCATAAGTATACCCTTCATCCAAACTGTCCATGCATCTTCAGTTCTGAGTGGCATTTCCCAACATCAGCCATGATAGAACCACTTACATCTGTCAATGATTATTTCTGGAACTTTAAAATATTAAACATCTCAGATATATCTATTTGATTGAACTTTCAGATATTGATTGAGGGATGAAGCCAGCTATCTGTGGTGTTTTGTAGTTTTTTAAAGACACTGCGATATTCTGCTTTTAAGATTGATTTTAAAATAGTAATGGTAGGGGCGCCTGGGTGGCTATCGGTTAGGTGTCTGACTTCAGCTCACGTCATGATCTCACGGTTTGTGGGTTTGAGCCCCGCATCGGGCTCTGTGCTGACAGCTCAGAGCCTGGAGCCTGCTTCGGATTCTGTGTTTCCTTCTCTCTCTGCCCCTCCCCCGCTCACACTCTGTCTCACTCTGCTCTCAAAAATAAATAAATGTAAAAAAAAAATTAAAAAAAAATAGTAATGGTTTATTAGTAATGATTCTACCAATTCGTAAGAAATGTTTATCTCTACCTCTTTGTAGAATCTTTATTTTGCAAAGTAGAGGCTGTTAGTAATTTTAATTAATTTTCTGTGATAATTATATATAACCACTTAAGATTAAATTTTAAGATACAATTTTTTAATTATAATTTTTCCTATTGTAAAGTATTCAAAAACATTTAGCTAAGAGGATGATCTTAAGTCATTTTGCTTGTACTTTATGGATTAATATTTAAGTTGTTTCCAATATTAGTAGAAACAATGATCCAATTAATACATGTGTCCTTCAAATTCTGGCAAGTGCTGAGTCAAAGGGTACACTTTATAAAAAAATCTTAACGAGTTTTCTCTGTCCTCAGCATAAATAACATTAGTTACATGCTAATGAATAATTATAAGATAATCTGTTTCCCCATCATTTTATGAATGAAAAGTGCTGTGGAAATTAAAATTAAAATTCCATAAAAGCAGGAAATTAGTCCTCTTTTTTTCTTTATCAATTTATAACAATGTAGGGCTTTGCCCTTTTCCAAATACATGAATTGTAAATCTTAATTTATAGTTTTTAATAGCACATAAAAGTTCAAAATTTAAATGTGTCACATATCATAATACACACTTCTCATTCTTCTGCAATGAAATCTTTTTCATATTAAATAGCAAATTTATCTTTTATAGATTCTATAATATAAAGATTTTCTTATTCCCCAGCTATAAAGAAATAGTTATTATTTACATTTCGTTTACTCACAATTCATCTTGAGTTAATCATGGAATTTAGTATGAGTAATCTACTTTTTCCAAGTGTCTTCCCAACTGACACAATCTATTGAATAATAATTATGTTTCACAATGGTTTGAGATGTAACCTTTACCATATACTGAATTACCATATATATTGGGTTCTGTGTCTAGACTTCTGTTTAATTACAGTACCATAATGTTTTAGAGCTTGAAATTAAAATTTACTCCCTTTGAACATACTTCTGTTAGTTTTAGTTAATCCTGTAGGTCTTATCCTTAAGGCATTTTCTGATTATTAGGATTTTTGTTTTCCCCACAAGAACTTAGTAAACCATGTCCATTTCAAAACAGAAAACAAAGGCCTTTTGATGTGACCTTAAAACTAAAATTTAACTGCGAGAAAACTGACATCTTCATGAAACGGAAAATGGTATGCATTTTCTTTTGCTTTGTTGATTTCTCTTACCTAGAAGTGTATTTTTGTTTCCTTCAAACTAGTCATGTATTTTTTTTTAATTAGCAGCTAGTGTAGCATAGCAACCAAAAGACAGAATGCCTGTTTCAAATCTTACTTCTAACATATTCCATTTATATAAAATTGGACTCAGCTCTTTGCTCCTCTGAGAGGATTATCATTAAGCCTAAACATATGTCCTTAGGGTAGAAGACAGGTAGAGGGTCTTCGCACCTCTGGAAGCTTCCGTACTTTACTCTCTTTAATTTTGTCCTCTGGATTTATTTTCCTCAACAGTTCTGCAATTCCTTAACTCTATCTATATCTTGTTTGTTTTGTTTTCTAACTTTTCCAACTGTGATTGCTTTGGCTTCTTGCAAGCTATTCCATAAGAACTAAACTCTATTTCCTTTAAATATATTTTTAATATATACTGACTTATAGTGTCAACATGCACAGAAAAGTGTTATATCATGCCCAAATAATAATGATTGAGGGATAGTCTTGTTCATCTTTTCTTTTAATGGAATTTCATCAGAAAACCTCTGTAGCACCCAATATTATCTTTGATTGAACTAACTTCAACTTAATGCAGCTTTCACAAAATTTATATGAAATTAATTGAGAGAGTGCTCTTAACATGAAAGACTTTGGAAAGAATTAAGTAAAAGATGACTTTTTATTCCTCAGAGATGATTTTTTTTGAGGGGGGAATGTTTTGCCTTACATTAATGTACATATGTTATACTTTAATTATGAATAGATTTATAAAGCAAATAAATAAAACTTTTGCCCTATAATGGTCATCCAATAAAAAAATTTTAAAAACTAACAAATAAACAACTGTGAGCAAAATGTTATTCTAGAGTTTACATTACATTCACATGTCTGTAAAACTAAAAGTAAAAATTTTACTGAGAGGCATTCTCATGAGAAAATTTGATTCAGTAATGTCATACTGAAAATTAAAATAAGGTCCCTTCTACTGAAGAGAAGACATTTCATGTCTAACTTATCAAAATCATTTTGGGAAGTAAAGGAAATTCTCAGAAGAGACTTGACAGAACAGTATATGCTTTTATGAAAAACTGACTTTAAAATCTTTACTTGCTAAGATAATGCACAATAATATATGAAATAATTTACTTTCTGCTTGACCATAGGATCAGATCTTAGTAGAATTTTCTCATTGTAGAGGCAGAGAATCTTCCCAACATAAAACTTAAAAACTCTCTCATTCAATTAAGTTATCTGTTCTAGAGTTTGGATACTATGGTTATTTAAATCTGGGATAAATGGAAATCTTTATCATCGATTCCCTGGTTACAAAATAGGCTAAAATTTAAACATCCAAATTAAATTTGTACTCATCAGTGTGATCTCTCTGGGAGACTACACATCTGTTCCATTGATACTTGAACACAAAGTAGATTTGAAATTCCTTATTTGGGGGAAAAATCTTCCAAAATTATCTACAAAGTGTCTGACACATTGTGGATTTTTATTATTTGTTTTAATTAATGAGTTAATTTTTTAGAATATCTTCACTTTTAGAAACATTGATCCTTGAAGATATATTTGAGCTTTTTGGTTTTTTAAACACACAAAACTAATTTAAAGTCAAATTCAAAGAATTAAGTAAATGATTTGATATTTGGAACGTTAGTCAAAAGTGATATAGACTTGTAAAAATAAAATTTATTTTCTTGTATATTTCCTTAAAATGAGTCCCAGCCAGATTATTTACCATAAGAGCAATTGGCAAATTTACTAAAGAAGCAATTAGAGTATTTCATAAAATACTTTTCGAATGTCTAAAATATATTTTACTTTCATATGAATCTTACGAAATTTTGAAAAAATATATAAGAAATGGATGTTCATATCTTTCTTTTTAATTATAGTCAATAGAAAATAAATAAATGGTCATTTATTAAGAATTATAGACTTTATATACCACTGTAGTGTAATCTCCTTCTACTGAAGGTAACAATCCTGGGTTAGTTTACCTATTAGTCAGTACATTGAAATGTATAATAAAAGCCTTCTATTCTCATTATTGAAAGAAACAGAATTACACCCAGTGATGTAGATTTCTTATAGGACCTATTTTTTTTTTTTCATGACTAACTCCTATCCTTAGTTCTATAGAAAAAAAAACTAGAAAATTATAGTAAGAGAGTACTGTCTGTGTACCATGAACTGTGTGGAGTTTAATAATTATCCTTGGAGAAGGACCTGTGTTCCTGCAACTAATTTGTTCTCTCACAAAATTCCTTAGTCTTTAACTGGCTAGTTGGTCTACTTATATAACACTTAGCAAGTCTCAGTTCTTAACTATGAAACATGGGCAAAGCCAAGGTGAGATGAATGTCCCAACATAACAAAAGAGTTCTCCAAAACTGGATAAGTGGAGGGGTATCAGGTTGCAAGAGTATCAGATTCTTCTGCTTCCTCCCACAGAATTTCTCAAGCTTGGAGGGTCTCTGTTGGGAGAAATGTTCTTTAAACACTGCTTTTAGAATCTATAGTAATTGTTCAAGGACTTGGCATGAGGTCATAATTGCTATGAGTAAAAGAACCTCGAATTTCAAGTGGACCATAAAAATTTAAGCAAGAGTAGCAACATTTTAATTTTTCTTTGGCGCTATCTACCACTTGGGATGAAGTTGGAGAGAGGTGATAAGAGATTTAATTTTCTTGAAACTGATTTTGTATAATAAACAAACAAAAAGATGTTTTAGGTTGGTTTCTGGGGTAGTAATAGGGATTTGGGGAGAATAAAATCCAATCAAGCCACATTTCAGTAAAGCTACAGTTGTGCAATGTCTTAACATTGTCCATGGTAAAATGGAGATCAGAGTTCTTCATCTAATTCTCTTGGTTTGTTTATTCTTTTATTTTCTCTCTCTTCTCCCCTCCACTTCCTTTCTTTTTCCTCTTGTTTTTCTTTTTCTCCAGGGAAAGAACTTCCTCTGTCACATGGATGAAGTTATACCTTCTCTTAATCCTAGCAGGTAGCCATTGAACTAGATCAAATTTGGTTTATAAATATAACAAAATGTGACATTATTTGTGCTTAAGTGTATTGAAGAAATTCATACAGGCATATATCTAAGTTGAATTTGTCCACTTGTTTAAATTTTTAAGTTCTAGACAAATCCTGTAAGAGATTGTTTTGATATCCTGGTCACTAGATTAAAAAAATGTCTAAAACATTTTAACACTTAATCTTTACAGTTGACTAAAAGCTTTAACTAAAACAAAGGTATTTAGAAAAAAACAGAGATGTTGGAGGGAGGTGGTAGGCAGGAGATGGACTAAAGGAGTGTTGGGTATTAAGGAGGGAACTTGTGATGAGTACTGGGTGTTGTATGTAAGTATGTTGTATGAATCACTAAATTCTACACCTGAAAACAATTTTACCATGTATGTTAACTAACTAGAACTTAAATAAAATATTAAACAAATAAACAAGGTCAGGTTGTAGGTGATTTTATAAAGATCAACTAAAAATGTAATCAATATTCCTTTCTTCTAGCCCTGTACCTACCTGCTCATACAGGATCAAATTTCAAAGCCTCTGAAGACTCTCCTGCTGTGTTTATAAAAATTTTTGTAAACAATCAAGTTAATTATGGAAATAAGATGTTTCTTTTCAGAAAGAATTTGCACTTGACTTTGATTCTATTTTCAAATCTTCTTCAGTGTACTTTTCAAGTACAGCGAAAAAATGGATTTGAGTCTAAAACACCCAGGTGAAAATTGAATTAGGGATTTTATATTCAATTGTAGCTCACTTATGCTCAAAGGTAAGCTAACATTCTGAATTAATTTGTGCTTCAGGTTTTGGGAGAGCAAATCCTTTCTATGCAAACATCCAGCCTTTAATCCAACTAATTTACACTTAAAGTTGACCGCTCCTAATACATCAAAATTAAAGTTTATACAAACATACTTCTTAAAGTCAGAAAGAAAAGTTAAGTATATATCTGGACAACATGTTATGTGAAAACCTAGAAAAACATAATTTCATGCCTAACGGATATAGAATAAAACACATAATTTCCCATTATCAGATAAACTAAGAACAAAATTTTGAAATTTAGTTTTAAAATAGAATATTGGCGGAAGGGGTTCCTGGGTGGCTCTATTGTTTAAGCGATTGATTCTTGGTTTTGCCTCAGGTCACAATCTCATGGCTCATGGGTTCAAGCCCCACATTGGGCTTTGTGCTGAGAGAGAGGAGCCTGCTTGGGATTTTCTCTCTCTCCCTCTCTGTATGCCCCTCCCATACTCGTGCATGCATTCATGCACGCTCTCACTTTCTCTCTCTCAAAATAAATAACTGAACTTTAAAATAATAGAATAAAATAAAATATTAGGAAGTGCTCTTGGCCATCTCAAAGAATACTGGAGCTACAAATGTGGCTAGGAGCAAGGAACACAAAATCTTAGACACTGAAAGAATCGTCGGATTTGATGAATACACATAAATAATGTAGAGTTACAACACTTAGGTGGAATTTTGAGAAAACGCTTACTTGGACCTATTTATAGAGGGAGAGAAAAAACTATGGGATTAAGAACAGATTATAATCCTTTTAACTGAAAGACAATATATGTGCATGTGTGTGTATGTACCCATTAATGTAGCTACAGTAGTTATAGTTATATAAATATATATAATGTGTATATAATAAATGTATTGACATATACATTTTTTAGGGTATATTGTATATGTATAAATATCCATAAAAGTCTTTTACAGAAATCCTATGCTTTCCTATATTGTTCTTGTTTTCATTGTTACAGAATTTTTTTTGTTTCACAGGAGATTATGGGTACCACTTTCATTGTTAGTTACTCAAAACAATAAGCTTAAAAACCAAAACCACTCTTGTCTTTCCATTAAGCTACTGTGAAGTCAGTGGCCATTAGGCCATTGCCATTAATTATAACATGTTTTGTGAACATTAATTTGTTAATAAAAATCCCCCTAGATTCTATAAGCATTATTTGATTGCATGCATTTGTGGGTTTTTTTGTTGTATTCTGCGAGGATAACATGCCACAGGGGACAGGACGCTCTTGAAGATAAAATGGCTGCCCATTTTAAGTGTTTTTAGAAAATGAAGCAGAAAGGTAAAAGGTCAGCAGATTGAATTATTACATGTCTGAACTGGAAAGCCAGATTCAATCATAACATTCAAAGTCCAGTTGAGAGCGAGAGGCTGAGATTGCTTGAAGCCACTTTCTGAAGGAAATCTGAGGAGGAAACATCTCTGTCCAAATGAGCTGGAAAAAATGCTGGCTGAATATACTCTCAGTTTGACTTTTTCAAGCACAGAAAACAGCAACATTACCCATAACAAACAGCACTTGTCTCCCTCACAGAAAGTAAGGATTGGATGGCAGCCAAAGGCAGTCTTGCTGTGAAAATAGATTAAAGAAAACCAAATACAGTATTGCAACATATGAAAGAAAAGAGGAAGAGTAAAAATGTGAGAAGACAAAAGAGAAAGCAAGTAGAGAGAGGAGAGCAAAAGAATGGGTGAAAAATGAATGAATACCTTAGCTGAAACTATCCATCTAATTTTATTGGTCTTGCATTGATTTGCAGACACATAGAGGGATTTTATTAGGAACTTGTGTAAGCAGAGGACAGAACACAGGATTCATAAACCTATAAATTAGTCTTGGTTCTAATATAGCTGAGGCCTCTGTTTCACCTTATCTCTCTGGGCTTACGTGTACTTATTTTTAAACAATAAATCAACCAGGAGAAAGGATGCTTTTGAGAAGATGAGCCAGATGGACCCTTGCAATTATGAGACCTCAGAGATGATGAAATGATGAATGCTTAATCCATGATTTTGTAAAGTTGTGGTTGTTCTGTTACCAA
Organism: Cryptoprocta ferox; assembly: GCA_028646485.1. Lineage (NCBI taxonomy): Eukaryota > Metazoa > Chordata > Mammalia > Carnivora > Eupleridae > Cryptoprocta > Cryptoprocta ferox. The sequence continues at coordinate 164,268,049 of CM053567.1, forward strand.
TGCACTTTATCAAAATCTAAAGGTAATAAACTTCTATGCTTTATACAGAAACAATTTCTAGAAGCAGTGTGACTTTATACAATTTATTTATTAGTAAAGAGAGAGCAAGGGACAAATATCGCCCCTTGTCCTCCCTTTTAAAAAGCAATTCACTGAAAACAAACAAACAAACAAACAAAAACAACAAAAAACTTGTCCAATGAAGTTTTTTGGAGTCTATTAACTTTTTATTAGATGTCATTACCACACACAGAAAATAGTACACAGTTATTAGTAGTCCAAAAATTGCTTCTTCCTTTAAAAACATATTGGTTACTTATTGTACAACTAAAATGGTTAGAATGGTAAATTTTATGTATATTTTACTACAATAAAAAAGTACCCAGGGGCGCCTGAGTGGCTCAGTTGATTAAGCCTCCGACAATGGCTCAAGTCATGATCTCATGGTCCGTGAGTTCAAGTCCCACATCGGGCTCTTTGCTGAAAACTTGGAGCCAAGAGCTTGCTTCAGATTATGTGTCTCCATCTCTTTCTGCCCCTTACCTGCTAGCACTCTGTCTCTCTCTCTTTTTCTCAAAGATAAATACATGTTAATTTTTTAAAGTACACAGCAATATATTTAAAGAATGAATATGTTAATGAAAAGCAAGCACCAAAGATAAGTTATTCACTTATCTGAGGTAGGATAAGATTGTGGGAGAGCATGCTAGTTTCCTCCAAAATATTACTTTTACAGTTTAAGTATATTCACTAAATCTTAAACATTTCTTTGAGCAACCTCACTGCAACAGAATTGCTTAGTTACCTTTAAAAACTACAGGTGCCCAGACATTGTCTCAAGGATTCATTGCAGTTGCTCAGTGGTAGGGCATATGCGGTCGGATTGTTCAATTGTAATGTGCAGCCAGGGTTGAGAGCATTGCTTAGGTTGCAGAATCCGTGAAGACAGGAACTGCATTTGTCATATCCACAAATGCTTCCCTAGTATATTGTCTGGCCAATTAAAATATCTGTGGGTTGAATGAAGAATTGAATAAACAAATGACCTTGTAGTGTATTTTACCTCTAAATTTAGCCTATATTAGATTTACTTTGAAGCTGGGAGAGCCATGCAGATTCCATAAAATCAGCCAGAAAACATAAAAGTAGTTTAAATAAACAAAAATTCAATTATCTCCTCTTCTCTATTACCCTACAATCCCTACCTTAGGACTACAAATATTAAAAGTTTCACACAATCTTTCAACCATTCTCTATTGGCATACAAATACACACAATTAAATATAAATATTTAGAAGATTTTTGTTTTGTTTTGCTTTGGTTTTAATAATACCACCCTGTTCTCCAGCCAGTTGGAATGAAAATATTCAAAATACTCTACATTTTTCTTCACTTAAACTTTTCTCAAGATCACACCATGAAGGACTAGTATACATTCTTTAGTAGACAAGTCAATAATATTCTAATATGTGTGTTTCCTAAGCCATTTAATTATATTACCTCCATTCACTTTGCTTCCATTTTCTCTTGTACACACTCCATTAATACTTCAGCTCCCACCATAACAGAGAAGCTAATGTCAAATTTTCAACTGCATCATTCTCCAACTGTGTGTAAGTTTCGACCACATCTTCACTCCTTTATTACAGCTGTTTTCACTTGACCCATAGGGCTACCACTCTCCCTTGTTTTTCTACTTAATTCTCTCTGAACTTTGTGGATTGTTCTTCATCTAATACAGCTATAAGATTTAAACTAAGATCCAAAGACTTTTCTTTTATATATACAACTATTCTCTTATTTCATTTAGTCATAGGGGTTTTCAGACTAGCTATATTATGACAGCTCCAGATTTTTGTATTCTGGGCTGACATTCTGTACAAATTACAGACCAATGTAGCTAGGTAGTCTGCGGATATCTCCAATTCTCCATCTCATAATTATCTCATACTTTGTCTGCGCTGAATAGAAATTTTGACTCTTTGCTTTATTTCCCCTTATATTCCCTGGTTTGGTACATGGCAATTCTATTCTTTGAGTTGTTAGGCCAAAACTCCTTAGGTTATCCTTAAATTTCTACTTTCTGTCACACTCTGCAACATTTTATTGGCTAATTATCTTTATTTAGAAACCTACCCAAAATACAACCATTTCCTAGTCAAAGACAACATCATTTTTCACCTGGAATATGGCAATAGTCCTCCACCTGTTTTCCCTGCTCCTCTCTTGGTCTCCTAAAATATTTTCTATATGTACCAGCAAGAGTGATCTTTTGAAAATATTAATCAGGTCATTGTATCCCTTTATGTGCTCCAAATTCTTAAGGGGTTTCCCATTTGATGTGGAATCTCATTCTTCACTCACTCAGATGCTGGCCCTATGTTATGTGTGATTCCCCAGTCACCTTATTTCCCCACACCCTCCTCTGCAACACACGCACTCTCTCTTCAGATTTCATTTTATACCATTTTCACTGTCATTTCCTCTGTTCCAGTACCTTCTCCCTACTTATGCTTACTTGAACACACCAAACATTCTAGTTTTTGAGTATTTACACTTACTCCTAACTTAGCTTGAGCTGTATTTGTGTTGGCATTTGCATGGCCCAATCTATCATTTCATTTAGGTCTCTGCTTAAACATCTCCTAATCAAAGAGATTTTCCCGATTATTCTAACTAAAATAATTCAATCAGAACTTGCCTTACTTAGCTTCATTTCTTTCAATTATCAATATTATCCCATCATAAGGTGTTTTATGTCATATACATATTTCCTTCAATATTGGTACTTTAAAAAGTAGAATAGATTTATGGAAATAGAATAATGTGGTCAATTCTCTCAGATAAGATCAGATTTCTTTCCAAAAATATTGTAGATTTCCACATGGCAAACAATATTATATATTTACCAATGCTATTATTACCAGTACTGGAGGAAGCTTGCTTGCTTCTCTTATTTTCTTGAGGTGATTTTAAAATACATCCACAAATTCTTTACTATTTGCATTCTAAAAACGTGGAAATTCCCTCTCTTTGAATGGGGACTGATCTTAAAAACTTCCAAATAATAGAATAAAGCAGAAATGATGATATGGACTTTTACTTATGGATATATATGTGTCGGTGTGCACATGACTAGACATCTACAAACAAAAATTCATATAAACATTAATAGTTTAATATTTTTATAACAGTGTCCAGCATTTAAAAATTAGGTAATACTTTAACTTAAATTTTATGTTAATTTATTTTTAAAAAATTTTTTAAGTTTATTTATTTTGAGAGACAGAGAGAGCAGAGGAGGGGCATAGAGAGAGAGAGGGAGAGAGAGAATCCCAGGCAGCTGACAGCATGGAGCCAAATGAGGGGCTCAAATTCATGAACTGTGATATCATGCCCTGAGCCAAAACCAAGAGTTGGACACTTAACCAACTGAGTCACCCAGGCGCCCCTTAATTTCAATATTTATACAGTTTATTTTTTTTATTCTTTTATCAGATGCCTATAGAATTATTTTAATATTCATGACTTAAAATGACTTGGGGCTTGTAAATATTTTTAATCTTGTTTAATGTCTCTATTTTGATCCCTTATGATCAAAATGTCATTTTGAATGTAGTTCAATTTATTCAAAGTGTTTTAAAGGAAATATTTAGGGGAAGGAGCTAAGATGGTGGAGTAGTAGGAGGGCCCTCGGCTTGCTTCCTCCCACAAACACAGCTAGATAAATATCAAATCATTCTGAATATCCAAGAAATCAATCTGAGGACTGACAGAATAAACTGCAGAGCAAGAGGGAGAGAAGAGGCCACATTGTGGAAGGTAGAAAGTTTGGAGACATGGTTTGGGGGACAAAAGGATCATGGGTGCTGCAGAGGGGACAGAGCCCTGTTCATGGAGAAGGGTGAGGGAGAAGGAGGGAAGAGTGCACAGGGGATCACACAAGGAAAACATTTCCCCAAAGCTAAGCCCTGGGAAAATGAAAGGTGCTGATTTTCATGGGGTTTTACAATGAGTGGAGCTCAAAGACTGGAGTTTTAGAGGCCTGTAGTGTGCCTGGTGTGGAGCCCTGAGGGCACTGCAGTATTCCTGTGGAGAAGCAGGGCAGTCTGAGGATCTCCTGGGAGACACTGGGAGAGATGGTTCCTCCTACTTGGAGCACATCTGAGAGAGATGGCATTGACTCTCTGGGAACAAAAGAGCTGGTAAAAGAAGCCATTTAATACCTCCCCCATCCCTCAGCATAGGCACAGAAACACCTATTGAAGGCAGCTGACCTGGACACTGGCACTTTGCTGACTTTACTCCAAATGCCATGCCCCTGAGCGTTGATGCTACTGACCTTCTGGAACAAACTTGCATCAGTCCCAGCATAGTGAAACCCTCCCCCAGAGGACCAGTACACATCCTTGCTCTACCAGGTCCCTACAGTTTGGAGTTTTAAAACAGCCAGCTTCCATGGGATGGACCCCAAGGGGCACTGTGTTGCTCAGTAGAGAGATGGCATGAACATAGACAAGGTGAAGGCAGCAAGCAGAAGGATGCATGGGACACAAAAGGCAATATTGTTTGGTATTCTGGGGGTGGCTTCCCAGACAATGGCAAAAGTGACCATCTCTGGGAAGGAAGAGGGGACTGGTGCCATTTTCCTCCCTAGCCCCTTCACATAAACTGACTTCAGTAAGCAGCACAGAGCAACAGTGGTGGGCTAAACCATTTTCATCAAGCCCCTCCTCCCTGCATCCGTTGGTCCTGCTTGTCTCAGGCAGTGTGCCTGAGAACCAGAGCAGCAGTCCCCTCCCTGAGTGGACCAGCACAAACTCTCCATATGCACCATGTGTACTGACCATAGAGTTCTGCAAATCTTCAGCACTAGTAGAAATAACCTCAGGTCTCTTTTAACAAGCAGATCAGAATATACCTAGTTAAAACTGGTCACATGACCTACTAGGTCCAAACATTCCCCACTGCAGGCAAGGAGAAACCCTGAAGGGGACTGACGTGAGGGAAAGAGCAGCCAAAACACAGTAGCAGAGGGCACAGAGCATACACCAGAGACACTTCCTGAAGTGCCAGGACCTGGACAATATATGCCTTCTTCATAAAGCCATTACTCTCAAGAGCAAGAAACATAACAGGCTTTTCTAACATACATAGGACAAAGAGTTAGACAAAATACCAAGATGGAAGAGTTTATCCCAAAAGAAAAAAAAACAAGAAAAGGCCACGGCCAAGGATCTAATCAAAACAGTTATAAAAATTATGCATGGGGGCGCCTTGGTGGCTTAGTTGGTTAACCGTCCAACTTCAGCTCAGACCATGATCTCACAGTTCATGAGTTTGAGCAACACTTTGGACTCTGTGGTGACAGCTCAGAGCCTGGAGCCTGCTTCGGATTCTGTGTCTCACTCTCTCTCTGCCCCTCCCCCACTCAAGGTCTGTCTCTCTGTCTCTCAAAAATAAGTAAACATTTAAAAAAATGCATGATCCAGGTTTAAAGCAACAATAATAACTATACTAGCTAGGCTTGAATAAAAGCACAGAAGATACCAAGGAGACCTTTACCACAGAGATAAAAGGCCTAAAAAACTAGTCAGGCCAAAATGAAAAATGCAATAACTGAGACTTGAAAAACACTGGATGTAATGACCACAAGGATAGAAGAAACAGAGGAATGAATAAGTAATATAGAAAATAAAATTATGGAAAATATTAAAGCTTAAAAGAAGAGGAAAATAAAAATATTAATCTTGAATGTGAACCTAAGTAACTCATTGACCTCATAAAGCATAATAACACTAATATCATAATAGTCTCAGAAATGGGAGAGAAGGGAAAAAGGGCAGAAAGTTTATTTGAGGGAATTATAGCTGAAACTTCACTAATCTGGGGATGGAAACAGGCATCCAAATCTAGGAGGTACAGAGAACTCCCATCAAAATCAACAAAAGTAGGCCAACACCAAGAAATATCATAGTTAAATTTGCAAAATATAGAGCAAAGAAAAATCCTAAAAACAGCAAGACAGAAGAAGTTCCTAACTTAAAATGGAAGACAAATATGGTTAGCAGTAGATCTTTCCACAGAAGTTTGGAAGGCCAGACGGGAGTGGCATGATATATTTAATGTACTGAATGGGGAATATATGCATCCAAGAATACTTTATCCAGCAATGCTATCATTCAGGATAGAAAGAGAAATAAAGAGTTTGCCAGACAAACACAAGCTAAAGCAGTTCATGACCACTAAACCAGCCCTACAGGAAATAATAAAGGAGACTCCTTGAGTGGGAAAGAAAAAACAAAAGCAACAAAGACTAGAAAGGAACAGAGAAAAATCTCCAGAAACAATGATAAAACAAGTAATAAAATTGCACTAAATTCATATATATGGGTAATCACTGAATTTAAATGGACTAAATGCTTCAATCAATGGACATAGGGTTTCAAAATGAATAAAAAAAACAGGCCCCATCTGTATGCTGCCTACAAGAGACTCATTTTAGACCTATAGTCACATCAAGATTGAAAGTGAGGGAATGGAGAACCATTTATCATGCAAATGGATGTAAAAAGGAAACCAGAGTAGCAATATGTATATCAAACAAACTAGATGTTAAACCAAAGACTGTAACAAGAGATGAAGAAGGACACTATGTCATAATAAAGGGCTCCATACAACAAGAAGGTCTAATAATGTAAATATTTATGTCACAAACTTGAAATACCCAAATATATAAAACAATAACAAACATAAAAGAACTCAGTGATCATAATACAATAATAGCAGGGTACTTTAACACCCCACTTACAGCAAAGGATAAATCATCTAAACAAAAAACCAATAAAGAAACAATGACTTTGACACATTGGACCAGATGGACTTAACAGAAATATTCAGAACATTTCATACTAAAGCCAAAGAATACACATTCTTTTCAAGTGCACATGGAACATTCTCCAGAACAGATCACATACTAGGTCACAAATCAGGTCTCAACCAGTACAAGGAGATTGAGATCATACCAAGCGTATTTTCCAATCACAGTTCTATGACACTTGAAATCAACCAGAAAAAATTTGGAAGGACCACAAATACATGGAGGTTAAACAACATGCTAATAAATAATGAATGGGTCAAGTAGGAAATTAAGAAAAGAATAGCAAATACATGGAAACAAATTAAAATGTAAATGCGATGGTCCAAAATCTTTGGGATGTGGCCAAAGGGGTCATACGAGGGAAATATATAGCAGTACAGGTCTACCTCAAGAAGCAATGAAATCCTCAAATACACAATGAGCTAGAAAAAGAACAAAAATGAAGCCTAAAACCAGCAGAAGAAGGGAAATAATGAAGAGAAGAAGTAAATAATATAGAAACAACAAACAGTAGAACAGATCAATGAAACCAGGAGCTGGTTCTTTGAAAAAGATAATGAAATTGATAAACCCCTAACCTATCAAAAAGAGAAAGGGCACAAATAAAAGCAAAATGAAAGAGGAGAGATCAAAACCAACACCACAGAAATACAATTATAAGATAATATTATAAAAATTATATGCCAACAAATTGGGCAATCTGAAAGAAACGGATACATTTCTAAAAAGGTATTAACTACCAAAACTGAAATAGGAGGAAATAGAAATCTTGAACAGACGGATAACCAGCAAAGAAATTGAATCCATAATCAAAAATCTCACAACAAACAAAAGCCCAGGGCCAGATGGCTTCCCAGGGGAATTCTATCAAACATTTAAAGAAGAGTTAATACCTCTCCTTCTCAAACTGTTCCAAGTAGAAATGGAGGTGAAACTTCCAAACTCATTCTGTAAGGACAGCATTACCTTGATTCCAAAACCGGATAATGACTCCACTAAAAAAGAAAACTACAGGCAATAATCCTGATAAACATGGACAAAAAATTCTCAACAAAATACTATAATATTGAATCCAATGGTACATGAAAAGTAACATTCATCACAATCAAGCAGGATTTATTCCTGGGATGCAGGACTGGTTCAATATTCTCAAATCAGTCAACATGATACACCACGTTAGTAAAAGAAAGGATAAGAACCATATGATCTTCTCAATAGATACAGAAAAAGTACAGCATCCATTCTTGTTTAAAAAAAAAATCTTTCAACAAAGTAGGAATAGAGGAAACACACCTCAACATCATAAAGGCCATACACAGAAGAATCACAGCTAATATCATCCTCAATGGGGAAAAACTGAGAGTTTTCCCTCTACAATCAGGAATAAGGTACGGATGTCAACTCTCACTGTTGTTTTTTAACATAGTACTGGAAGTCCTAGCCTCAGCAATCAGACAACAATTCACTTGGTCACCTACCTTTTCAGAAGCATCCCAGAAAAGCCCCATCTAGATTTGCCACTACAAAAACCCTTTCTATTAATTTTGTAGAATAAGTTTTAAGAATTTTTCTGGGAAGAGATAAGAATATTTAGAAGAATATACTTTAGAAGAATATAGTTTAAACTATCAAAAATACAGTTTCATAAATTATAATTTTTTGATAGTTCTCTCTTTGCAAAGATTTTATGTAAGGTAGGTATTTGGGGAAAAGTAATAAATGTTTCCCTTTGTATCTTAATTACCTAATTTTTTTTTCTGAGAATCCTGCTTTTCCATGATAGATTGAATGTCTTAAATTAAATTTAGTTTTTGTAACTCAATATGTAGTATACTTTATATTCATGCAATATATTTATCACATATTTAGTTACTATTTATTTAATACATTTATCATAATTGCTTTTGTAACTTATATTCATGTTGGTTCACTGAACTATTTTATTTATATAATTAACTTCATAAATTAATATCCACCCTCTCCCTACCCCAACACCACCACCATTAGTTTTAAGGTAATCAAAAATGAGAAATAAGATGTTTGGGAAAATGAGAATGCTAAAGCTCCTACTCTTTTTAGTCCGTGCTACTAGGTGGAAAAAAGCCAAATGTTATTGATCAAATTCCCAAAATTTATGCTAGGAAAAGTTATTTTGAGTGAAAACTTCCCAACAAGTTAAAAGTTAAAACTCACAACATGTAAATGCTTATTTCATCTCTCTTTTTGGATTTGTTGTTCTTCTGGAATTAGAAGTGTGGGTCAGGTCCTTTTATTTTTTCATATGAGAGATAGGATCTGTATTTCCTCTGCTTTCTTCTATATCTCTCATTTCAACTATTAAAAAAAACAACCATACTTTTTCATGGAGCAATGGGCCATTATCTTTTCCCTTTAAGGTCTTCTCTTTCTTTCCAATAGATAGAAAAATAAAAACAGGCTTGGGAGCCACCGTGCTTCACTTTCTCAACATCCCTGGACTGGTCCTCCGATCAGTCTTTTCATACAGACTATGACAAATGTCCTCTTCTATGTTTTTTTCTTTTTTTCTTTTTTTGTTGCTATTTGCAGCCCTGGGATGGAATGGTTTCAAGAAAAAATAAGGTTTGTATTAGGGGTGGGGTATAATCTGGTTGTTGAAATCTAACCACTTAAAGCCAGTGGAGTCTGAGACATAATTCAGGATAATTCTCTCAAGTTCATTTTGGAAGTTGGAACTACAGCTTTAAAAGGGATATTTTGTTCCATTTCCTTGTGTACTTCCTCTAGAATTGAATAATCTGGTTTTGTTCAGTTCCATGGAGTTTTGTTTAAAAATAAATATAGAATGTTTATTGTGTTGACATGCAGACATGGATATGCTATATATTGTTTTATGTTGTGTGTGTCTAAGTTGTGTCTAATTGTTAATTGTAAGGTGTGTTATATTAAAACAAATTAGAAAACTAAAATTAAAATTGAAATTGTTTTATTTGTATGCATCTGGCATTTGATTCCTAGATATTTTAATCAGTAATGTTTCATAACACCTATCCATCAATCAAAATGTAAAACTCTCTAAAGCTATTTGATATTAGCTATTTTAGTAGCAGAACAAAATTACTATAAACACATTATCAGCCTTTGAAGAATTCATAAAACATCTTTCTATATGTCATATAAAATTAAGATCCTGGAAACTCTTTCTTGTTACCCAGAACATAAACACTGTGTCAAAAACAAATCTCTCAGTAGTTCTATATGCAAACATATTAAATGTTTTAAGTTGAAACCGGCATCATGCTGTAATTTTTATTTGCATTTATTCTTTATAGATTTATATATTTAAATTAAGATATTTTTAAAGTAATGGTACATACTCTTCCTTATATCCTGTGCTCTCCTAAAAATAAACATTTTAGGGTATCACTTATTAAAATTATTAAAGTATAATATTTAATGAAAATTCACAAATCAAAAATGTATATGATTAATTTTCAAAACCTGAGAATGCTTATTACATGGCTAGCAACTAGATCAAGAAACAAAACATTACCATAACCCAAAAATATCCCCATAACCTTTCTTCTAGACAATACTTACCATAGGTAATCATAAACTTGATTTCCACAATCATGGATTAGTTTTGACTTTTTTGAACCCTAGATGAGTAAAATCACATAAAATGTGTCTTTTGTATCAGAATGCTTTTACTCGTATATTTGTGAAAATAATCCATGTTATTGTATGATTGATAAAACAAATGAACTTCTAATAGAATCAAATTTTCTCATTTTTGGAGGTATTCCATCCTGTTTATGAAAAATAAACTTACATAATCATATGACTATAGTCCATTTATTGTTTTAAATTTTATTTTTCAATCATTCACAGTTAGTTCTATAATCCATATGAAATTGATTTTTGACAGAATGTGAGATAAGAACAAGAATTCCTTTTAATCTTCTTTTGATCTCATATATTGAAAAATTTACTTGTCGCTTGCTGCAATGAAGTATTATCTTTGTCATATATCAGATGATTCTTTATGTGTGTGTTCCTTTATGGATTGTATTTCTTTTCTGTTATATTCATATAGTTGTTTCTACTTGCTTTAATTTCATGCTGTTTGAATAATGATAGTTTTATAATAAGTTTTTATATCTGATAAGGTCTGTCTAAAAATAACAATTTTTAACATTTTAGCAATTATTTATATAATTTATTCTATTAGGCTCCTTAAGATTACATCTAACTCCCATATTTTAGCAAATCCACTTCTGATAAATTATATTTATCTACTCATCCATCCTTATATGCTATAGATACTGTTCTTAGCTTCATATATAGATCAATTGGTTTATATCAGTGGCTCTCTGACTTTTTTCCCCCTCAGTAATCATTTAAGGACTCTAAGGAGCTTTATTTATGTTTATTAACCAATTTATGTTTCATCTATTAGAGACTAGAATTGACAAATTTTTGATAATATTTAGTAAACAGTAGTATAAAACACAAATTATTTTTAGCCAAAACATCATATTTTTTAACAAAGCAAAAAAAATATTGAAGAGTGGACTTATTGTGACATTTTTAAGATATCTTTAGTATCTGGCTTAAGTCTACGGTCATACCTGACCCTGAACATGTCTAATCTCCTCTGACCTCGAAAACTAACCAGGTCAGGCCTGGCTGGTGCTTGGATGGGAGACCACCTTGGGGATACTGAGTATTTTGGGCTTTAACGTAAAAAGATCTAACTAAAAAGAAGATAGATATATTCTCCTATCTGCTTCTTCATTCAATCTGTTATATGCAGTTTTTGCATGAAGAAAAAAGACCTCCTACAGATGAGTTTAAAAAGGGAAAATGTTAGCCATCTGTATGTAAGCCTTTCTAGATAATTTTGTGTCTTCTTCTTTGATACTATGCTAGAACTCAGAAAATGCTAGTTTCTTAAATGCTAGTTAGTTACAGTGTAAGGGATGAAAATATATCAACGAACTTTCTATACTCCATTATTTTAAAATCCGTGTTTTGGGGGCATCTCGGTGGCTCATCCAGTTAATCATCCGACTTTGACTCAGGTCATGATCTCACAGTTCATGAGTTCAAGCCCCACATCAGACTCTGCTGACAGCTCAGATCCTGGAGCCTGCTTCAGATTCTGGGTCTCCCTCTCTCTGTGCCCCTCCCCAGCTCACGCTCTGTCTCTCTCTCAAAAATAAATATTTAAAACATAAATAAAATTCAAGTTTTTATTGTACTTTGAATAAAATTTTTACACATTTCAGGTATTATATCCTATCTATGCTTTGTTTATTTGGAAAATATTGGACCACTGAGTTATATAGATCTTCCAATAGTCAACTTCTTTTTTTATGGTGTTTTTTTTAAATAAACCAATTTTGATAATGTTATCACCAATCTCATCAGTAAATCTTCAAATTTTGGAAAGCTATCAAGCTCATAGTGGTAGATAAAAGTTTTCCAAAATACTAATTTTTATGAGAAAGCTCAAATTTTACCATTGATAACAACTAGTTCTCTCTTGCTTTAATTGAAGATACAGGTTTATTTCATTCATTTTCAAAAATCTAAGGCTCTGTTTATTCAGTAGCCCAGTGTTTCAGTAACCATTGTTTATCTGTTTTGTCATTCTACCAAGCAAAAATGGTTTACTTTGAAAAGAGTTGTTTTTTCCAGTCACAAATCAAACTATCATACAAGTGGCTTTCTGGGACATTTATCATGCTTGGGTGTAGATCAGAAAATTTTTTTTAATGCTTTATTTATTTCTGAGAGAGAGAGAGAGAGAGCATGAGTAGAGGAGGATCAGAGAGAGAGGGAGACACAGAATCTGAAGACAGTCTCCAGGCTCTGAGCTAACTGTCAGCACAGAGCCTGATGCAGGGCTTGAACCCACGAACGCGAGATCATGACCTGAGCCGAAGCCGGGCGCTCAACTGACTGAGCCACCCAGGCGCCCCAGAAATTTCTTAATTCATTCTTCCCATTTTGTCAGACAGAACATTAAAAAGACCTGTGCTCAAAAATGAGAAAGTTGTTAAGGAGTGAGATTGTTAGGAGTCCTCGAAAGGGTGTGGACAGTACTTTGGGAACTGCTGGTATAGATGAAGAAGAGAATCCTTTCTGGCTGTCAGGCTTCAGAACCTGTATTCTTGATCACTATTACACTGTATCTTTAATTAGTCTACCTTTAATAATTTAATTGCAGCACCTCCTCATCTCATCATCAGTATTCAAGCTTGAACAACTTACAATGGTTTGGAAGTTTTATTCTTCATTAACTTTCTCTAATTGACTTATGTATTCTCCTAAAGAAAGAAAATTTTCCTTCTTTCTTCCCTTAAATTGCCTAATACTTTTGGATAATATTCTTACGTGTTCTATCGGGGAAGTCCATACAGATTTTTTTTTTTTAAATATAGGCAAATCATAGTGGTATCTTTTTGTCTTAAGCAAAAGTCTCTGGCCCAATTATGGAAGACGGAAATAGAAATGAGGTTGCTGACTATGGATATCTGTTGAGCAAACAGTTATCACTTGTTTTAAACATACTAGTGCCCAGAACTGAGGCAGACAGACAGATGGAGACTAGATAAAATAAAGCTGTGTAAGTTCCATTGAGAATGGAGATATATATATAACTTTTTGTTTTCTCTTTACAGAAATTTTATAGAAATCTCTTCCTAGCAAAAGTTATTTCACAAAATTTATAGCTCACATAATCATATTAAAAGAGAGAGAGAGAATACAAGGTTCTAAGATTTTTTGTTTCTGATATTTTAAATGGTCTCTTGCCTTTCATACCAGAACCCGATAAGCTTTCAGGCATCAATTTCACAATGGAATTAACAGTGTTCTATAAAAGTATATTTGTCTGAATACTTCTTTCATTTAAATTTCACTAAATTTTTAAAGATCAATTTTATTTCTATATTTTGCATTAGACAACAGTTATGATTATGCAGGAATAATTTTTTTGGTTTATTCTTTCGGCATTGTTCTTTTCTCCACCTTTAACTATTTGTTATTATATTGAGAGACGAGGCTAATTTTCATTCAATATATTGAAATTAACTTACCAAAAGGTTATTTCAAGGAGGAAAACAAATTTTTCAGAAATATCTTTGGTTTTAAGCACTTTTTCATGATGTATTAGTAAATAAGACACATATCATGACAAAAGTGGTCATTGTGCTTCAAGGATAATACATTGTTTACCAAAATTTAAGTTTGAAGCGTACATTCAATATCGTCCTGTGGAGATCTCAAATATATTGATTAGAATTCTAATGAAAGTCATATTTTCCAATCTAGCTTAATGTTGTAATATAAGCATTTAAATAGACAATCTCAACGAGGCCTGGAGACTATGATCAGTAATAACCCTATGGGACTAGAATCTAGGCAAAAGTCATATGGAGATCTTATTAGACCATTAGTTAATTGTTTAGCTGGATCAAGAAAATAGCACATTATCAAAGGCTAACAAAATACAATGTTCAGCATCCACAAAATGAGCATCGACAGAGCTCAAAGAAAAGTCAATACTGTTTTTCAAATTGATTCTTGTAATCATAATATTTCATATAATTAAAGTTGATAATCTGGAGTCTTATACTGCAGAAAATTTGATGGCTTATTCTTAACCATCTCTATTAATGAACATTCTGTCTTTCTATTTAATCAAACCAAAACACCCAGTCTACTTTCAGTTTTCTATTCTATCATATCCTACTTGTAAGCCATGAAACTGCATCCACAAGTCTACCATTTTGTAACCACTACTGTTTCTCTAATGTTACCATGCTGTCTAAGCCTTTTGAACTGATTCGCCTGTATCTATTCTCATATCCTGCAAACTGTTTTCAGTGTAGCCGCTGGTGTGATTCTTCAAAGACAGATCAAGCCAAACCCTGCTCAAAATCCTCCAATGTCTCCCTATTTCACTCAGAGAAAGAAAAACCAAGCCAACACCCTCACAGTGGTATGTAGTATTTGACCATAATAGGACCCTCAGTTTCTTCTGATTTTATCTTCTACTATTCCTTCTTAATCAACAGTTCACCCACATCTTCTCCTTTATGTAATTTAAACATTCCAGGTATACCCCAACCATAAATGCCTTGCACTGGATATTGCTTCTACCTGGACAGAACTTTCCTCAGATACTCACTTAGGAAGTGACTTTTCCTCTTTCAAATCTTTGCATAAATATCATCTTCTCCAAGATGCCCCACCTTAACCATCTGATTTAAAGTTGTGACCTTTCCCTGTCCCTTGACATATTGGTGTGTATGATTCAATGTACCCTTCTCCATTTCTTTCCCTTCAGTAACACTTATAACCTTCTATTTTGCTATGCAATTTATTGTTTGTTATGTTGTTTGTATAAGCTCTGAGGGCTAGATTTTTTTAAATCTCTTGCTCAATGATGCATTTCAAGTGCCCAGAACAGTGACTTAATGTGGTAGACATCCAATAAGTATCCAAGAGAATGAATGGAAGGATGATAACCCAGCATCTGCATCTTGATTGCTTGCTGAACAGGAGATATTTTTGTGTGTGGGGGACTCTTGATAGCAGAGGGCAAACCAGATGGTCAGAATGTTCACTAACTGCGATAAGGCATTTATAGTATATCTTGTTAGAGTGAAGTACAAACTGATGGCTGTGCTTTGCATTTCTATGGGAATAGGCTGTATTTTGGAATCCAAACAATGTGTTAATTTATAACATTATATATTTTCTTTAAAATTTCTCATTAATAATTCCTGGGCTTTTTACACAGTAGTAAATTTAGGGACATTGGGCAAAATGTGAAAATGTTTTAAATATATTATATATCAATACTCATGACAAAACTCCTAGAATTTGAATAATTACAAATTATTTGATAAAAATTTAAACAGTATTGTAATGGAATTAAATATAATACTCTTTATATTATGTGATATCAAGAAACCATACATATGTACATACAAATTATAGATGCATTTGAGAACCATAAAATATCTGAAGAAATGATCTTGAAAATAAGTAAAATATCTGAATTGTACCATCTAAGTGATTTGAAGTTAAGTTTCACTATAACCATTCTTATATTAATAGAATACTTGAAAATTTTCCTTTGGAAATAAAAAGGAACATTATCACTGGATATTTTCTGATACTTCATAGTTTCAAATTACCCCATGGAATAAATAAGGTCTATATTTGAGAATTTTGATATACAGGAAGCAGAGAAACAGAGGAGGTTTTTTTTGATTTTTCTTTTTTTTTTTTTTTTTTAACTTTACAGTTTATTGTCAGGTTAGTTTCCATATAACACCCAGTGCTCTTCCCCACAAGTGACCTCCACCAAGACCATCACCCCCCTTTACCTTTTCCCCTTCCCCTTCCCCCCTCAGTTTGTTTTCAGGATTCAAGAGTCTCTCATGTTTTTTCTCCCTCCCTCTCCCTAACTCTTTTTCCTCCTTCCCCTCCCCATGGTCCTCTGTTGGGTTTCTCCTGTTAGACCTATGAGTGCGAACATATGGTATCTGTCCTTCTCCGC
>CM053567.1:164284987-164346813 GCA_028646485.1 Cryptoprocta ferox
GTTGGGTCTCTGTCTGGTTTGGGAATCAAAGTGATGCTGGCTTCATAGAATGAGTTTGGAAGTTTTCCTTCTATTTCTATTTTTTGGAATAGTTTGAGAAGAATGGGTATTAACTCTGCTTTAAATCAGAGGAGGTTTTTAAAATCTTTAAGAGGAATAATATTATGTCCTCTCACCTTAGCTAAATTAAAAATAAAAGTCCATATGCTATCAAGTACATTAGCAGTGGATACTTATTATTGATTTTGCTAATAACTCTTTCTTTGCTTTTGCATGTAGTAATGATAGTAACAGTGACAGTAGCATTAAGAGAAGAAATAGCAATAAAAATGCATATTGGGTATGTACTATGTGCCAGTCATTATGTTAAGTGCTGTACATATGCCAGTTTTTCCTAATGCTTGGGGATAATGCTAAGGTGACTTCTGAAAATTGAATACTGTTTTTTTTTAAATCATTGTGAAACTGTTATGGAAACAAAACATCATAAGGCAGTATTATTTGAAAATATAAACTATTTGCTTTTCTTTATTATGGAAAATATTCATCTTTGAACTTTATTTGTGAGAAAAAATTTGCATTCTATATAGATCAATGTGCCACTGATCAGTGTCACCCAGATACTTGCATTGAAAATGCAAGTAAGGATGTCTAAGGTTTTGTTACATACATTTAGTAAATGTCATTTTGAGAGACTATGGCTCTAAATTATGTCCATGTGACAGGTTTTAGGGAAGGAAGAGTTCAAATGACATCATAGCATGTGAACTTTGTTATTTATGGTTTGTACTAGAACTCAATCATGCTGGATTATTAGCATTTATTAGCATATTATTAAACATTTATTAAATGCTTTTTTTGTTTTTTGCATTGATTTCTTTTGTCTGTTTTTGAGAGAGAGAGAGAGAAAGAGAAGGAGAGGGAGAATCTCATGCAGGCTTCGTGCCCAGTGCAGAGCCAGACATGGGGCCCAATCTGATGACCGTAAGATCATGACCTGAGCCAAAATCAAGAGTCAGTTTGCTTAATGGACTGAGCCACCTGGGTGCCTCAGGAATAGTTTTAAGAGTACATGCTTTAAAGTTAGTTTATAATAAGAAAAGTAAAATGCTATCAAAATCAAGTAAGCAAATCATTATCAAACCGTCTGAAGAAGGTGCCCTTAACCGTAGCATGTTCAGTTTGTACACAAGCAAATATATGAAGCTATTTTAATACTGAGCAAGACAGTTTGATGGTAAACCTCAAAACTGCTATTGACTCTTTATATAGACTAAAGCAATCAACATGTGGATTTACCAGTTATTTCAAATTAGTTATATTGAAAGATCTCAATTTTCAAAGTCATTCTTAAAGACTACTTATTAAGAGGTTACTTTCTGCAAAATAATATAGAGCTCAGAAAGAAAAATATATTAAGATTCTAATCAGAAAAAATTAATTCATATAACTACTTTTGGATTATATTAGCCAATAATAAAGAATGACCTGCTTTAAATGGAAGGCAGGGAGCTAATCTGGACATCCTATACAAGCCTATGTAAGAAATAGTTTGTATTTATGTTCTAAACTTCCTTATCTACTGTGGAGATTGCATCAAATTGTGCATAATTTTTTTTTCTAAAAAGAGATTTGTTACCTAAAAATAATCTCTTATTCTATGGTACTTATTTATTTTGAGAGAGAGAGAGAGAGAGAGAGAGAGAGAGAGAGAGAGAGAAAGCACAAGTGAGGGAGGGGCAGAGAGAGAGGAAGGGAGAGAGAATTCTAAGCAGACTCCCCACTATCAGGGCAGAGCCCAATGTGGGGCTCGAACTCATGAATCATGAGATCATGACCTGAGCTGAAGTCCACAGCTTAACTGACTGAGCCACTGAGGTGCCCCTCTAAGAAATAGCCTCTTATACATACTTTAAAAAATTGCTTGCAATCAAATTAATTATGCCTATGCTATTATGCTTCAAGGGATCATATTCAACAGTGGTTAGTACATAGAATCAGAAACAGACAGCCTAGTTTGCTGTGCAGTTTCCCTCTAGCATACCAGGAGATCTTGACTAATACATGCAACCTCTCTGTCCTTCAGAGTTTACTGTGTATAAAATGTGGGAAGATAATAGTAGCTCCCTACCATATAAGATTGCTGTTAAGATACAATTATAAAAAAAATGTGAAGTGTTTGCAACAGCACTGGCACATAGTAGGGATATAAGATTTAGCAAACATTTATACTAAATATCATATATAACAAAGATCTAAAATGTCATATGATATGTAAGGTATACTGCATGATTATATAATATGCAATGCATGATATAAAATATGTAAAACATATATTTAACATATATGTCACACGTATTTAATCCATATAAATATATATGACATTGGGGAAAATTGAAAAATAAAATAAGAGCATAAGACATTTTTTTAGCACAGTAGAGTTTAATATTGAATTAAAACAACAGAAAATACAGGTTTATAATATATGACATTGGATACATTTATTTTTGCTACTTTGATATCTTCAATTTAATTAAGTATATGGAAGTTTGTATTCAGAAATTTATGATTGTACCATCAACATTTTGTGGTTGCTTTTTGCTAATTAATAACTGACAAATATAATTGTTTTAACAAAAAATAAAGGACAATGTATAAGCAGTTCCTGATATATATTGATCTTACATATAAACTATATAGGATCACCTTAAGATCTGTTATGTCTATGTTATTCCACCTTAGGCTATAGCTTTGTGCTCCCTAAGGAAGAGCTTGAAGAGACTTAAAGCTTCTTAGAAGCTGTGCACTCAGTAAAGAAGGAGAAAAGTTGACCCACTTTCAAAAGAAATCACCTTTAGAGTAGTTGTGGTTTGGCAGACCCCCAATATGGCTATCACAAAATGTGTAACCTTCCTCCACCCCCAAAATTCAGCATTACAGCATATACTAATTAACTTGATTTAACTTTGGTAAACTCTGTCAATTTTTTATGAATTAGAGATTCATTTGGTTTTCATCAAATAGTCTATTTAGAAGAAAAAAGACATTTTTGTCTCAAAGCTAGAACCTTAGCAAATATGGAGTATACCATTAGGTATACTCTAGTTCTATAGAATTAATTTTTACCAAATATCTAATGAAATTTTCTGAAAGACTGAAAGTGTTGCTCAGTGAAAAGGAAATTTAAGATAATTTGTAGCAGAAGCTATGTCAAAAATGGTTTACTAATCTCCAATTTAAAGTTATTTTCAGGAGGACATAGACATCTAGGGAGAACAGCTCTAAGAAGAATGAAAAAGGAAGAAAGAGACAGATTTAATTTTAGTGTATTAAGCAATATATTATAAGGACCTTGTCCAGGACCCTTTATGACATTTACTTATATATCATTGTTTCTGTTAAGAAAATGCATTTTTAGTTTTATACAGCAATAATACAAACATAGTTGTGAAAAAAATGTGTTCACAATTTATAGAAAATTTGTACGTAAAATTTGCAGTAGATTTGGTTTCTTATGGGTGGGAGTAGAAAGTTCTATAGATTATCTAAAGCTTTTCTCTCATATTTGCCAACAAGAAGCTTACAAGATTAATTTTCAGCAGAAATAATATTTTTCATATGTTTCTTTTTTTATGTTTATTTATTATTGAAAGAGAGAAAGCATGAGAGCAGGGGAGAGGCAGAGAGAGAGGGAGACAAAGGAGGATCTGAAGCATAGAACCTGTTGTGGGGCTCGAACCTACAAACCCTGAGATCATGACCTGAGCCAAAGTTGGATGCTTAACCAACTGAGCCACTCAAGAGTCCCATTTTTCAGATATTTCAATGAAGTTTTAGTTTACTTCTGCTTACCTACACAGTAAACAAGAAAATAAAGCAGAAAACAAAGCAACAGAATTAAACTTTGGGACATTCTCATGCTGAAAATCAACATTAGGAGCAAATAAGAGGGTACTTTTTTGATACCAGACTTCTCTGGCCTTGTGCAGAAGTAGATTCAATGAGTCATTCAAAGTCCTTCACAGTAAGGAGTTCACCACTCAGGAAAGAGAAAAAAAATGTCTCAAACATAAGATCTCCACTGGACTTGGCTTTGGGTAAATCATTATCATTCAAGATGTTTATCTTTCACCAAAATACAACTCTGTAGGGCAGCTTTTTGTCTACTTTCCAATAAAATGTTAAATTCATTTCAAACAATCTAAATGAAAGATGTCTAATAAACGATAAATATGAACTCATTCATTAATTTACTCATTCATTTATTCAACCATGCAATACACATCCTCCATTGCATTATATATTAGGAATATAAAGGAGAAAAGAAATATACTCTCTATGCTCAAAGAGTTCACAATAGTAGGTGAAACAAAAAGAAAAAGAAAAACTGATTAAAATGTGGTATAGAATATGAAATTATATCACTTATTTAAGTTAAAGAACAGAATCCTGTTGCAGTTTTTAAGGGGAGTTTTATTGATGAAGTGCATAGGACCCATTAGGTAATAAAATATATACTTTAACTGTGTGCCATATTATTCAATCAATGAAATATGAAGCTATGTAACTTTTAATTCTTAATATCTGCACCATTTTTAATATTTATATTATTAAATTAAACATGTTTATTACAAGATTAAGAAGATTTCAACATGACTAAATTATCTGAACAACCTAAGAGTTAATGGATAAGGAAAATTTTTTGAAGAATTTAGTATAAAAAATACAGAGAAATAGCCATTTACTTATTGAAGAAATAAAATTTAACTGGTTACTTTTTTTTAATCCAATTGTAATATGAAACAGCTAAACATAAGAAAAAAAAGTGAGTTTATGGGAGTTTTTAAGAGGAGAATATGTCACTTCTCTTTAACAAGATTGAGAAGAAAGATAAAAGTTAATATGAGAAAAAATCTTGCATACAAACAATCTAGTAAAAACAATAATTTTGTAAATTTCAGAAGAGTCTGGGTGGCTCTGTTGGTTGAGCATCTGTCTTTGGCTCAAGTCATGATCTCACAATTCATGAGTTCAAGCTCCACATCTGGCTTTCTACTGTCAGCAAGGAGCCCACTTGGGATCCTCTGTCCCCCTCTCCCTCAGCCCATCCCTGCTCGCACTCTCAAATATAAATAAATATTGATAAATATTTATTTATAATAAATAAAACTTAAAAAAAAGAAGAGTTCTTATTCATAAGTTGAATAGCAAATGGAGATTCTTTAATGTGTGGCCATAGAGTTAAGCAGAGACATTTGACTATGTAATCCCTCAAAATGTCCCATCTATGGAAATAAAAGTGGTTTTAATACACACATATGGCTAAACATGTTGTGAGCCATATAGACTATTCATTGATTTTACCTTTTAAATTAGTCAAGTTTTCATTTTTAATACTTTTTAAATTTTCCAATTACTATCAAATTTTTGTAATTAATACATTATTAAGAAAATGAACATCACATTCAAAGTGCCAGAAACATGGGTGTTTTTTTTGGTTGGTGCACTTCTATAAAATTGGCGAAGTATGAAGAAAACAAAAAAAAATGGAAAGTGAATAGTTAAAAGTAAAGAAACTGTATACTGCTAACATTTATTGGAAATAGAGTTTTAACTATTTGAATTAATAAATTAAAAAAGGTTCATTGTGAGGAATGGAGATATTTCAACATAATTTATATTCCCTGAAAAACATAATTTGCTTTGTGGGTAAGTGTAAAATTTTATTAAAGAATCTAGTTTAAAAAAAGATATAAGTGGATGTTTACCTGTAAAAAGATATAGGTCTTGTTAATATCTTTGAATCTACCACAGTAATAGATGCCTTATTATTCTGAGAACCTGAATAATCCTTAAAATTCCATATTTCTTTGCTAATTCTCACCAAGTAATGATGATGTGGTCAGTTACAATAGTTGGTCTACTGTGCCAACTTGTGGGTAGAAATATAGGCCACTAGTCACTGCAGAGTTTGGCTCTGTTACACAGAAGTTTTCCCTGTTTCTTAAGTTTATTATTTATGCAGGAGTCATACCCATGATCTGTGTTTTGTTGCAAAAAAAAAAAAAATTTCCCTGTTGGTGAAGATTATTCTTTACCCAGGAGTCACACTCATGGAAGAAGATCAAGTACTAGCACATTCTGCCAAAAAATGATAAGAGCTAATACACTTGCAGATACACCCCAAGAGGAATTCTGGATTGAGATCAACTGTGAGCAAACAGCTATTACTATTAATCAGCCTAAAGAGAATACTGTTAGAGAGGAAGAAAATACTCTAGAGAGAGAAATAATATGGAGATAGATTGAATACTGGTGTCGTGGGCAAAATTTATTCTGATTTCTATGAGAAAATAGATTTCAAGAAACTTCTCTACATTACTAAAAATATTCATTCATTGGTAGCTATCAGAATTGTACTATAAAAAATAGTCGTTCATAGTACTACTTCCATAATTTTAATATTTTTTAAAAATATATAACCTATTTGGCTTGTGAGTAAGTTTAGTGAGATCAGGGGTCTCCCTTAACCCATCAGTATATCTTCAGGGCTTTAAACTATACTTGCCATAGAATGAATGAATCAAATTATCAGATAAATAGTATTTCTCAATGTAGATTTATTTAAATGTAGATTTCAAATGTAGATTTATTTGAAATAAACTGAGCAATTTATACTACTGCTTTGAATGATTCCATCAGAATCCTTTTTCTTTTTAAGTCTATAGATTTCTTTATGTGACATAATATTATGCAAAAAAAAGAGAAGATATTGAATCAAGTACAGCAGACACAAAAACCTTCTTTAAGTGTTCTCTTACTTGGAAAAATATTTTCTTCCTCTGTTCAGAGGTTTATTTAATTATATATAATTTCCTGAAGTAACAATAACATTTAATAACACTCATAGGTAGATTTATTAGATTTTTGATTAAATTATTATATTTCTTCTTCATCTTATTCTATAAATAGACGTCTATGACATTTGATTTTAAGATATATTTATTATTTATTTAGCTGCGGAGTATTAGGTTAGATATTTGTTGAAATATTTAAATTCCAAGAGGTTAAGATTCCAAATCTGTAACGTGAGGATTAAATTAATTAACACATGCCACAGCAGTTTCATGGTGATTTCAATAAGACATAAATGAGCATGACCAGTATTTTGCTCCTTTACTTTTCTTTGTCAAGAATGTCAATCAGATATTGTACTATATGCTCTCTGTGGGCAGTAATTGTGTTTTGAGTGTACTTTGATACAGTGCACCTTTGAGTTTACCTTTGAGTACTGACTGAGAAATCTAAAATTGAATTTGAATTCATCTGAAATTGATCACTGACCATCTGGCGCAGTGTTGACTGACTATGATTTGAGATGCATTATACTTTTGAGTGGAGCAGGATTTTCTTCACTACTAAAAGTAAATTATTCCTACTAAAGTCCTATAAAAATATATGCATCAACTTTCAGAATAGTCCTTATTTTAAATAATACTAGAAAAAAAGATTTCAATTGGGGCAACACAAAAATGTCCGCATTACATGAGTTACTCCAAATGGTCCTCAGGGTACCAAAATTTGGTCAGGCAAATGGGATGAAAATAGCATATTACTATATTAATAGAAATGACTTTAAAGATTTGTCAGCATTATTCAGTTTGCTGTAAATGGCATAGACAGATTAAATTATAAATAAAAGAAAACTAAACATTCCTCAGGACATTTAGATTTGATCTTTATTTTTCTTTATCCATTGTTCTCTCAACTTCAAATGTAGGTGCTTTTCCTTTTTGCCTAATAAAACCTTCCCATTTTTGCTGCAGTGACTCTTCCTACTTACTGTTTACTACTCCAGGCACCCTATTATGATAAGCTCCTTTTATCTTGCCCAGATAGTTTTCCTAGCAGTTGTCATAGTTTTATGATGTGTGAGTATGTACGAGTATGTGGGAGTATATGTGATAAACGTATGATGGGTGTGTATGTCTGTGTAAGTATATGTTAGGGATATATTTTTGTTTTGAGATATATATTATATCTCATTGCAATATTTGGTACAGAATTTGGCATAAACTAGGACCTCGGCTTTGAATTTTATTATATATGAAATATCACAGAAAAAATGATGTCATTGGTGTTAATAATAGCCCTTTTAAATCTATCAATATTCTTATTTTTCCTTTTTTATACATATAAATTAATTGTAAAACCTGATTAATACTTTAATTGTGCTTTTTTCCTCTATTTTCTTTTTTTGGTTTGCTTTGACTGGTTTTGACTCATCACTTCTTCTCAAGACCTAGCCTCACTCTTTATTTCCGTCACCGTTGAAAGATACTTACATCCAGTCATGCATTCAAAAGCCCTTTGTTCGGGTTTCCTCTAGATTTCTTCATCAATGATTCTTGCCTACTCAGTTTTGCGCCCCCTAACTTACACAAACCCCTCTAACCAACTCCTCCCCAGAAACAGTTATCATCAACGGCGATCCACGTAGCCTGACATCATGTTCCTGGCACAGGTAGGACATTTCCCCTCCTCTGAGATTATCTGCTTTGTGGAGCTTACTTAGTTTCTCTGGAGAGTCACCTACTGGACTTGTCCTTCCTTTTGTGGTCTTCTTCTTATCAATTCTTTGGGTCCTAATCCCTTTTTTATTCCTCTCTCCCTCTTCATTCACTATGTAAATGGTTATATAGCATCAATATAAAGGTTAAATAGCATGATGGGGGTACCATCATTTATTTAATTAATCTTATATGTCAAACTTTTAGATGATTACATAGTCTTAGCTACTTATCTGGTTTTTAAAATGCATTTGCAATTGCTTTCTTGGATTAAATTCTTTGTTTCTCACCTAAGCCTTGGTGATTGAGCTCTAAATTCTCTCCAAGGGTAAATGAGTACACAGCATCAGGAAATGAGGATTTATGCTTAGTTCCATGAGTTATATAACTGGATGAGCCAAAGATGCAAAATAAGGCATTTGGTAAAAAAAAAAAAAAAAAGAAAGGAAAGGAAAAAAAAGAGTGAAAAAAACTGCTGAAGTTAAAAGGGCATTGATTTGGCCTGTTGGGACTTAGAAATACTGAAAAGGGATGTGGAGTTGAAATGAAGGAAGAATAGAAGAGAGGAAAGGGAGAGAATCTTGTCAAGGTAAGAGAGAGCAAAATACAGATGATAATGCAGCCAAACTGACTTTCTACTAAAATTGTATTAGAAGGGGAATGAGTGCAAATTCAGGACCTGGAATGTCAATGATTTATGTTAGCTACTGATACATGCCTGAAAGAAGTGACCCTATGAATATTCCTCTGGATTCTCCACTTTCTCTGGCCCTCATGTCATTTTAAAATGGTCTAGGGGGTGCCTGGTGTCTCAGTCAGTTAAGCATCTAACTTTTGATCTCAGCTCAGGTCATGATCTCATGGTTCATGATTTCCAGCAATGGCACATAGCCTGCTTGGGATTTTCTCTTTCCCTCTCACTCTGCCCCTCCCTTGAACTTTCTCTCTCTGTGTCTCTCTTTCTCAAAAATAAATAAATAAACTTAAAAAATAAAATGGTGTATAAGATGTTTTTGATTTTCTACTGAAAATTGGTCCGTTACTCTTTCCATTTTCAGGTGTTTTGAGGTCTCATTAATGTTTAATGATAAGATGTTTCTTGGATGCTAATACTCACCTTGAGTTTGGTATTCTTCACAGAAATCGTCTTATTATAAGAGCACATCTAGAGAGGCAAAATACATTGCTAAGAGTTAAGTAGTAAAATGTTATAAAGGGCTCTTCCATCAGTCTTTCAAAATGCATTCATTTATATGTTTGAAAAAAATATACTAAGTAGCCATTTTTAAAAGTCTTTACTTATAATGCCTTTTCTAAAGCCTTAGAGAAGATTGGGAAGAAAATACAAATGTCATAAAGGGCTCTTCCATCAGTCTTTCAAAATGCATTCATTTATATGTTTGAAAAAATATACTAAGTAGCCATTTTTAAAAGTCTTTACTTATAATGCCTTTTCTAAAGCCTTAGAGAAGATTGGGAAGAAAATACAATAAAATAAAGTCTTGTAGAAACTAGTGGAGGTCATCTTTTGCTCACACTAACTCCTTAAGCCTGTTTGCAAGCTTCCTTTTTTTTTTGCCAATAAAATTTAATTGAATGTAAAAGTCAGCAAATATATAATGTCTCTTTGTGTGTCGGATTGTGACCGTTGTATACTTTATGTTTAGTATTATGATGGGTTGTGGATCATACTATCTTTCACCTTCCTTCTACCTATTTTTTTTATGTTGGCTGCTGTTTATGGTTTATTCATCTTCAGTAGCATATGAGAAACAATGATAAAGACAAAAAATGGCAAAAGTAAATTTTAAAAAGAAAATATTCCAAGAACATAAAGTATACAAAAGGAATGGAGCAGGCCTCTAGACGAAAATGGTTAATAGTGAACGTTTTACCAAAACATAAGAACTTTGATAACCCCATGATGTTAGAGAGATCATATACTCACTTAAAAGTTACATGAAGCCATGACAGACTAATTGTTTTGTGTATTATTTGGATTAAACCAAAAATAAACACAAACAGAAATATCATTGTTTGATGAATAATCTGTGGGCCTGGTTTCAGTGATGTTTTCAGAAATTTAAAGGGGGAAATCCCACATAGTGGGAGTTCACAGACAAGAAAATCAGAACCAATGAAAAAGTCATGAATATGCTTGGAGAAAGATAAACCTTTGTGAGTTTTCCACTAGAGCACCAGTCAGTGTGATTTCTAGACCAGCAGCACTGCCATTATCTGAGAACTTGTTGGAAATGCAAATTGTTGGATCCACTTCATGGCTACTGAATCTGGTTTTCATCAGATAAGACTGAACAATCTGAGTTTTTAACAAAGGCACCCCTGTATTTCTTATGTATGCTAAGTCTTTTGAGAGCCACTGAGTTAGAGAAAAGAACAATATAGAGAAAGAATAACTAAGGTCCTTCTGTGTGTGTGTGTGCACATGTATACATGCATGTGTGTCCACCACCCTGTATGTAGAAATACCGTGTAATGCAGTAATTGAATCTTGTCAAATGTAATGACATCCACATGTACCAGACAGTATGAAATCTGGAGTCCAAGAGATTGACAAGAATTCAGTTTTTGTTCTCACAGACAAGATATAATGACACTGGATATTGACTCTGGATTTACTATGTTTCCTGAGTAGGAACTCTAGAGTGTTGGTTAAGTGTATGGGCAGTGAAATCGTATTGGCTGGGTTTAACTCCTAATTCCCACTTACAAACTGTATGATATCAGACCAATTTTTTAGTATTGCTTTGCTTGTGTTACTGATTTATAAAGTGGAGAAATCAATGATACTTATCCTATAAGTTTGTTATGAAAATTAAGCAAATGAATACTTTAAAATACCTAAAAATTTTATGAAAGGTACAGTTGACTTTTGAACAACATAAGTTTGAACTGCACAGCTCCATTTATATATCGATTTTTCAATAACGAGGGTACTGTAAATGTATGTTCTCTTATGAATTTCTTCACACATTTTCTCTAGCATACTTCATTGTCAGAATATAGTATAATATACAAAATATGAATTACCTCTTTATGTTATTTGTAAGGCTTCCGGTCAACAACAGGCTATTAGTAGTTAATTTTAGGCAAGTCAAATGGCATATGCAGATTTGCCACTGTGTGGGGGATCAGTGCTTGTAACCCCCCTTTTGTTCAGGGCCAGCTGAAGTAAAATTTTAATATTAGATTAGATTTTTATGAATTCATTACTAGAATTAATAGTGTGTGTATTCCTGAGTACAATTATACAGATAGAGTCCTTGTCCTACTTTTCTGTATTCCCTAAAATACCTAGGAATTCAAATTAATTTCCATAGGAACCCTTAGAGTGATACCCAGTAAACTTTGGCATTTTTATTTGGGACAGGTATTTCCTATAATCCTATAATCCACTTTTTCCTTTTGTCCGAATGGCATTTTTCCATATTCCATCTGTCATTGGCACAGTCTCCTAATTTAGAAGCACAGAACTTTATCTTAGCCAGGCAGATGTGCTTTTCTAGTCTTCCCGAGTGTAACAATGTGCCTGACACTCCATTTTCCTGACAATTGGGTGAAATCCCTTTATGTCTTTGTATACAGGTTCTGTGCATCAGAGGGAGCTCTTTTACCCATTCTTTCAAGTGGGACATCCCTGTCAGTCACTGTAGCCTATTGCATTTTTCTAAGACTTGCACATTGATCCTTAATCTATGTCCCCTGAAAGGCTGCTATTTTTCACTATTCCATTTGACTTGCTAAGTTTATGGTTCCAATTAAAGGATTCTGGGTCACAGTTATAGCAGTTGCACACTGTCATCCAAAAGATCACAAATTTCATACATCTGTCTACTCGGCCTTATCCACATTCCATCAATTATAGCAGTCTATAAGTGTCTAACAGATTTTGACATTTATGTCTTCATTGGCAATAATCTTAAGGGGTCTATCCTTATATTTGAAGCACGACGATACTTAAAAGTTACAATCTGTGATGCTAGCATTAGGAGACTTTGAATGCCCAAATCTCTTAGCTTCTTGAATGATCCCGTATGCTTTATAGATGCTTTCAAGGTACCTTCAAATAGTTGAGCTGGAATTAGGTGAATCCTATAGTTAAGCTGTCCCATGGACGCCAATGGGGGAGGAAATTGAAGGTCTTTCAGATTAAAAGTTCAAATTGTGATGATTGCACCTTTTAGCCTCCAAACTGGCTTTTACCTTGATCTCCCTAAGCCTGTTCAGTTCATCATATTGAAAAGATTATGACATTTTCTAAATCACCTGGGGGGAATATTCCATTTCAATTCAATGGCTAAGTCATTCCCTGAGCCTACAGTACTATCCTGCTGCGTTTAGTCCTTTAATGTGGAAGTAATTCTTATGTTTATAAAGTTTTGTGGCTTTTTAAATCCCACAAGGAAATCTCACACTTTAATGTGAGATAAACTAAAAGAAATTATTCACTGTACCTCAACTGGTCTAAAAGGAAAAGCTTATCAAAGTAGGGAAATGCTAGTTACAGCCACTTCAAACATCAATAAGGGGACATTACTGGGGGAAAAAAAATCACAGAAAATAGCCTTTTGATGTTGGGAATTTTGAATTGAGATACCACATCTGAATCTTCATTTTTTTTACCAATAACATTTTCATAATTTCAAAAGTAATATGTATTCTCTGGAAAATATTAAAAACAAGTGAAATTACCTTCACTTGAATACAACCATAACTTTTATACATTTTGTTCAGTCTGACTCTCTATACATATATACATGAGTATAAATAAAATCAGTTCTCTGAATTTAGGATTACCTTTTAAATAATTTACTTAAGAAATCCATGCCGTTATATTTTTGAAATTGTTTTTAATATTTGTATGGATTAATCATATCTACTTGCCATATTTTTGTTAGCATCGACATTTTTATTATAAATTAATTATACAGTTATGAAGATCCTTGTAAGTAAATCTTGGCTTAGGTCTTTGGTTATTGCCTTAGAGTAAATGCTTAGCAATGAAACTAATCATTACTGAAATTGACACTCAAATATTTTGCTAATATTTCCTCTATAAAGGTAGCACCAGTTTTTTGCCTCAACTTTGACAACAGTGTGTTCTATGAATTAAACACGTATATAAAAAAAGCCTTTTAGGAAAAGAAGCAAAAGTGACCCCATTCCAAATTTCACTTACTGCTTCACTGGAGAAAAAATATCCTGCATTTTCTTTTTTGTTTTTGTTTTGTTTTTGCTGTCATGGATTTGTGTATTATTTACCTTCACCATTTCTATTTCATTCATTTGAACACTGAAAAGTAGAATCCTTTTAACTTTACTAGGTATTGTCTTTATCCAATATACAGTTTTAAAAAGCAGAATCTAAGGGCACCTGGGTGGCTCAATGGGTTAGGCCTCCAACTCTTGTTTTTGGCTCTGGTCATGACCTCATGGTTTTGCGAGTTTGAGTCCTGCCTCAGGCTCTGTGCTGGTGGTGCAAAGATTCTCTGCTGGTGCGGCTTGAGATTTTCTCTCTGTCCCTCCCCCATTCATTCTATCTCTGTCTCTCTCAAAAATAAATAAACTTTAAAATAAATAAACAAATAAATGAATGAATAAATAAATATCAGGATCTTTATTTAGCTTTTATAGGTACTTTATATCTGAAATAGAACTGGTAAAACAAGTTTCCCTTACCATTTCTTTGTTAATTTGTCAGAAGCTTAAAACAAATTTTAAACCCTCTCTGCTCACGTTGATGTTTATCTCCGTTAGAAAACTTTAATAGAATTATAAGGCCAATAGCAAGGAAGAAACTCACTTACATTGCTTGGATTAATTCTAGGTGCAAGGCATTAAACCTTCCTCTTATTGGTTATTGTTCCATGAGAGTAATTAAGCAAAATATTATTTTGACCTGCCCTTTTCCTACCAATGTTTGTGCGACGTGCTGGTCCAGTTTTTATTCCCACTCCCTATAAGAAATATCTATAAAATATTACATATATTGGTCTTCCTCTCACCCCAGAATGCAAACCAAGTCATGAATTTGTAGAAGTCAAGTAAAGTTTTAATCTTGTAACAGCCATCTTTTTCGACTCTTAATATTTTGAAAACAATGTAAGCTCCTCTCAAGTATTAATCTCTATCTACAGACAGGAAACAAAAATTTTTATCTACTTCTCTGTAGCTTACAATTCTTAGTTTTTAAATTCATAGAAATGTCACCATATCAATTAGTATATTCCTCTAATCAGTTATTGTTAGTGACAACATAGTAACAGTTTATATGTTCTTGTGTTTTTATTCATGGTTTTTATTAACAATTATTCACTTGATTAACATTTTTTCTATTGTACAAAGACTGCTATAGGTACATGTATTCTCCTACGTGCAAATGTAGGTACTGGTGCTTGTATTAGTATAGGATTGATTTTATGTATGATTTTTACATTCTAATAGATGTTATCAAATTGATTTCAAAAATTGCAGAATTATTCACATTTATGGCACAGTATATAAGCAGAAACATTTTATTCTGATCCCTAGCAGAAATAAATGTTGTCTGTT
Organism: Cryptoprocta ferox; assembly: GCA_028646485.1. Taxonomy (NCBI): domain Eukaryota; kingdom Metazoa; phylum Chordata; class Mammalia; order Carnivora; family Eupleridae; genus Cryptoprocta; species Cryptoprocta ferox. Next base: position 164,300,131 of record CM053567.1, read on the forward strand.
TCATGCTTGCCAGTCTGATAGGTAGAAAATGATATCCCACTCTGAATTTAATTTGCTATTCTCTGATTACCCCAGGTATTGGGCATTTTCAACCATCATACTTTGTTCAGTTCTAATTTTATTTTGGGATCCATCTTTTCATATATCTTTTGCCTATTTTCTATGGTTACATTTGAATTTTTCTTCATGATTTTAAATTTATTTTTTTATATTTTAACCATTATTTATCTTTCATTTATATTATAATGTTTTATTCTCAACAGGCCAATTACTAATAAGGAGATTCAGTCAATAATCAAAAAACCTTCCCTTCAAAAATCCTCCAGGACCAGGCAGCTTCACTGGTGAATTTTACCAGACATTCAGAGAAGAATTAATACCAATCTTTCTCAAACTTTCCAAAAAATTGAAGAGGAAAGAACTCTTCCAAACTCATTTAATGAATCCAGCATTACATTAATGCCAAAACCAGATAAGGATGCCAACAGAAAAAAAATTACAGCCCAATGTCCCTGATGAACATAAACACAAAAATTCTTAACAAAATATTAGTAAACTGAATTCAACAATACCTTAAAGAATCACACATGATGATCAAGCGGGATTTATTCCAAAGATGCAGAGCTGGTTCAACATCCACAAATCAGTCACTGTGATACATCACATTAACAAAATGAAAGATAAAAATCCTACCAGCGTCTCAATGGATGGGGAAAAACATTTGAAAAAAATCAAAATCCATTTATGGTGAAAACTCTCTACAAAGAAGGTACAGAAAGGATGTACTTCAATATAATAAAGACCATAAATGACAAGCCCACAATTAACATCATACTCAATGGTGAAAGGCTGGAAGCTTTTCCTCTAAGATCAGGAATGTCAGGGAGCAAGAATTCTCAAACCTGAGAATGGTTGGCCAGTAACCTTTATCACTACCTTTCTAAACTTTCCCATAAAATACTATGGTAAATGAAAGACCCACAAAGGTGTTCACACTCTAATTCCTGGTACCTGTATGTTTTCTTACATGGCAAAAGTGACTTTCTAGTTGTAATTAAGGATACAGACTTAAAGTAGGGAGAGTGTCCTGCCTTATCCAGGTTGGCCCAATCTAATTTACCCAAGCCTTTAAAGTAGAGAATTTTCTCCAGCTACAGAGAGAAGAAAGAGGTATTCAAAATGTGGGACTCAGTGCCCTGTGGCTGGTTTGAAGATGGAAGGGTCAAACTCAAAAGAAATGCAGGTGGCCTGCAGAAATTGATAGGCTTTCATCCAACAGCAAGGAAAATCAGTCCTATAAATGCACAGAGCTGAATACTACTAACACTTGAATAAGTGCAACGAATATCAGTCCAGGCCCAGCTTTTTGTTTTCAGGCTTGTGAGCAGAGAAGTCAAGTGCACAAAACTTCTGATTTTGAGGCAGTGGTGTTCTCCATAATGTCCAGTAACAAATTTAAAACAAAAGAAAAAAAATGGAAGGGATAAAAGCAAACAATTTCTAAATTAAAATAAAACTCTAGTAGTAAAGCATTCGTGGAAATAAAGGATTTTTTTAAGAAATGGGGGGGGGATTAAATACACCATTGTGTAGCTTGACAGAAGACTATGTGATGTGAGTGGAATACTTTTTTTTAAGTATTTATTTATTTATTTATTTATTTATTTATTATTTTGAGAGAAAGAGCATGAGCAAGGAAAGGGCAGAGATAGTAGGAGAGAGAATCTCAAGCAGGCTCCACACTGCCAAACAAAGCCCACTGCAGGGCTTGAACCCACAAACTGTGAGATCACGACCTGAGCTGAAATCAAGAGCCAAAAGCCCAACAGACTGAGCTACCCACACACCTCATGAGGGGGTACTTCTTTTAGGCAACAAAAATCAATATGTGGTAGCCTTTTGGCATTTTGTCAGTACCCATTTAGTGTTTGTGTGTCTCTATGTGTATAATTTAGAGAGAAACTAAATGTTTTTACAGAAGGAAAAAATAGGCTGAATAGAATAGTCTTTCTTTAGAAAAAAGTGTGTATATTTTGGAAGAGAATGGATAGATAAGAGGTTCTTTAGGAAAAAACAACGCATTTGAACAGAAGAGAACATGTGAAGAAGGAGCTAAGCGCAACAATGAATGCAAGGACTAGAAAATGGCCACTTAAAATTATCATAAAATATGGCGAAGTGTTCTATAAACATAATAGATTACATTTAGTGATGTCTCAAATAAACTTCTGATGTTTTCCCTTAATGAAGGGAAAAAACACAAAAGTGATTGAAATAAGAGAATAATTTTAGATATAAATAATGAATAATAGAAACTCAATACAAGACAAATATTATAAAAGACAAATAGAGTTAAAAGTATTTTCTGAGTAAAAATTTCACAAAAGCACATCCAAAAAATTTATTCCAATGACAAAGAAATATGCCTAAATCATTCAGGTAGAAAAATGAAATGTAACATGTGGGACAAATGGATTTTGCAGATCTGAATACATAAAATTAATCATTGAAGGGCACCTGGGTGACTCATTAAGTTAAGCGTCTGACTCTTAATTTCAGATCAGGTCATGATCCCATGGTCATGAGATTGAGCCCTGAGCTGGCCTCAGTGCTGGGAGAGGGACCTGCTTAAGATTCTCTCTCTCTCTCTACCCCTCCTTGGTTCATACACGTGCTCTCCATCTCTCCAAAACAAATTAATCATTAAAAATTACTAAAGATATTTAGCTTTAAGAAGTAGTTTTAAGACTGCCATATGATATGTGACACAACAGAGAAATATTTGGTAGAACATTTGTAGAACATCTATAGAACATTTATGGTATACAGCTCAAGGAGTTATGTTTAGCTCTGAAGGTATTACTATAGCCCTAAGAGAACTTAAGAATCATTGTAGAGATATATTCAGTCCCTTGGAGGTCATTCAAATCATACCCCTAAAATAAGAAACATGAAATTAGCTATACAAATTATGGAAGTGAGGAAAATATTCTAATGTGGTATAAATTGTTAAAAATTTAGAGAATTGATCTGTAGCTTCTTTCCAAAAATTTGTATGAAAAATAGCACATCAAAATAAACTAAACAAATTGATGAGTTTTTAAAAACCCATTAGTAAGTTCCAACCTTGAAACTGTATACTACAGGATTAACAAGACAATTGTCACTACCTGACCTAAACCTATTTTTTCATGTGCAATAACAGCGTACTTCCACAATATTTCTTGTTAATTCCCAGCTTTTGAAAACCAAAAATTTTTCAGTGAAACACATTCCTCACATCTAGTATACTAATTAAGTAAGCTACTCATTTCACCAGTGATAGCTAACATCTATAACACCATTAGGCTTAGATAAGACTTCATTAAAATTGTTGGTGATGATCAAAGAAGATTAGGCTGATAGTAGCTCTGTCTAAATTGCAGACATATGAATCAATACAAACCATCCTTGAAGTTTGTATAACTGATTAGATAAATTGAATGTTCCTAAAATGAAGACAAAATTAACATACCTACAATGCCCACATACACATCAACCATGCCTTTTTGGGGAAAATATAAACACATTATTGTGGGATTTTGGGTCAGGAAGACAGGCTAAACACTGATTCTGTCTTGGTCATTTTGTTTAATAATAATGAGATTCAGAACTATCACACATGAAATGAATATAATACAGACCACCTACAATAGTATTGTAAAATTATATAACAAGAGAATGAGCATGGTGCTTGGCTATTCACGAATTGCAGTGGCTTTGAATATTACATAAGAATAGTTTTTCTTGGAAGATAATTCTAAAATTTACATGAGTAAATAGCTTAATAATTGTTCACATAGCTCCTGAGACATGATTTCAAGTATATATGATTTAAGATATTGTTTGAAAGTACATAATAAAGTATTCTGGAGTCCATACAATTAATCTTCCCAAATGAATTTAATAAGAGAGATCATTCATAAAAGATTAGATGTAAAATCAGAACAAATATTCATATAGTGAAATACTTACATAAAATAACCTGAATAGACAAAATGTTAAAACTATATTGAGATAATTAGTGACTTTTTCCTCTTTGTATTTTTATATATTTCGCTAAAATTTTATAAGGCATATATATATATATAATTGCTATGAGAACATAGGAGAAACAATAATTATATTTATACTGCAAATGTCTTATTTTACTATAAAGCACTAATGAAAGAAATTGAGAATGATACAAAGAAATGGAAAGACATTCCAAACTCATGGATTGGAAGAACAAATACTGTTAAAATGTCTATATTGTTCAAAGCAATTTGCACATTTAATGTAATCCCTGTCAAAATACCCATAACATTTTTCACAGAGCTAGAACAAATAATCCTAAAATTTGTATGGAACCACAAATGACCCTGAATAGCCAAAGAAACCTTGTAAAAGAAAAGCAAACCTGGAGGCATCACAATTCCAAACTTCAAGTTATATTACAAAGCTGTAGTGATCAAGACGGTATGGTGCTGGCATAAAAATAAACACATAGATCTATAGAACAGAATAGAAAACCCAGAAATGAACCTACACCTATATAGTCAATCTTTGATGAAGCAAGAAAGAACATCAAATGGGAAAAAAACAGTCTCTTCAACAAATGCTGTTGGGGAAAATGGACAGGGACATGCAGAAGAATGAAACTAGACCATTTTCTTATATCATACACAAAAAATAAATTCAAAATAAGTGAAACACCTAAATGTGAGACCTGAAACCATAAAAATCCTAGAGAACACAGCAGTAACCTCTTTGACATCAGCCATAGCAACTTCTTTCTTAGATATGTCTCCTGAGGTAAGGTAAACAAAAGCAAAAATAAACAATTGAGACTTCATCAAAATAAAACCCTTCTGCATGGTAAAGGAAACAATCAACAAAACTGAAAAACAACCTTTGGAATAGGAGCAGATATTAGCAAATAACATATTTGACAAAGGCTTAATATTCAATTTATACATATATGTGTATATATATATATATATAATGTATATAAAACTTATAAAACCCAACACCAAAAAAACAAATAATGAAGTTAAAAATGGGCAGAAGATATGAATAGACATTTTTACAAAGAAGACATGCAGATGGCTAACAGATGAAGAGATGTTCAACATCACTGATCATCAGGAAAACACTAATAAAAACTACAATGAAATATCACTGCACCCTTTCCAGAATGGCTAAAACCAACAACGCAAGAAACAACAGGTGTTGGTGAGGATGTGGAGAAAGAGGAACCCTCTTGCACTGTTGGTGAGAATGCAAACAGGTGCAGCCATTCTGGAAAATGCTATCAAGTTCCCTCATTAAGTTAAAATGGACAGAACTGTCCTATGATCCAGCAATTGGACTACTAGGTATTTACCCTAAGGACACAAAAATACTAATTCAAAGGAATATATGCACCTCCAGCATTATCTAAATAACCAAATTATGGGAATGACTCAAATGACTATTGCTTGATGAATGAATAAAGAAGATGCGGTATATGTGGTATACATATATGAGATATTTGTGTATATATATGGTATGTGTATATATATATATATATATATATATATATATATATAAAATGGAATATCAACTCAGCCATAAAAAAGAATGAAATCTTGCCATTTGCAAGGACATGGATGGAGCTGGAGTGCATTATGCTAAGTAAAATAAGACAGATAAAGATAAATACCATATGATTTCACTCATATGTGGAATTTAAGAAACAAAACAAATGGGCAAAAGGAAAAAAAGGGAGAAACCAAGAAACAGATTCCTAACTATTGAGAACAAACTGATGGTTACCAGAGGATACATGGGTGGAGAGATGGGGGAAATAAGTGTTGGAGATTAAGAAGTGCAGTTGTCTTGAGCACTGGATGTTGTACATAAGTGTTGAATCACTACATTCTACACCTGAAACTAATATATACTGTATCTTAACTAACTGGAATTTAAATAAAAACTTAATAAAATGCAAGCTGCAGTCTTCCTCCCCAGGACTGGTGTTAGGAGTCAGGTTAAAAAAAAAAATCTTGTTTTATTATTTTGCTGAGTCTTTTGATGAGTTTAGGAATAGGCATTGGGTGAATATGTTGGAAAAGCAGACATGTTCACAACATAAGAGAGAATTGGGAGCTACCAAGGTAAATCTGAAAGGGACAGAGTAAAGGGGGTAGTGGATGGAGAAAAGCAGGAATGGGATTTTGGAGATATCAGAAGCCCAAAATGTCTTCTACCTCTCCCTTTTGTTATCTTACAAATCTTCAGAAATCCTTGCTGAAATTCCTCAAAGTCTTGGATTAAAAATGGCAGTTGTTAGCCAGTCAAGGTGATGAATTTTGAATACCTGGTCCACTTCTTAGAAAAGCATAGTCAACCCAGGATGAAGAAAAAATAGGGGAAAATCATCCTCTAGTTACTTGATAAAGTCTAGGGGAGGATGGACATAGAATTCTACAGGCTTTAGAAGAAGTAGGGGATTAAGTACAGAGGGACCCCATATGATACCAAGATTGCAAGAGGAAAAATAAGACATTTTATTATTTTTTAAACTAGAGCAAGGGGGGTAGTTATGATCATTAAAACTATTGCTATCTGATACTTTCAAAACTGTTCAAACAGGGTAATATTTAATTGGAAAAATCATCATATGTGTCTCCTTCTCTTACTGTTGATTGATTTTTTTTTCATTAGATTTTTCTGCTTCTTTGAGTGCCTGGCAATTTTGATTGGTTTCCAAATATTGTCATTTTCTTAAGTGGCTGCCAGATACTTTTGTAGCACCTTGATAATTTCTGTGCTTTGTTGTATGAGGATACAGTTAAGTTATGTGGACAGTTTGACACATTTCAGGCTGGCTTGCTCTATCTATCTATCGATTTGGCAAGAACAGAGCAGCCTTTAGGGATAATTCTTCTACATTGGAGACAATATCTTTTTGAATATTCTAATCAATATTTCATATATTATGAGGTTTTCCCATAATTTCTGTTTAGGACACACACTGTTTCTAGACTTTTGTGAGTGCTGGAGATTCTATTTGTTCTTTTGTGGTGGTTCTTCCAGCAGTTGTAGTTTCCTCCTGTGTTTAAACTGATCAGTTCTCATGTGAAGACTTGAGTGGCACCTTTTTTAGTTCTCTATAACACCATCTAGCTGTACCTCTACCCTCTGTCAAGTGCTGTCTTCTATTGTCTGTCCTGAAGATTCTAGCTAGCTGGCCATTCTTCTTTCTATTCGTCCTTCTTTCTTCTGTCTTCTTCAATTCATGGAGACTGCCAGGATACATTTGGGTTTGCCCTCCCTGTCTTATGCTCTACAATTCTCTCCAGATAGCAAGTTGAGATGATTGTAGACCTCAATTTGTTTGTTGCCATTTTCTCAGGGATTATTTCCCTATGCTTTCTGTAGTTGAGTGTGCAAAAGGGTTTCTACAGCTAGATATCAGTATTCTACCTTGATTAATAGTAGGAAGTTTTATGAACTTTTGGTTCAATGACCCTTGGACTCTTTAGTTCCCAAAATAATATTATATCACATACAATAACTAGTACACTCAGAATTCAGACTTATCAGTAATGAGATATTTTGGGTCATGGATATAATGGCATTCATCAAATGTTAGCAATTTCCTGATTATCTTATATATAATAGAATAATATACAATTACTGAAAATTCTTTAATAAACTTGAATATTTTTCTGCACATACTACCTTTTGACAAGACTTCTTTAGATATTTACAGAATTCTAAGTCATCATATGGTATCCTAAGAATATTGATGGATTGTACACATATAAATGTGGGCATAAAAAATATCAAGTAATAACACAAACTATATCAAAGTAAACAAACATTAGGTTTGAATGAAATGTTTCAAACCTTTACACCAGTGAAAAAAGCTTCATTAGGCTAATTGAAAACAAAAGTTCATTATACTAATTGAAACGTCATCTGGAAAGACTGTCATGTGGTAAGTTTGTTCTTGTGTATGCATATTTTATAGAAGTCACTATTTGTGTAATTTGAAATTTTAAACATTTGGAATATTTTATATCTAAATATATTAAAACATTCACTTTAAAAATTGTTTAGTATCATTATGATTAATAATATTGTGCTCTTTATTACATATATCCTTTGAAATGAACATGCTTTCTCAAGAACCAGAAATTTGGTGGTTTGAGTCCTTGAGAGAGTTAAAAATATATATACTCTTAAAAACAAATTATGATATGTGCACAACACAGAAACAATATTCAATTCAAAACTGAGTTTTTACAGACAATATTGAATTACTCCCTTTAATCCAATTTTGTTATTTTCACTTTGTAACATGTATGTCATTAAGAAATCTAGACATTTACAAGGTATTTAAAAGGATTTATATGGTATTTAAAACGCTTTAAAAATTTTTTGAGCTACTCAGAGTTCCTCTAAGATGTTACTGCCATTTATAAACTTAATATTCAGCTCATAATCTTTCCCTAATTTATTTCAACTTCATTTTCTTGACTTTAAGAATGATTAATACTTTGAGCTGAAAGCCATTGATTAAATGGGGGAACTCTTTGCCATAATTTAGGTGCAATTATTGGCATAGTAAATAATGACAATAAAAAGAAACAAGATAAAATTTTATTAGTGTGTGCCTTTGGACAAAGAATGAAGTCTAGAAATATTTTCATAAGTCAAACTCAGTTTATATATAATTTAGAATTTTTAGTTCTGGAAATCAAAAAGGTAGCAAAAATGAGTAAACAAAAATTTTAAGCAATAGAAATACTAAAGTTGCCCTTTTTTTGTTTTTAAATGGAGAATATATTTTTATTCTATTCATAATTGGATTTCATTTTGATCTGAAGTATACTTTTGAGTTTGAAGAGATGATTCTTCTCTTTACGCTTGAATGTTTCTATTATGATAGATTGGAAATATTTGAAAGTAGGTTAAATTTTGAAATGATGTCTTTGACCTTAATGTTGCTCATAGTTAATTATGAAATATATTTTTATAAATTAAAAGATCAAATGATTTTATTCTTACATTTGCTATAAAGAGTTGCCATGAAATGAATATCCTACCATCATTAATTGTTTACCATTAAATATTAGAAAAGTTTTTCAAACAGTCCCTGGATGTTATGTCTTTCAATATAGACCTTTCTTTTTTAAATTTACAATGTAAGGTCTAATTTCATAATGAGAAAATATAATTTCAATTGCTTATTTAAGTCTCAGTAATAAATTACTAAAGCAAGCTTTAATTTAAAAACAATTTAATGTTTGTTTATTTTTGAGAGAGAGTGAGAGAGAGAGAGAGAGAGCAAGTGGGGGGAGCGGTGGGGGCAGAGAGAGAGTGAGACACAGAATCTGAAGCAGGCTCCAGGTTCCAAGCTGTCAGCGCAGAGCCCAACGCAGGGCTTGAATCCATAGACTGCAAGATCATGACTTGAGCTGAAGTTGGTCGCTTAATTGACTCTGCCCCCCAGGCGGCCTGAGCATGCTTTAATTTAACTGAATATTAATTTTTGTGTCTTCCATTTTGATATTTGCTTATGATTTAAGGTTACATTAAGATCTTTTATGCTAAAATTACAGTAAAATTTCTGTTATTTAGTATTTAAATGTCTCTCTTGCCTGTAAACAAAAACAAATATGTTTGATACACTGTGTTGTTTAACTTTTCATACAATTCTGTTTATGGTTTTTTAGTGGTCATCTTAGACAATAAATGTTCTTTGACCATGTGACATTAATTTTTCATGATCTTTCATTTGCCAGTAATCTGAACTTTTCCTTATGTTCTGGTTACTTCAGATAGACAAGATATTTAAATTGATTTCTCTAAGCACACCATGGTAAAAAAATAGCATAAGTAGAGACGCTTGGGTGGCTCAATCGGTTAAGCATCGACCGACTTCAGCTCAGGTAATTATGTTTGTGCTAAGAGCTCAGAGCCTGGAGCCTGCTTAGGATTCTATGTTTCCCTCTCTCTCTGCCCCTGCCCCACTAACACTCTGTAGCTCTCTCAAAAATAAACATTAAATTTTTTTAAAAGAAGATAGGATAAGTAGTAATAATGCTAATGAGAATTCTTAAAACTCCAAGAACAGTTGAAATCTTCCTACTCTCATCCACTTTGTACGCTGTTGTTCAAATATTTTTCTCAAAACAGTTTCTATTCTTTTTGTTTTTTTAATTTTTTATATCTTTATTTAATTAATTTTTTTTTGAGAGAGAGAGAGAGAGAGAGAGAGACAGAGAGTGAGCAGAGGAAGGGCAGAAAGAGAGGGAGACACAGAATCTGAAGCAGGCTCCAGGCTCTGAGCTGTCAGCACAGAACCCGAGGCAGGGTTCAAACCCACGGACTGTGAGATCATGACCTGAGCCAAAGTCGGAGGCTTAACTGACTGAGCCACCCAGGCGCCCCATAACAGTTTCTATTCTTAAAAATTGTATCTCAGCTACTTCTTATACATGCATGTAATGCTACTTCAGGGGTGCCTGGGTGGCTCAGTCCCTTACGTATCGGACTCTTGATTTTGGCTCAGGTCATGATCTCATGGTTTGTGAGATGGAGCCCCATGTTGGGCTCCATGCTAACAGCACAGAGCCTACTTGGTATTCTCTCTCTCACTCTCTCTATGCCCCTCCCTCACTCTCTAAAGAAATAAAAATCTTAAAAAATAATAATCCTACTTCTACACTCCATGCACTCTGACATTTAATAATCTTTTATTGAACTTCCCAAACTCAATGACCTACCATACTTACAGTCAGTGTCTTTCTCTACATTTTAATCTCAGCCTTCCACTTAATGTTCTTTACATTCTGTATTACAGCCTCCTTTCAAAATAAGCTCACAACTGAGAGAAAAACTTTCAGGCATAACTGATTTTAGCTGAGTCATTTATTGACTAATTCAGACACTTTCACGCTGAATTTCTCCAGTGTTTACTTCATATTTTCTCCCCTCAAATCATTTGTCACATATGTAAAAAAAATCATTTTAACATTACTGAACTTTGTTATGCAAGATAGATTTTTAAAAAAGCAATTGAATAAGGAAATAAGGGAAAGAGAAAAGAAAGAAACTAATAAATATAAACATTTATACTTTTATATATTTCACTAATTTCATTAATGTAAAAAGTGAAAATATAAAATAAGTGAAACATACATATTTATTTTATTCTTTTAAATTTTAAGTCCCTGTAGTGCTTTCTCTCCAGAGATATATAAGATTGACTTGAGTATAAGGACAAAAATAATTTTGCCAGTTTTTAAAATCTTTCTTAAGTGATCTTCCAATAAACTGTTTCTTATAGTTTTAGAATAAATGTGAATTTCCTTATATGCTGGCAAATGATAACTAGTTATATGTCCCATAATTGTGATTAACAATAAAGGTTAATGGGTTACAAATAAATCTTGATTTCAAATACTGGCTCTGTGATGCAGGCTAAATTATTTCTTCTGCCTACACCTTTGCTTCCTCACTTGTAAAATTGAGTATTATCTATCTCCTGCTCTTAATATGAGAGGATTAAATGTAGAAAAATGCATATTTTTCTTGCCATATGTTTGATACTTATGGCAAGTATTGAAGTGCTTGCCATATGTTTGATACCCAGAAGATACCTGCTACATATTAGCTATGTAGTACAATAGCTATAGTGCAATGATTTTTCTTAAGAAGCTGTGTCTATGTGAAAATTTTGAAATTGGCTTTCTCTGTAGAGGTAGGTGGATTGACTTCCTCCAGAGAATCTATAGGGAGAGGATATAGTTATAAAGTTTTCTAAATCCCTTACTCTCTTCCACTCTTTCTGTCAGAGCTAAGGAATGAGTGGAGAAATTAGACACTGGCAAGGAAGTGAGAAGTGGGGTTCTTAGCTGAGGGAGAGCCTGAGCTTATAATAATCTGAAGGCAAATGTTGTGTTTGTCACCTATGCCTTGCTTTAACTCCCTGTGTTTCTGAACTCAGACAATTTATAGACCATAATCTCTGGATTATATTTATTTTTACATGTAAAATGTTAGAACAATATTTTCTGTTTAAAAATGTAATTAATGGAGTTTTGTTCAATCTACTTCATGTCCAGGGGTTCATAAATAAAATAATTGTTGAGTATGGGATTAAGTGTTTGGGCAAATAAAATAATTGAAGAGTAATGGTAGAAAGAAAAAAAATGTTCTTGAAATAGCTCAAAGAAGTAAAGGCGGAGACAATGCTATCGAAATTAGATAGAAGGGCACCTGGGTCTCTCAGTCTGTTAAGCCTCCAACTCTTGATTTTGATTTTGTCTCATATCATGATGTCATGGTTCTTGGGATCGAGCCCTGCATTGGGACAGCACAGAGCCTGCTTGGGATTCCCTCCCTGTTTCCCTCACTGTTCCTCCCTCTCTCACTGCCCCTCCCTGCCTCTCAAATAAAATAATCTTTAAAATTAAATAAATAAAGTGGATCGAAATCAGCCCAAAATTCATTTAGTTGCAAGTAAAATATCCCCAGGATAGGTGACTCTCAGAGAACAGTATAGTACAAATTTAAATTTAAATGTCATACATTTGTCAAATGAGAAATAGAGAATCATAGGATTAATAGCAACACATTAGAGTAACCATTATTTTGAGAATAATGAGGTCAATATTTGTGTATTTCTACCATGAAATACCTAAACCCAAATGGTATACCATCAATGTCTTCTTTTATTACACTTTCAAATGAGTAAGCAACATCATAAAATAGAATAAAAACATAAAGATTTATTATTTTCAATAATAATTTATCATACATTTACTAAATTATAAATTCCATAAAGCTGAGAATTTTGTTTGTTTAATTGTATATCCTCAGCATCTAATAAAATGCTAATAGTTGATATTCAAAAATATTTGTTGAATGAATGAATAAATGAGTATTTCAATAAAGGTTAAAAATAATTTAATAACCATGTTGACTCTAGAATGACATCTAAAATTAAATTAAATTGATTGAGTACTTTCACTTATGAGACAACAGATAAGACAACCATGTCTTTCATAGTTACTCATCATGATACATGATGTCATCCATCTATCTATGGAAACTATCAAATTAATTTGTGATCTACAAGATAAAGGCTAAAAAGCCCTTGAAATCCTTATATGCCTATGGGAGTTTAAGAAAGTATTTATTTTGCTTTGTAGCCTATTTATTTCACTTGAAAATCAATTTTGTCAAAAATAATCTAGTATTTTTAAATTAAATGCCATTTTTCTTGGGTGAAGTATTAAAGATATCTTAGTGATGTGAAAAAGCATTTTTTTAAGTCTAGGTTCTTGTTAGTTATGTGAATAAATGAAATTATAAGATTAAGTTGAACCTTTTACCAATATTGACACATTTTTTTTCAGAGAGAGAGAGAGAGAGAGCATGAGCAGGGGAGAGGGGCAGAGGGAGAGAGAGAGAGAATATGAAGCAGTCTCCACATCCAGTGAGGAGCCCAATGCAGGCTTGATCCTACAATCTTAGATCCTACAATCTTAGGATGATGACCTGAGCTGAAATCAAGAGTCAGATGTTTAGCTGACTGAGTCCCCCAGGTATCTCAAAATTGACTTTTCAATGTGACCATTATGAGCTACCAAAAATGAAAATTATCATCCCTTAAAAAAGTCTAGATGAGAGGCTATGTTGAAAATAATCTATTTAAAATCACAATGCAAGATGCAAGGAACGTTTTAAAAAGTCTTTAATGTTAATGAATTATTTTTCATTTACATCCTTTATTTTTTCATTTTTTTAAGATTTTTACTTTTAAGTAATCTCTTTACTCAAAGTGGGACTTGAACTCACAACCTTGTGATCAAGAGTTGCATGCTTTACTGACTGAGCCAGCCAGGCACCACTCACATGCATGCTTTAAATCTTACTTTGTAAAAGCATATGCTCATCAGTTACATAAAGGCTGGATTGGCACAATGTAAACCATTTACCTTAAAATTCTGATAATGAGCTTTATGAAGCACTTGACACAACAAAACATGGGTTAATATGCTCTGAATTTTTTATTTCTTACCAGGAATACTTTTCTCAGAGAGACTTTATCACTTGTGAATTTTTTAAACTATTATGGGAATTGTGAATTCATTGATTAGCAACATTCTCACTGAGGAATGAAAATTTGCACCATCAGTACTGACATTCTCTTGAGCCCAATAATTATAAGTAAAAAATTTGTTCTATCTATCACCATTTTCAGATTAAAGCACAAATAATGATATGTATACTTTCATATGTATTTACTATATTTTCTAAAGTGTCATAAAGATTCATTATTAATTGTGTTTAATATTTCTATTTCTTGGCAGTCTGCCTATTTTTAAAAAGTTTCAAAAAAATACTTTCTATTTCTAGAAAATGCATGAGATACTCTATCAATAGGAAAATGGATAGATATTTAAGGTAAAAGTAATTCTGGAGAAAAATAATAAATTTAGGCAGCTTAGTGGCAACAGTTTATCTATCCTTGTCCCATCAGCATGCTGATCTTTTGCTTTGGTTTCCAGTGTTAACTCGTTGATCCAAAAGATTAAAAAACTGATATATTATTTCTTGCAGTGACTGAAATCAGGTGTTTTTTAACCCCCTAATTGCCACTAGAAACTTCACTGAATTTTATAACTTTTAATGTAAAATACTCAAAATGACTTAAATTCTGAATTGTACTTCACCACAACTCCTATACTTTCAATTCAAGTTTGCCCTCAAATGTCTCTGTATCTTTTGTGATATTTTCTTTCAGTTTGTGTAAAATCAAACGAAAGCAAGAGGGAAAAAGTGTGATTAGAACATGTGCTGCCCGTAAGATAGAGAGCTTGAAATAATTGAATAGTAATGCCCTTAAGCCATTCTGTGCTAATACTACCAACAAGTAGTATTAAAAGTGTTAAATATGAAGTGTCATGGAATTACTGTGTTTTCATCTTTGTCTCTGAGTAAAAAAAACATCTTGCAGAAGCCAAAATGGATTTAAAATGCCTCTCCTAAGGCCACAGAGTCTAGAGCAGCATTGCCCAATAGAAATATAAGGTAAACATATGTTATTATAAATTCTCTTGTAGGCACATTTAAAGGAAAAAATAAAGACATTACATAAATAGGAAAATTAATTTTAATAATAGATTTTATTTAACCTAATTTATCTAACATTCTGTCATTTCAACCTGTAATTAATATAACAACTACTGATGAGATGTTTCACGTTTTTATACTAAGGTTTAGAAATAAAGTGTCTTTTATACTTAGAACACATCCTAATTTGGAAAAGCCACATTATCAAGTGCTCAATAGCCACATCTGGCTAATGGCTAGTGTGAAGTCAAGCGAGGGGTCTGAAATGGTGCCCTACTTGCATGCCAACAAATGAACAAGTTGTGTCTGTATTTAGTTACCTGGAAAATTCCAGAATAGCTGATGGTCATGAAGACCAGAGTACAATTTTAAGTTTAAATGTGAAACATAAGTCTATATGGAAATACCTTATATAGGGAGCCGTGGAGGGAGACAGAAGGAATGAACTGCATGTATATTCTGGTAGGAGACACAAGCTTTAGGGATCAGACTAAAAAACATTTATTATTTACAGTTTATGTCAGTTCCCAATTTTCCACAGGGTTATGTGGGCAAAGACATCGCCTCCATATGCAGTGAGATTGATTCTCAAGAAAGTAAGCCAATGATTATGACAAAGTTCATATAAGATAAATGTCATATTTGCCAATTATCTCCTCTGAGTGGGGAGGGCAAGACAAAAAAAGACAAGAGATGGAGACTTTTACTTTGAAATTTAAACAAATTTTATCCAGGGAGTGAGTGAAGGGGGAAATCTATAGCTTTATTATCATGGAATTGCGAATAGCTGTAGGGATATAAGTCTCTAAATATCTCTAGAGTGATGCACTATCCTTAGTTTCGACATATAATTGTCTTTCAGTTGCGTTGTCAGTGCGTGCCCCTGGCTCAGAAACCCCAAACCATGCAGAAACTTTAACATATTCATGGAGAAATTCCTTTCGATGGTATTTTATTGGATAGGACACATCTAAAATGTTGTTGAGAAAAAATAATCTTGTTATGGACTGAATCTCTAAAATTTGTGTGCTGAGATCCTAACTCCCAATGCGATGATGGTATTTGGAAGTGATTTCTTTGGGAAGTGATTGGAACTTGAGGGTGGAAACCTCATGAATGGGATTAGTGATGTATAAAGAGACCCCAGAATATTCTGTCACTCTTTCTGCCATAGAAAGACATAAGGAGAAGTTGGCAGTCTGTATACCAAGAAAGGACTCTTGCTAGAACCTGATCTCAGACTTCTGAACCTGATCTTCAGCCTCAAGATCTTTAAAAAATAAATTTCTATTGCTTATAAGCCAGCTGGTCAATGGTATTTTGTTATAGCAGCTGAAAAGACTAAACATGACCAGGATACTGTATGAAGTTGGAAACATATAACATATACAGATAAAGGTCATATGCAGGCAGTAGAGAAGGAAAACATAAAAGAATCTTCTTAAAGTTTAATTTGGACATTTGAAGATATGAAGATTAAGAGCTGTCTGCAAATAGTAGGAACAGACTTGATACAAGAATGCAATATTCTAACACCAAATGCCTGGGAACAGGAACATATTGACAGATTGGAAGAAAAATCTTGGATATAAAAAACATTCAGTAAACAAAAAATAGTATTTTCTGCATGGCAATGGTATGAGATATTAGTTACTCAAGAGAAAGAAGAATTTGACATCGAACCACCATTTTATAATATAGTTGGATATGTAATCGTACATTTGTACATAGACGTTCATATGTACAGTTGTACATAAAACATTAGTTTTTCCAGGTTTTCCTTTCACACTTGCCTGTCCTTTCTTTTTTTTTTTTCCAGTTCTCATGTTTTGGGCATGTGACCATGAGAGGCAGGCTAATATATTCCTGTATCTTCAAATAGATAATCCTTAAGTATTTCTACATTTTTTCCTTTTCTTTCTTTCTTTCTTTCTTTCTTTCTTTCTTTCTTTCTTTCTTTCTTTCTTTCAAGAGACAGAGAGAAGATGCTGAGTACATGATGGAGCAAAACACAAAGAAGAATTACTATTATTAGAGGAAATCAGCCTCTCAGATGTTTCTGTGAACTCCGCAAAATCCTCCAATATCCATCACCATTAGAAGGTAATTTGATATAAATTTGAAACATTCAGATATATGCCACATATAACTACCAAAAATCTCCTTACAAACACATACACACACTTATATTATATATTTGTATACGCTCTCTGATATGAATGCTGATAGTATACTATTCTCCACCCCATATCAATATATAGTACTTCTGTGATATTTTAAAATAGCTTTAAATAATATCTTAATCCAACAAACTGAGGGTTGCTGGAGGGGAGCTGGGCTGTGGGATTAGTCCAAGGGTAGTTGTGATGAATAGTGAGTGTTATATGTAAGTGATTAAGCACTAAATTCTACTCCTGAAACCAATATTACACTATATGTTAACTAACTGGAATTTAAATAAACACTTGAATAAACAGAAACAAAAAATACATAAAAAGAATACTAGACATATTAAATTATATTTTTGCCACATGACAAAATTTAATAAAAGATTTAAAATACTTTTAATTGTACACTTAAAAAATAAATAAATGACATCTTAACGCAGTGTTGCCTTTTAAAGCTAATGTAAGTGGGGCTCCTGGGTGGCTCAGTTGGTTAAGTGTCCAACACTGGATTCATCATACGATTCATGAGTTTGAGCCCCATATCAGAAATTCTCTCTCTCTCTTTGCCCATCCTCAGCTCATTCTCTCTCTCAAAGTAAATAAATAAACTTAAAAAAAATTTTTTAATAAATTTAATGTAAATATTTACACATAAAATGTACAGTGATGATTTGATTAAAAATACTTTGGGCATAAGATACATTATAAAAAATTTAAAGCTAATCATTACAATTTGGAGATCAGAAAGCCTACATAACTTAGATTATTGTCAGCAATTTTGACTAAATTAAAAGTTTCAGTATTTGTTTATAACAGATGAGAAGTAGGTGACCAAACCTCAAATGAAAGGTGTGATCCCTGGGACAGCCAAGGAGTTGATGATCATGGGAATAATGAAGCTTCAGTCCAGGAGAACATGGTAACAAAGATGATAGCAGCAACTGTTGAAAAAGGGAAGACTCAGAAATAGGAGCACCACTGACATTACGTGGGCAAAATTCAGATAGGAAAATTATAGCCTGGAGATGTATATTGTGTGGAAAATCAAAGAGCTATGTCCTAGGTTAGGAGACTATAGAGAACTCACTGCAGAGCAGAAAACTGCTTTCTGGCCCTGCTGAAAACAGCAGACCGTGCTTGACTTATCTAATTAATGAGGGCACTCATGCTTATCTGGTTAATGTGTATCCAGGGGTTAGGTCCTGTCTATGCTCCTAAATCCCTTAGACCATGGTATGGCATGGAATATTTTACCATGTCTTAACTTGCTTTTCTGTATGCTTTCTATACATCTTACTGGCACATAGCCAACTGAAGTATTATGCAATGTTTCCCTAAATGTATGTTCGATAAATACAGCAGCTTAAGAGCAGCTCAGGGAGACTTCCCTTAGCCTCCCTCTCACCTCTCTTGACTTGAATGGAGTCTAGAGTAATCTTTTCTTCTATCCTTGGCTTTGCTGGACAAATCCAAAAGCCAAACACAATATTGGAGGGTATCTGTCCCTAGAAATGGAGATATTC
Organism: Cryptoprocta ferox; assembly: GCA_028646485.1. Classification (NCBI taxonomy): domain Eukaryota; kingdom Metazoa; phylum Chordata; class Mammalia; order Carnivora; family Eupleridae; genus Cryptoprocta; species Cryptoprocta ferox. The sequence continues at coordinate 164,318,978 of CM053567.1, forward strand.
TGGCGAGAGTTTATGCGAATATACAGAGAGACATAATTGGATGTATTTCTCATACTTCCATTGGCATCCTGTTGGATATAAATATGGGCACTAATCACAGGAGGAAAAATAACAGGAAGGTAAAAATGGAGCAAAATCCTAAAAATTTGTACAAGATGTGGAAGAAGTCAGTGATGCATTGGGCGATTTCTAGGACTTCAACAGAGAGAACTACAAAGTGTTGCTGATGGAAAGATAGGACATGAAGGTGGCTCAGAAAAATCAATCAGCAAGATGTCTATTCTCCCTCAATAGAGCTATAGACTTAATCCAGTTTTAGCCAAAATTTCACGTGGTTTTCTTATTTTGTAAACATTTGTATGCTCCTTCCAAAACATTTACAAATTCACCAAACACCTTAAAGAGCATGTTTTTTGTTTTTGTAAAAGAACAAAATTGGCAGAACTACCCTATCCAATTTCAAGATTTACAAAAAACTACAATATGTAAGATACCGTAGTAATGATGTAAGTGTAAACAAATAAATCAATGGAAGAGAATGGAGAGTCTAAAAAGTGCCATAAAACAAGTGGCATATAGATAGAGATAGAGATGATAGAGATAGATAGAGATGATAGAGATAGAGATATGCTTTTTTTTAAACCAATATGCCAGAACATATAAGAAAAGAATAGTCTTTTCAACAATTTAAATTGCCATCATGGCCATAAACAAAAATGTAAGTCCCAATTTTCTACAAGAAATATAAGAGTATTTTTGTTACTTTGATAAGATGAAGATTTCTTAGGACACAAAATGCACTAGTGATGCATTAGATTAATTAGATTAGATTAATTAATTAGATTAATCAAAAAAAGGATATCCATTTTACAAAAGAACCTTATTATAAAAAGGAGGAAACAAGTCATCAATGAGAAAAAATATTCACAAAATATATATTTGACAGAACACATTCCAAAATGTATAAAAAATTCACAGAAATCAATAAAAAGTATCAACTATTCATTGTGTTACCACTGAATGTGTCCAGATACAAATGAAGTATGCTGTCCTCTGTGATTTCTTCAGGTGAAGAAATTCAGTTGATAACTTGCCAAATGGGTGTTGAACATCTAGAGAAATTCAATAATAGTTATTTATAACAATAAGCAAACATATTTAGGACATATATTTGAGATACAAAATTGCACACACATTATTTATATTATTTTGTTTAATCTTTAAAATTAGGTCAGTTACAGTATTCTACTCATTTTATAGATGAAGAAACTGAGACACAGTACCTTTTTCTATATATCAGATCTGTTTCATATGATGGAATCAGCTTTGAAGAGTAGTAAGTTATATTATCCTATAATTTCTAATTACTTAGATTTTTAAATAAAGAACAATTTACAGTTTTGTGTATTCAAAAATTATCTGAGCATCTACACTTTTTCAGTCACTAGGCTAGTGAACCCAACAATGACAAAATAAGAATGGGAGATGAATGATAAATAATATGTGATTTCTACTTTTAGTTTTTATTCATTTCTGTTTCTAAACAATTATAGTCTGTTTTTAGAACCTTCACAATACATTTCCATGAAGTTGCCTTATTAATGATCAATATATTATGATTTGTAAATGATAGCACCCTAAGTTCACAAAGCACTATCTGAGTTTTTTATAAGTAACTGCTTTAAGTGGTCACTGCTGCGCAGAAATTTACTTCTACTGAGCTTTGTTGTGTTTAATTAGGAAAGATTATGGAGGATGTTTTATATTCCTTTTTGGCCTTAGGGCGTGATGAGCATTAGCTGACATGACAGATATTGCAAAGGATTTTCACATTGTGAGACCTTTTGCAAAGCTTTGCATGAGGAAGCATATTAATAAAAGTGAAAGCTATTGAGCATATAATTCCTCATGTACCACTTCAAAAATGAACGCCAATGGGTTCATTTTTGATTTGGCAGACTACCGGGTTGGTCGCAGATTTAGTTTTTAGCAGACATGTTTTGGAAATAATAATAAGCTTCCCAGAATAGAATCTCAACAGGGAAAGCTGGTCAATGTGCCTTCTAAATTTAAATTTTCTTACGAACTCTGAAGTGAAATTCATGGTTGCAGTCACATGTTATCAAGCCTTCGGACACACACACACACACACACACACACACACACACAAAGATGAATATTGTTAAAAATCATAATGAATTTTAACAAATTGAATTAATATTTGGATTCATATCTAAATATACCACATACCCTCATTTGTAGTTCTCTAAAGATGCCTGAATAGATATATTGAAGTTTAAAATAATCCCTTTTAAATAGACATACTTAAATGGATAGTAATGAAAATATTGCAGAGATGCTAATAAGGTATGAAATTTTTGTTAAAACAAAAAAGTTTGTTTTTCAAAAAGAAACCTAATAAGGGAAACAAACATATTATGGGAAAATATTTAGGGAAAAGGACTTTATTTTCAATAGATTCCATAGATTTCAATAGATTCTATCTATTGAGTATGTATGAGTACTTTATTATAGTTTTAATTTACATTTATTTCACAAGTGACATTGACCATCTTTTCATGTGCTTATTGGTCATTTGCATACCTGCTTTTATAAACTTACTATCCAAATTATTTTATCAGTTTTTTTCAAAATACGAGGTTTGTTTTCTCAATGTGTATAAAAGTTTTAAAAATATTCTGGACAAAATTATCTTGCAAATTTTACTTTGTAAATGTGTATTCTCTGTGACTTGTATAGTTCTTGATTTTTTATGTTTTTAACAGAAAAAAATTAATATAGATTATATTAATTTCATCTTTTTACAATTTTCCTGTCTATAAACTGATAAACCCTTTCCACATCCAATGTCAAAAGATTTCTGTTTCCTTTTATAAGCTTAATACATTCAGGTATACGATTTACTTCAAAGTGATGTTTCTGTGGAATATTCATTGGCCTTATAAAAGTAGGTTTAGTGCTAAAATCTCTGTTCACTTTTGTACTAGATAAACCATGTTGTCTTTATTAGTGTAGCTTTATAGTAAATATTGAAGTTAGGTAGTATAAATCAATCTTGTTCAATTTCAAGTTGTTTTCACTATTCTAGATACTTTACTTTGCATATATATTCAAAGAGAAGCTTGCTGACATTTTCAGAAACACTGGCTAGGATTTTACTTATGTCGAGTTGAATCTATAGACGATTTTGTAGTGAATTGCGCTCTTACTAATATTGAGCCTTCCAATCCATTAATAGGGTGTGGCTCTTAGACATGTGTTTCCTTTTTTTTTTAATATAGTTTATTTATTTTTGAGACAGAGAGAGACAGAACACGAGTGGAGGAGGGACCCACAGAATCTGAAACAGTCTCCAGGCTCTGAGCTGTCAGCACAGGACCCGATGCGGGGCTTGAACCCACAAACTGTGAGATCATGACCTGAGCCAAAGTCGGATGCTTAACCGACTGAACCCCAGATCTTGTGTTTCTTATAGAAATGCATTTCGGTTTTCAGTCTAGAGGTTTTGAACTTAAAAAAACAGTATATTCTAAATGTATTAACTTTGATTCTATGGTAAATTAATTTTAATGCAGTGTATAATTACTAATAGTATTTCGAAATATAATTTAGTTTTATATACTATATACTTTATATACTTGAATCCCGTGAACTTGTTAATTTACTTATTAGTTCTACTAGCTTTTATGTGTATTATTTAGAGTTTTCTACTTAAATGATCACATAACCAGCAAATAGACTTTTACATCATTCTTTTCATTTATATCCCTTTTATTTACTTATTTATTTATTGCATGTTTTATTGCATTGCCTAGGACCTAAAGTACAATTTTAGTTATGGCAAAAGTGGACATCTTGGCTTTTTTTTATTTTAAGGAATCAACCGTATTTCACCAAAATATTATGTTAGATATAGCTTTCCAAAGAGTTTTAAATTAATTATTATATAAATATAATTATTTATATAGTATGTTATCTATATACATATTTTATAATATAATATAAAATTTATGTATATAACACATTTATATTATATAATTTATGTATATTTATGCATATATTATATATTTTATATAATATATACACATATTTTATGTAAAATATGTAATATATAAAATATATAATTATGGTAATAGTTTATTAATGTATTAAGTATAACATAATTTATTTACATATAAAAACAATTTGAAGTTCTGTTCTTAGCTATCAATATTGGCTTTGTCCCATATACATTTATAATCATTTTGCCTTTTTGATGACTGGACTTTTTTATTGTAATAAAGTGTTTCTCTTTAACCTGGAAAACACCTTTTTTCTTGAGACCTATTTTCATGACATTGCTATAATTACTCTAGCTTTCTTAAAATTATAGTTTATTTTTCTATTCTTTTTTACATTTACAGTTTAAATGATATATTTTTTCCAACAATTTTTTCCAGGTCATCTTTGACTTTATATTTGAAGTAAGTCTCTTATAGACAGTTAAGAGTTGTTTATTTGTTTTTGTCTCTGGTATTGTTGGGGATTGGTTATTGAATGCCAAACAATGTGTCAAAAATTACTAGATGATCGAATGATATTATCTTTTTTCATAAACACCATATTTTTCTCAGGACTTTAATATATGCCATTTTAATTTGTTCCAGTCAAGAGCGATAGACAGTATTGTAAATATTATGTAAGTAAACTGTTTTTCACGTATAATGAAGGGTATAGACCTTTAAGAATCTTGACTAGAAATATGTGAATTTATGTTCTCCCTATAATTGAAACCACTGACATATATTTAGTGGTTTTTCTCTAGCCTCTTATGAATTGACATTTTCTTGATTTTTTTTTCAGTTTTTTACTTTGTACATGTACCTATTTGAATTAAAAAATGCCTCAAGGGGAAATTAGAGACAGAGAATGAATTAATTTCTTTTTTCCAAATTCCACATTTTCTAGGTTCACAGTCCCTCAATTCAGATAATTTTGGTAGTCTTTATCTCAAATTTTTGTCTCCCTAGTTGCAGGTGGTGTTGATATGGCCTGTAAGCCTTTGTTTACAACTTTGCCTCCAACATTGTAAATTAGCAAATGGCTTGAGGAGAAAAGTACCAGTGAATGTAGGGATCATCTCAATATACCCCCTTTTTCCAGAGTCCTAACTTTTCAATTATTACATTCAATTATTACTGGATATTCTCCAATGCCCTTTAAAAGCCTGTTTTGTTTTGTTTATTGTTCTAGCTCTTAGGATTATTATTACCAGGAGACTTAGTCTAACAAACTCCTCTGCCACGCCTTGCAGTAAAAAATCTTTCAAAGTATTTAAATATACTTTATTCTTTGAAACAAAGAAGCAATACATGCTTAAGCCCTTCAGGTTTCAACATTTGCTGCATATGATTCCCTTTTATTTCTGCTTGCAAACTGCTGATTCTCATCTTCTTAATGGAACACCATGTTAAAAGGATTCAGTAGCAGGGCCCCGGGGTGTCTCGGTTGAGTTTGATTCTTGATTTCAGCTCAGGTCATGATCTCACAGTGAATTTGAGCCCCACATCGGGCTCCGAGCTGACAACACAGAGCCTGTTAAGATTTTCTCTCTTTCTCTCTCTCTCTCTCTCTGCCCCTCCCCTGAGCTCGCTCTCTCTGTCTCTGTCTCTCTCTCTCTTTCAAAATTAATAAATATTTTAAAAAAGAAAAGCGTTCAATAGCAGCCAACATTCATACCAGTGCTTTCATTCCTTCTCACCATCTTCCACAGTGTTAGCTGCTCTAGTGACCAGTATTCTCTGTTTTAGGAATTACAGGTGGCGCTTCGCTGTTTTGACTCTACATAATCTGGATCTCTAGCTTCCTAGACTGATACATTGGTTTCCTTGCCTGCCCTACTTCTAATTCAACTGCTAAGCCTGTGCCACTCAATTATATTGGTCACTATTATAACTCATTTAAAACATTTTTTATATTGGTAAATTAATACTTGTTGCGATAATGAACAACCTCCTAGTCTCAGTGGCCTGAGATATATAATCAAGATCTGTTTCTCTCTAATGTCACATTCTGATATGATAAGGTAGTTCTCATGAAGAGTTCTCCTTTAACTGATTAATAACAAAGGGATTCACATTTTTAACATTCTGTGGCCCACCATCCTCTAAAGTTATGTTGTCTACCACATTAGCTCCTAGCCTTGTACACCTGTTAATTTATTTTTTTAATTAAAAATTAGTTCTCTGTCCTCAGTGTCCCTCCCTGCATTTCAAGTGCTCATTAACCATGTGTGGCTGGTGGTGAGTGTATTAACCAGTCCAGATATAGAATCTTTCCTTCATTGCCAAAAAAACCTTCTGATTAAGAGCTTCTCCAGAATCTCTTAAAATTTTCCACTGTATTCCTTCCCTCTGGCCACCCAACAAATGAAGAGGGTCATTAATATCTGTAAGGATTTCATATGGCCAGATCTAGAAGTGAGCTGCATCATTTTATTTTACATTCTATTGAGTGGGTATCAGTCCAATAGACCTTCCCATCTGTACAGGAAGCTGAGAAATCTAGTTTTTTTTAATTAATTTGTTTATTTAAAAATAGAAAGCAAAATTGGTGAACAGTCTCTTCCACATACTTACATTCTTTAATTTTTTTTGGAAAGATAGAGAAATAAAAATTAGAACATTTAGGAAGCTGTATATATCACAGTCCCGGAGAAGGAGAAGAAAAGGCAGAGGAACGTTTTAGGCTTTGGCTTGCATAAAAGGTTATATAAAGGTGAAATTTACTAAGATGAAAAACATATGCAAATGTGTATATGTGAGCATATGCAAGTCAAAGTATAGTTTGGGCATACCTTGGATACACATGAATGGAACATTTAATAAGCAACTTAATATGTAGATATAATACTCAGAGGGTAAATATAACTTGAAGATACACATTAAAGAGTTGTTAAAACCTAATAGATATTACATCTGGAATTTTTGGGACTAGTAGGAACTAAATTCTAGGCAGAGTAAGATAGAACGCTTGGAATGGAACCTTAAGGAGCAACAGGAGTTAGGGGCTGGGTATACAATGGAAAGTGCAAGGTAAGCTGAGCTGTCTGAGAACAAAGAAGAAAACCACAAGTATTCTTTGAAGCCAAAACAACACTCTTCACTGTACAAACAATGCTGGGACCTCTAAAAAACAATGATTTAAAAATGTCTACTATTTCTCAAAAACTGTTTGAAATGATACGACAGTAATCACATCCAAATAACATTTGTCTAGTACCAAAAGATACCCTTATTATCTTCTAACAATAACTATAAATCAGTTGTCCTAATATTACAATTTGTCCCTTTAAGCCCGGATAGATTTTACTAGTGAATGTCATTTGGTTTACTTTTGAGCAATTCACATCTCACAACCCAACTGTAGTTGTAGGAAAAGTCTGATATACGTTATTTGCAGAATTACTGATCATTTATGGTTTTTAGAAAAAAATATTCTCCTGTTGAAAGAACTTGTCACGATGTGAAGCAAATGGGGTATCGGGAATAATATAGGTTCTTGTCCTTTTTTAAACATAATGCTAAATGATAAATTAGTATCAAGGACCATTACAATAAAACTTCACGTACAGAGTAGGTAGGAGGAAAATCAAATCAGTTATTACAAAGCAGGAAACATTTCCCAGTGGCAGTTTATTCTGCAGAACACGAAAGGATAAAGTTTATTTGAGGCCATATGCTCTCCTTATTCTCACTGCTTCTTAAACTGAAAAAATTAAAAGCACTCATTTTAGAACTATGCAGTACAAAACACTGTTTTGAAGGGTCTACAGATGAATGCCAAGAGGTTATCCCACAGTGAAAATAATTGGATGCCCCAGAGGTTAGCATCTTTTTTCTATTTTTGAGCTTCTGTTTACTTATCTCATTTCTAGCTTTTCTATCTTCTAAAATCTTCTTAAAAAGTAAACGTATCAGCATGGTGACTTTAAGAAAAATAAATAAATAAGGCTAAGAAAGAAAGCTGTGCAAACTGAGCAGAAAAGTTCACTGTGATTAAAATGTGTATTTTTCCTTTTCGTCTTTGTTTGAACTGAATCATTGGAGAAATAGTAAAGTGTGTGTGTGTGTGTGTGTGTGTGTGTGTGTGTTTAGTGAAGGAAAACAAGTTACTAGGGACATATAACAATATTACATATTATAGAACACTTATAAGAACTTGCATTGCATTCTAACTTATTAAAATGTGATATATTCTCATGTGATCCCAAACAATTAAAACATTAGGCCATTGAAATATGCATAGCATCAGGAATCAAGTAATTTTTACTATTAAATATTATTGGTTGGCTATGTTTCAGTTTCCAACATGGATTTAAATGATTCTTCTATTAAAAAATAGGAAATAGAGCCATTCAGTTTCCAATGTCATACCAGAAGTTAACACCACATCTTTATGCTGCAAGTGTCTCAGACTCTCTCCTTTTTTAAATGCTTATGATGATTAAAGGCTTTCACTAGGGGCTTTATTATGTGTGTATGTGTGCAACAAATTCCTGCAATATAGAAAACAATCAAGATAGAGACTATAGTGGGTCTTTTTCTCTGGAAGTTATATTTAAAATATCATTTTCATTTTTGTTCTTACAATGTGACTTGAAATTGTATAGAGTAAGAACATTCAATAGAGTGATGGAAGCTGGTACCATTTAAAGAAAGTGAAAACGGTGATCTCTGTGTTGCTTGGACATTTCACAATTCCTTATTAGTGTGAAGCACATAATTACCTATTTGTTATGTGAAAGGATAAATATATAATTTTTATACTCGTTTATTCATAGTACTATGGCCCTAGTATCTAACTACTTAAAGACGAACCCTTGGCTCTATCAGGTATTATGTAACCATGAGCAAGTTATTTTACCTATGGCTTAATTTTTCCATCAGTGAGGTGGAGAAAGTTGGGATTGCACTTGTCTCGTTTTTGATGTTAGAATGTGAGTAAAGTGTTTTCAACAGTGTCTTTTGTACAGTCAACTCAGTACGTTAGCTTTTTCTACCTTTAATTTTAAATTACACAATTTGGAAACTATCAAAATATGTCAGAAAGAACTGGAAAAAACATATTTATTTTATAAATAAATAATTATTATAGAAATTTGAAAAAAATCAAGTTTCAAATTGTCAAAAAGCAAATGCTCTGAACAAAATCTAACAAAACATTTTCCAAGTTTAGAATGCTTTTTAGGGGCATCTGGGTGGCTCAGTCAGTTAAACGTCTGACTGTTGATTTCACCTCATGTCATGATCTCACAGTTTCGTGAGTGTGAGCCCCATGTTGGGCTCTGCACTGACAGAGTGGAGCCTGCCTGAGAGTGTCCCCTTCTCTCTGTCCCTCCCCTGCTCGCACACTCCCTTTCTGAAATAATAAATAATAAATTAAAAAAAAACTTTAATAAAAAAAGAATGCTTTTCAGATATACAGAATACTTTTTAAAAAGCTCTTTTAGGGGCACCTGGGTGGCTCAGTCGGTTAAGCATCTGACTTCAGCTCAGGTCATGATCTCACGGTTGGTGAGTTCGAGCCCTGCATCAGTCTCTGTGCTAACAGTTCAGACTTTGGAGCCTGCCTCAGATTCTGTGTCTCCCTCTCTCTCTGCCCCTTACCCGCTCACACTCTGTGTGTCTCTCTCAAAAATAAATAAACATTAAAAAAATGTTTAAAAAGATCTTTTAAATAAGTATCCTGAACAATCAGCCACTTATTCATACAGTACAACACAAATAAAGTAATTCTCATTAACATAAGACTTTAGTTAAGGTTGTCCATTAGCACCTTAAATTGTTGCAGAATATCTGTCCAGTAAAATTCAGTATGACAGAATAATAGACCAAAATATTCAAAATTAGTTAGAAGAATCCTTGATTGATTGTAGGTGATATGAATTTAAAAGAAAAATCTTATAGATACAATTACTGATATATTCATTCTGATTAAAAAGTAAAGAAGATATTTGATTCAAATTAATTTAAAATAAAATTTTTCTGGGGCGCCTCAGTGGCTAAGTCAGTTGAGAGGCCAATGCTTGATTTTGGCTAAGGTCATGACCCAGGGTCTTGGGATGGAGCCCTGCACTCAGCTCTGTGCTGAGTCTAGAGCCTACCTGTGATTCTCTCTCTCCTGCTCTCTCTCTCTCAAAATAAATAAATAAATTTAAAAAGAAAATTATCTTTCTTGCCCCTCTCCCCTGCTAGTGTTCTCTGTCTCTGAAATAAAAAAATGAAAATTAAAAAATCTATTAAAATAATAATTTTCTATTTTTTTAAAAAGGGATCAGAAAATGTAGAAGATTTAATAAACAAATTAGTCAAACAGTAAATTAATTAGAATGAAATTATGAGAAACATTTGGAAATCTTTATACAAAAACTTCCAAATATTACTGAGAGGGCGTAAGTAATTAGCATATATGGATAGTCTATGTTACTAAATGGAAAGAAATAGTATCTGTTAAAGTTTTATGAGATTGTGGCAATTCAGTTCCATACCCAGGCTCCACTGCTAATTCTAGTTCTCTAGTCATCTCCACCACATCTGTAGTTACTTCCTCCACAGAAGTCTTAAATTTCAGTTTGTAAATACATACATATATGTATATGTATGTATATATATCATATATCATATATATATGATAGTATCTGTGAAGCACAATAAAATGAAATGCAACAAATTGAGGAATTCCTATATTAGAGTAAATAAATAAAATATAAAGTAGAAAAGAAATAGAGAAAAATCAACCAAACCAAAATTTGTTCTTTGATGTGATCAAACACTTGAGACATTTAGTTAGACTTACCAAGCAAAAGAGAAGGAACTTTCAAATTATTTAAATTTGGATTGAAAGAGTGGTACAAATACTTATTGTACATGTATTAAAAAAACAAAATATATTTTGATAATACTGTGAGCAATTGTATCCCTCAAAAGTAAAGAACCTAGATGAAATAAATACTTAAAAGATGCAATTCTTAACAGATGTAAACCACCAAAACTGACCCAAGAAGAAATAGAAAGTTTGAAAAGACTTGTAACAAGAATGCAGATTGAATTAGTAGTCAAAAACTTTCCACAAAGAAAAACTCTGTCCCTTATAGCTGTATTTGTAAATTCTCCCAAACATAGAATCGACAGTTCCTTCACATACTAGTTCAAAAACATAGAAGGAAACACTTCCTAACTCATGCTATGAGGCCAATATTCCTAAGAAAAGTAAGCAAAGACATTGCAAGAAAGGCAATTTCAGATAAATATCCCTTATGAGGATAGATTCAAAAATCCTTAGCAAAATTTTGTCACACCAGAACCAAAAGGATTTTTTCCAGCAATGCCAGATTGGTTTAATGCATGGAAATCAGTTTGTGGAATACAGCATGTTAATAGAATAAATGATAAAACACGTGATTATTTTTATGCAGAAAAACACATTTGACAAAATCTAATACCTGTCATGATAAAAGCACCAAATTAGAATTAACATGAACTTTGTCAGTAAGGCACAGGTCGTCTATAAAAAACCCTTATCTAATATATTTAATGCTGAAAGACTGAGAGTTTTCCCTCTAATATCAGCAATAAGACAATATCTGCTGTCTCAACTTCTATTCAAGATTTTACTGGATGTTTTATTCAGGGAAATAAAGCAAAGCAAATAAAGGACAGACATCCAGATTCCAAAGGATTAAATAAAACTTTAATTTCAGATGACATGACTTAATATACAGAAAATCCTAAGGAATCTACAAAAGACTATTAGAGCTAATAAAGTTCAGTTTGATTGTAGGATAAAATCAATATATAAAACTCAGTTGTATTTTTTTACACTAGGAATGAAAGATAATGTAATTAATTCCAACAAAAATTGGAATTAAAGAATTCCACTGATAGCAGCATGAAAGGGTAAAATACTTACAAATAAATGTAACAAAAGAAATACAAGACATTTATGCTGAAAACTATAATATGCAAAAGAAATTAAAAAGCTATATAAATGGAAAGAAGTCCCATGTTCATGGACTAGAAGACTTAATAGAGTGAGGATGGCAGTAGTCCCCAAGTTGATCTACAAATTCCATGAAAATCTTACCAAAACCCCACTTCCATTTTTGCAGAATTGACAAGTTAATTCTAAAATTTATATCAAAATTAAGAATAGACTAAACAGTCTTAAAAAAATGAGTTGGAAGATTCATACTCCCTGATTTTAATACAAAACTTAAAATTTAATACAAAGATACAGTAACCAAGGTACTGTAGAATTGGCATAGTGATAGATATATAGATCAATGGAATAAAATTGAGAGCCTAGAGTAAAAACCCTAAGGTTTATATACAAATGATCATCTACAAGGGTGCTAAGACAATTCAATGATTAGGAATAATATTTTCAATAAACTGGACAGCTGGATATGCACATATAAAAGAATAAAGTTACATTCATATACAAAGATTAACACAAAATGAATCATGTACATAATAGCAAAAGCTAAGTTATATGAAAAGGTATATAAAGGTACATAAAAAGTATATATTTTAAAAGAAAATGTAAGAATACAACTTCTTTACTTGGATTAATCAGTTAATTCTTTAATATGAAAATAACTCAGGATATCAAAGAAAAATTATATAAGTTGGATTTCATCAAAATTAAAACCTTGGTATTTTAGAGGACACAAAAAAGTAAAAGAACATACAGAATAGAAAGTATTACAAATTTTGTATCTGATGAGGGCCATATATCCAGAATATATAAAGGACTCTTAAAACTTAATAATAAAAAGACAAAACAATTTTAAAAATAAGAAAATGCTTTGAATAGATATTTCTCCAAAATAGATAAAGAATGGCCAATAAGCACATAAAGAGATTGAACATCATTAGTCATTAGAAAAATGCAATTCAAAACCACAGTGAGATGTCACTTCACATCCGTTACTAAGGCGTAAATAAGAGAGATGGGCAGTAATCAGTATTGAAGAGGATTTGAAGAAGTTGAACTCTCATAGTTTGCCTGTGGGAATGTAAAATTGTGCATTCACTTTTCAAAACTGTTTGTCAAGATGTTTCCAAATTCAAAATATTAAAAAGAGCATTACTGTGTGACCCTACAATCCAACTCCTAGGTATATAACTAAGATAAATGAAAACTAAACTAAAACTAGGCTTATATTAAAACTTCTACATTAATGTTTCATAGCAACATTATTTACAATAGTCAAAAGTGGAAACAACTTGGATGTTTATCAGTGGGTAAATGGATAAACAACTTGTGAAATATCCAAATGTATTTATAAAATTTAATTAAAATTTAAAAATTTTAAATACTGATATAATTTGCATACTGATATATATTTTACAACATGGATGAATCTTAGAAACAATGTTTTAAGTGAAGGAAACTAGATACAAAGGGCCACGTATTATATAATCCTACTGATATGAAATATTCAGCATTGGCAAGTCCATACCAATAGAAAGTACATTAGCATTTACCAGGAGTGATGGGCAGTAGTAGGATAGGAGGAGTAACTGCTAATGGGTGTGGAATTTTTTTATGTTGTGATGCAAATGTTCTCCAGTTAAGTAGGAGTGATTATTGTACAGCACCATGAATATACTAAAAGACTCTGAATTGTACTTTTCAAACTGGAAAGGTTTGTATTAGTTATATGTCAATATGCTATTATTAAAAAAGAAAATGTCAAGTGTGTCTATTTATTATAATATAGAAAGATGGAAAGATTTTTGTTGCCAAAGTGACATTTTGGATGAGACTTAATATTATAAAGATAATTGTAGGCCTATATAGTAAAGGTAATAATAACGGGGAGCCAAGATGGCTCAGGCAATTAAGCGACCGACTCTTTGTTTCAGCTCAGCTCTTGATCTTGTGGTTTGGGAGATGAAGCCTGCTCATGCACTGTGTGCTGACAGCATGGAGCCTGCTTGGGATTCTCTCTCTCCTTCTCACTGCTACTCCCTCACTTGGGCACGTGTGTATTTATCTCAAAACAAATAAATAAACTTAAAAAAAAGTAGAAATAAGAATAAAAGGAAGAAAAAAAGAAGGAAGATGGGAAGGAAGGAGGAAGGGATGGGAAAATAAGTTACACTGAGAAAAATAAAAGTAAGAATTTTTGTTTGCTTGCTTGCTTAAATAATCTATTTAATCTGTTCTTGTGACTTTCTTAATGAAGAGATGTATTTTTGAAGGATTTGAGGCTTTGAGATATTACTAAAGCTTGCCTAAAATCGCAGAGCTATTAAATGCTAGAGCTATAAGATAAATTAAGGGAATATTGTTCTAGTGTCCTTGTGCTTAACAGGTGAGAGCATTTGAAATAGGGTGTCTGTGAAGATAGATCTTTTCTGGATAAAGATTAGAAGTTAGCCTGGGACAATCAAATGGAGATGATCTGTAGGAAACTAGTAATAGGAGACAGAGAAGAGCACATTGTTAATAACTTGTGGACTCTTGAATCATCATGTCTGACTCTGTATCCAGTCTCCACAGCATATTAATTCAATCAAGTTGGGCTTTTATTTCTCTTCTCCATAATATAGACAATAATAATGTCTAACTTAAAAGGTTGAGTATCATATATAAATAGTTTAAAAGACTGTGATAACAAAATAAAACTAACTGCTAGTTCTGATTTGTGGCCCTAGAACTTAAAAGAAGGATATGAGAAGGGAAATATATGTTGTTGTCATCACTATACAAGTAGTCATTTGAGGTTTGGGAAGTGCACAGAATTATGCAAGAAGAAAATTTACAAGGAAGCCTAAAGTGAAACCAGGAGACATTTATTATGATTTTAATTTGTTTTCAGTTCACTATGGTTTTAATTTGATTAAAGGTACAAATTGGAACTACGTTTAGACTTCAGTAGTACCAGATTAAAATTATTTTTGCTGTATTATTTGGCCAAATAAAAGGAGATATAATTTGACAGTAAAAGCAATTTTATAATGGTTATTCTCAAAGAGCAGTTATGACACGAGAAAGGATTCTGATTGTAATAACTGAAAGTAGGTACTAAATTTGAAAAAATGCTTTGGAAGAAGATTTTTGATAGATGGGATATGGCTGACTAAGGAAAAGGTGAAATCAAAGATGACTATATATTTAATAACCTGGAGAACCAGGAGTATAATGATGATATTGACAGTGTTAGGAACATAGAAAAGATAGAGAAAATAATGAGCTTGGCTATAGATATGTAAAGTTTAATTGTCAGCAGGATATTCAAGTAGAGATATCTTGCAGACAGCCAAAAATGAGGGCTTGGAGAGCATATAGAGATTAACTTTCCTTTTGCACCTTTGTGTGTGTTACTTTCATCTTTTAAATTTTATTTCCCTTGGTGATTTGGCCATGCAATTTCTTTCCTATTACTTTTTATAACTTCATATTATACATATTTGGATGTATTTTAAGTTGCCTTATTTTTTAATAAAATGCCATTATTTTTTCATATTTCTGTAACAACATTAAGAGGTTTTTTATTTATTTTTTTCTGTTTATTTTAAAAACTTATGATACTGTTAATATTTAGCAGAATTTCTTAGGTCTATGAACATGCACGGTCACACACAGACACACACAAACTTAGTCTAGCAGAGTTTCCATATTTTCAATTATTTGTCAAGAGTTTTCCCCCTATGTTTTCTTGTGTGTTTGACCTAGTTTCTTTGGCTATATTGATTTGTGTAAACGTTTGAATATATGGCATTATTTCAAAAGTTCTGAAAGTTTCAGGAGGCCATTGTCAAGTACAAGATGATGACTAACAACCTTCTAGAAGTTCATCAATTTAAATCAAGTATATAGTTTTCTACAGTTCCCAAATCTCTAAAGTTAATGATAGTTTAAGCTGACCTCTACACAAAAGTGTGGATAAAGAATCCAAAAATATGTTTTATAAGAATAGAATGAATAGAAACTCATGGACACTGAACAGGTGAGCTGAAGATACATCAAAATAGAAATGAATATTGGAAAAATTGGTTCGTGAAAAGTAAATTTCAATAATTGCTTAATGTGTCATTATTTATAAGCTTTAGCAAGGTTTTCAGGGCAGAGAAAGTCAGCATTTCTGTTCTCTTCTCATCAAAAAGAAAGAGGGGTTTCTGGGTGACTCAGTCTGTTCAGTGTCTGACCTTTTTTTTTTTTAAGGTTTATTCTATTTTCAAGAGAGACAGAGGGTGATCAGGGGAGGAACAGAGAGAGAGGGAAACACAGAATCTGAAGCAGGCTCCAGACTGAGCTTTCAGCACAGAGGCAGATGCCGGGACTCAAACTCAGGAACTGTGAGATCATGACCCGCGCTGAAGTCAGATGCTTAACCAACTCAGCCACCCAGGCGACTCAGTGTCTGACTATTGATTTCAGCTCAAGTCATGATCTCACAGTGTGTGAGTTCAAGCCCTGTGTCAGATTCTGCTCTGACAGTGAGGAGCCTGCTTGGGATTCTTTCTCTGTCCCTCTCTCTGCTCCTCCCCCCCGCCCCCCGCCACACTCTTTTTCCCTCTCTCTCAAAATAAATAAATAAACTTTGAAAAAAGAAAGAAAATTAATTAATGTATCATTTTCTAGGGCTTTGGACCATATCTTTTAGCTGGTCTTTTTCGTTCCTTTAAGTTATCTGAATGGATATATAAATCTTTTCATTCTAAGAAACCTATGATATCCAAATTAAATCATCCACTACAAGAATTTTCTATACAAAAATGAAATCTTTAGTTCATCAGAATTTTAGTTCTCGAATATTATATTTCATTAATATTATATATCATTAAGATATATAATATCATTATGATATATAATATTTATATCAGGAGCTGTTACTTTTTTAATATCCACAGCTTTCTACATGAGCAGCCACTAGGTGTTAAACAATATGCACCAAAAAACTATCAGAAATCCAGAAAGATTGATTGCTGAAACATTTTACTGAGAGTTTTTTACTTTCGTATAAAATCCAGGTAATGATTTTCATCCCTGAAGGTATTGTGTGGGGAAAAAAATGTTGCATTTAATACTAAAACTCACCATGATCCCAGGTTTTCAAATGAATAATTGAAGGACCTGGTTTCAAGGATAATGCAAAAGAGTTTTTCACGGAGATTCCACATATACTTCTATTTGTTTTTTACTGTAGTAATACTGCTCCCCAGCAAAGTTTGGATGGCTTTGTTCTCTGACCACATGCCTTTCTCCCTTGCAAAGACAGTTAGTGTTTCCAATATTGTGTTTTTTTTATCACTAGCTGATGTGTCTCTGTCAAGCAAAACAGACATCACCTTTCACATAAAAAAATTTTTTTTGAGACATAGAATTGCCCAGGATCCTTCAGAGGCCTTAGCAATGAATGGGTGAATGAATCATCAGTCACCACTTGACTGTAATATCCTCTTAAACCTGGAGATCCCTCTGGGACTTTAGACATTTTAAAGACTCACAAGCATTTTAAATAGAAATAAACTCTGACTTCATAAAAAAAAGAAAAACGCTTAAAAAATTCAAAAAATGACGTTCAACTATACAGCGAAAGAATAGCGGTGTGGGTTGTACAGGGGTTTCCATTCACTAAAACTAATGAAATTATAAGTGTCAAGTCTTACATTTCACAGAATGTAAACTATACTTCAATAAAAATAAGAAAAATTTTAAAATATTTGTATGACTTCTATGTCCCATCAAAGGATTTTTTAGCATATTTTGTTTTTAGATTTATTTTCTCTTAGATTTTTTAAAGTGTATTTTGGAATAAATATTTGTCATTGAAAAGGTTGACCTGATCAATGCTATTATTTATGTGATATGAAAAAGATTACACCAAGAAGTATTGTGTAACATATTTAGAAAGCCCAACAATAAGCCTTGCCAAAACATAGTGCTCACGTAAAAAAAAAAAAGTCTACTACTAATATCTCATGATTATTTGTTAAGTCTACTCTCTAAGAAAGATATTCAGATTATATTTTTTCTACTTGAATTATTTGCCTAGCTGCTGTAGAATGCAGCAGCTTTAAATATGATTTTGATAATGGTTGTAAATCAGAACTCAGACAATGTTCAGAAAGCACAAATATAGCAGTTTACATATTTGATCATTATAGTGTTAGCACCAGTTATAAATGTACCAGTTACTATGTAATATAAAGATCTATAAATAGATTAAAAGACCAAGAAAAAAGTTTGGTTTAGAAATTTAGAAATATATTTGTTTAAGATATTTATTATTTACTATATGGTAGGCACTATTTGAAACTTTGGGAATTTGGTAATTAAGAAAATAACAAAAATGTTAAACCCTCATCATCATGAAATAGAAATAAAAATATGTTAAATAGTAATATAGACTATGAAGGGAAAAAAAGATAGTGGACTAAGGGGGAATAGTGTGATGGAAAGTGACCCTCCAAAGAGACTCGTTAGGAAAGCCATCTCTGAGGAAGTAATATTGAAATAGAGGTCTGAATGATGAGAGAGAAATACAGTAAAGATTTGTCAAATATTGTTTCCAACAGAGGGAATGTGAGACAGTAGATTACTATTATCTTCTCTGAAAAGTTTAAATCTCAAATTCTGGCAAAGTCTTACATGACAAAAACAAAAAACTCTTTGTCATTGATAGATTTCTTGATATAATACATTTTAAAATACAATCCATGTAACAAATTGGCTGTAGCTACTAATATATCCAGAGTTTTGCTACTTTTTCTCACTTTTACTTCTACCATAACTGTTCATGCTGACATCATCTAGTACCTACATTAACACAATAGTGAACCAATTGGTATCCCTTTGTCCCCTATTTTCAACACAAGGACTGTGGTATTCCATTTAGAAATGAGGTCAAAGCATATAATTTCTTTGTTCAAAATCATGCAGTTTCTCCTCATTACTCAAAATAAAAGACAAGTTCTGGCAATGGTCTTCAAGGATCCATGTGGTCTGGCCCACTACTCTCCTTCTAATCCAGCAGTAGTGTCTCTCTTATTCTTTCAGGAAAATACAAGGCTTGTTCCTAATTTAGGGAGTTGGCACTGGCTTTTGCTGTGCTAGAAATATTTCCCTTTAAGATATCTACTGACTACTGATTGATTTCTATATAGCCTTGACCAAATTTTCCTTTCTCTATACCCACCAAGCAGTGTCATGACTCTTACTTTGCCCCATTTTATCCCAAAACATTTATCATTGTCTAACTACTATGTAATTTACATATTTCATTTGTTTATGTCTTCTCAGAATTTAATCTTCATAACTTCTTGGTTTATTAATTAAGGTGTCCCACGTGTCTAAAACAGTGATTATCACAGAACTGGTCCTTAATACATATATTTTTATTGCATAAAATGGCAGAGTAAAAGATATTAAATGTTTAATCCATATATAATGAAAAGCAAAGATTATTTATGGTAAGTTCTGCATTATTTATATTGATGTAATTTCAGCTTTATCCTTATTTATGTGGTTTCAATATTGAACCTTGTTATTTCTGACTTAGGATCTGTTATGATAAAAATTGAAGATGGGGGCACTTGGGTGGCTCAGTTGATTGAGCATCCCACTCTTGATTTTGACTCAGGTCATGATCCCAGGGTCATAGGATCAAGCCTTGCATCAGGCTCTGCACTGAGTGTGGAGCCTGCTTAAGATTCTCTCTCTTCCCTGACCCTTTGCCATCCTTCTCTAAAATTAAAAAAAAAAATTCAGGATGGTTGAAAATTAATCAGCATACTAAATAATAATTCCTTAGATATGTTTCAAAATTGCAAGTCACTATATTCTATAGGAGCTATGTCTTTTAGTTCTGATTTAGTTGACTTGGTTGGTATTATACGTAGCTGTATTTCCCAACACTGAAACCCATGACTCTGAAGCTGGGGTACAAGGGAGTATGACTGGAAACTGTGCTTGGGGGTACACTCCACACATACATGAACAAATGCTACATGTGAAGAATATCTTTAAGTACGGTGAACTATCTGGAGAGGCCTGTAGAAAACAATGCTGCAAATGGCTAACTGCTAAAAGATATCATGGAGTTGCTCTGAGAAATGGTAACAGTAGACATGACAGAAACAGAGTTTGGATGAAACAGATAAATAACTTCATAGCCTTTCAGCATCCAACTAATGGACACCAGTAGGAACTCCAAGAAGAGACTGTGGCTCTCTACTAATAGGTCCCTCTGTGACCACACAGGGCATGTATACTGGGGAGTGAAGAATAGAGAAGTCACTTAATTTCTCTGTCCACATACCCTGCAGAGCTTTCTTGGTCCACAATTTTCAAAACTCCCTTATACTTCTGGATATTGTTTTTCCTCAGGGAGAAAAGTACATCAGAACATCAAAAGTTACTCCAGTTGTTTGAAATAACTTTTTTAGGAAAGAGTAAGCCAACAATTTAATAGAAGAGGTCAGATGATCACAACACTTGTGAAAAAAGTATATTCTATCTAGTGTCTATAATGCTATACAACAAGATTTTAAAAATGCATGATGTTCTTTGGGCTACAGGTAAAAAAGCAAATAGCAAAGCATAAATAATAAAACGGATCCAACAGAGTCCATGTAAATATTTGTCTAACATTGTACACTCATTGCCCAGACCCAAAGTGATATTCACAGGTTCAGAGGACTATGATTGTCAAACTTAAATATTTCGTATTTCAATACCTTCTGTGGCTTTCAAGGTAGATGCATTGATGTATCTTGAACTTGAAATGTCAATATGTACACATGTGAGATATCAGGATCTCTAAAAAATATTTTTATCACAGTAGAAAAATCAAGAAGTGGATGACACCTGAAGAAAGGGCATTTTGAGGATACATTGAAACATAAACTCTCTGTTATAGTACTACTGGTCTTTTCAGAGCAACCCAGAATTATACTCTGGATGCAGAAGATAGAGATTTCTTCACTGTTTGTGGCAAAACTGGAGGTTGTCAATCAAATATCTGTGGCTATATTATTATACAGAACAAAGCCACTTTTGTTTGCTACTTCCCAACTAGTTTGAAAAATGCATGCATTGACATCTAAAAGTTGAGATTCAATATGAAAAGATCACAAGAGATGATAGTTTGCCTAATATTAGCTAGACAAAAGTAACTGTCTTAAAAGTAGTTTCCCAACTATGTTGCAAATTCTTCTCCCATTATTGTTTTTTCCTTCGAATATTAGAGTTCATGGGCTGAGATTTTTTTTCTGTAATGTATGTTTCATAGTTGTTATAATAACAACGAATTCTCCTTGATTTTCCATGCTTATTTAAGTCATTAATGCTTCAGAGGTAAGCCTATGATTTTTCCTCTTATTTACCTTCAGCACCTTCCATTCTATTAGGGGACACATTTTACACCTTACAGGTATCTATAACAATATAAACAACAAATAAATGGTTAGGAAGATTATTAATACATGCTTCAGAGTAAAAGGGGGTACCCAATTCCTTTCTAATTTAATTACTTCATTTATTCATAAGCATATACATACTTACTATAAGTCTATTAATGCCAGGTGCTAAGAGGCCAACTATTTACATGACCCAATGCCATTCTCTAAGCCTCTAGAATCTGAAAACAGGCAGATAAGTTAATGAAACATAGTAGCACAAAAATATATGCCACTGTATAATGTGGGATTTAAGGAATACCATGTCATTTATATCTCTCTGTGAAGACAAGGAAAGACCTTACAGCTGAGTCTTGAAAGTGTGAAAGTATGACATATTGGAACACATGACAAGCAGATGGAGAAACGTGAGCAAAGGAAATAGAAATGTATAATGGATGTCTTGGGAAAATATGAGTTTCAAGAGTTCTATTTTGGCACCACAGAGCATGGGAAGGATGACATTAGAGACACATGCAGAGGAAAGTTCAACTCTGGTGTGTTAGACATTAAGATAGAAGTCATATGATTAATATTTCAGTTAATTACAAGGAATTTAAGGTAAAACAATATGATATTAATGGGAAAGATATGGTAAAAAAAAGAAGTCCAGAATACGGAATACTTACCAGGAAACACAAACTTTGTGAAGTTAAACAGGAGTAAAGGCATCTAATAGAACAGAAAAAAAAAATGGAAACAAGAAGAATGAAAAATCATCTTTCCCTTATTTATATAGGTGGGGTTGGAACTCTGGGACTTATTAAAGAATGAGGCTTGGATGTGAGGGCAGTCTGTCACATCTGCCACTCTATTGATCTCCAGGATTGACTCAGCTGATCTGGCTGACTAGGCTGGTGTCCCCTGTTCCCTTTCCCTCTCTGCTCCATGTATATTCCTCATGAAGTTGTATCTTGTGCCAAAGAGGACAACTTTCCCCCTGGAGAGGAAGGTCAATCTTTGATCAAGGGTATATTAGTAGCTGCACCTCTGTTAGTACCTCTGTACAAGCTTTTACAGTCCATTTGTAGGAGAAGGTAGACAAGCTTCCAAACTCCAGATATAACCAAATGTGGAGCTATCTTTGGCAATGTGCCTTTCTTAAAAGTCCAAAAAAAAGCCTCAAAAACAAAAAACAAAAAACAAACTAACAAAACAAACTAAACCAAAGCAAAACCAAAACAAACAAAAATAGAAAAATAGAAAAACATATATATGTGAGATTGCTCTGAAGAAAGACATAGAACAAAGATATCATTTGGTCTGAGATAATTTTTAGACATTTGAATTCACTTCTTTTCTGTGAAAATAATGAATCCCAATGATATTGCTAGAAGTTTTTAAATTTCCATAGGTAATTAATAAGGAGAAAAGCAAATTCCAAGCTTTCTAAAATTGGGTATGGTTATAGTCCTTAGATACAAAAGAAATTGCATCATATGTTATATGTAATCTCATTTTAAGACAATTTTAGAGAAATTTTAGGTTTATAACAAAAAAATGAAAGAAAGGCAGAAAGATTTCCTGTATACTCCCTGCTTTAGCCTCCTCTATTTTCAACATCACTTACCTTAATGGTACATTTTTTTATATTGACACATCATTATCACCTAAAATCTATAGTTTTAATTCACTTTTCCTGTCCATTCTGTGGATTTAGACAAATACATAATGGCATATGTCCATTATTATAATATTATACAGAATAATTTCACTGCCCTAAAATTTCTCTGTACTATGCCTATATATCCTCCTCCCCAAGGTAAATCCCTACTGATAATCATTTTTAGTCAACTTCTTAAACAGTGTTATATAAAGATCAAAATTTATTCTTTTGCATGTAGATATCCAGTTGTCCCAGGGCCATTTGTTGAAAAGACAACTCTGTTCCCCCTTGAGTTATCCTGCCATCTTTGTTGAAAATCCATTGGCAATGAATGCGAGTGTTTATTTCTGGGCTTTCTATTTTATTTCATTAATCTATATGTATATCCTCAATCTGGCATCACATTGTATTAAATCTGCAGAGCAGTTTGGGGGATTATCTTGCCATTAAACAAGATGAAGTTTTCCAGTCATGAACGTGGTAAGTCTCCCCATTTAGTTAGATGTTTTTTCAGTTTCCTTCAATGATGTTTTTTAGTTTTAAGCTTACAAGTAAATGCTTAATGTTATTCATTTATTCCTGACTATATAATTATTTTTGATGCCATAAATAGAATTATTAATTTCAACTTCAATTATTAATAGGTAATGTGTAGAAATACAACTAGTTTTAGTATACTAATGTTATATTCTGGAAAATTGCTTAACTCATTTGTTAGGTCTGTTTTTTGTGGATTGCTTAGTATTTTCCTTTTCAGAACGGGTAATTTCAACTGAGCTATCTTCAAGGTCAGTGATTTTTTTTTTTCCCTGCCTGCTCAAATTTTCAGTTTACCTCCTCTAGTAAATTTTTCATTGTAGTTTTTGGAATTTTCAACTCCAGGATTTATGTTTTTTAATTTCTGTATTTTTCTTGATATTTGTTGAAACACTATTCCTGTACTTTCTTTGATTCAGCAGACATTGTTTTTTTTTTTTTAACTTAGGTATAATTAACATACAGTGTTATATTAGTTCCAGGTGTACAATACAAAGATTCAAAAATCCTACACATTACTCAGGGCTCATCATGATAAGTGTACTCTTAATCCCCTTCATCTATTTCACTCATCACCCCACCCACCTCCCCACTTTGTTCCTTATATTTTAGAGTTTTGTTTGTTTGTCTCTTTTTTCCCCCTTTGTTCAGTAGGCATTGCTTTTGTTAATTCTTTGAACATATTTTAAATAATTGATTTAAAGCCTTTGTTTATTAAGTATAACATCTGCATCTCCTCAGGGACAGTTTCTGTGGAATAAGTTTTTGTGTATATGGGTCATACTTTCTTGTTAGTTTCACATGTCTTATCATTTTTGGTTGAAAATAAACATTTTAAATGATATAAACACAGAAATCATTTCTCCAGGGATTTTTGTTATTGATGTTCATTATCGGTTTGTTTTTTGTTTCTTTGTTTGGTCTAGTGACTTTTCCATAATGATGCTGTCAGGTCTGTATTCTTTGTCATAATGTGTTAACTGAAGTCTCTGTTTAGTTAATTCAGTGGTTAGCTATGATTGAACAGAGGGTTTTTTAACTGCCTGGAATCAATAATTTCCCCAAACTTTGTGGACAAATTCTGTATGAATGTAGGTGATATCATCACATCACCTGGGCTGGGAGTGAATGATTAAGAAAGAATTATTGCGCTATTTTTGGGTGAAAAACATGTATTAAAGCACAAGGACAAGACCCTGGGGCAGAAAGAGCTGCCCTGTGATTCTGAGGAATGATTGGTGGGTAGAGATAAAGGAAGTCTCTAAAACGGTTTTCATATGTTAAAGAAGACTTACAGGATCCAGGAGGTATGACTATTGTCAAGCTAAGGTTGCTTTTTGCCTCAGGCAAAGCATTAACATTAAGGCAGGTGTGAACTCCTTGAGGAAAATCATACTCTGCTGGTCTCTGATATTTACCAATGGGTTTCAACCTGTAAGGAAATTTATTATATCTACACTCCTTTTGCCTTTGTTCTCCTCATCATAGGTCATGTCTTCAATACTCAACCTGACTTTGACAACCCTGCCTTAGATTAGACTTCTTACTCAGGTGTACCCTAAAGGTTAGCTAAAAAGTAGAGATTAGGGCCATCACAGATTTTCCTAAATTCGTGTATAATTCTGGGTAGGCAAAAAGCTTTCTGTGTCCTCCTAGATTCTGAGGACTGTGTAGAACTTCATGAAGCCCCTGTGACACTTCATTACCCTGATTTTCCTTTAAAGATTTCTGGTTAGTCAATTGTTTGTTCCAACTCTTATTCACAGTCTTAAACTGTGAAGTTTCACAATTGTCTGTAATTGTTTTCAAAAAATGCCCCTGGGGAAGAGGCTTTCACACAAAGGGAGCTCTAAGTCAGTTCAGTACAAAGAGCCTTGTAACCAGGGTCTTCCAGGAAACCACCAGATCAGTAAAATAAAGACAGTTCTCTTGGACCTAGCTTTGAAGGAGCTTCATGCCTACACATCTCACTCCAATGTCTTTAAGACTGCTGGTTTCCACCATGAAGGTGGGTTGTTATTTTTCAAGGCTCACTTGCAGCTGAAGAATGGAGAATGGGACTAGGACAAGATACAATACAATAAAGCTCACAGTTCTTACAAAGATTCATCAGTTCTTTTTCTTGAATAAACACTCCTGGATTGTTGCAAGCCTTTGGTTAATTTCCAGAGCTCTGAAAAAGTTGACTATGACAATACCTGCTAGTTTTCTTGTTGCTTTTATGGAGAAGAGAATTTGGTGGGATCCTTTCTTCACCATTTTTGCTGACATCTATAAAGTGGAAATAGAAATGCTAAATTCAGTTGTGACAATTTCCATTTTCTCATTTAGTGCACTGTTTTAAAAACTTATATATATTTCCCTAATTACTACAACTACAAAAACAACAGTATTCTAACATATTTGCTTTTATAAAATTTAGTGCTATCAGGTAAATTATTACATAACTTATTATTCTGGATATACAGTCACAGTTAAGCTTTCGAGAATATATACAAAAAATACATATGCAATTTTTTTTCTTTGGCACTTTGCATTCCAGTTCAAATCAACAATTAATCTATTCCTTTATTCATGCATTTTGTATTCATCTATTTATACATCTGTTTACTTGACAAATATTATTCACTACCTGCTTTGTGTTAGCTTTTCTCAAAGCTTAGAATAGAATGATGCAACATATGTTGTATATATATTACTCAAATATATATAAATATGTTTATACAAATATATATTATGTAATATATATTACTCAAATATATATTATATAAAATATATGAGATATATATATTACTAAAATATATATAAATATCATATATATATATATATATATATAGGAGTAAAATTACAAGGATCCAGGGAAGTGGTCATACAATTGAACACGTGTGTGTCAAATGCTATTAGGGAAGAGTGTATAGGATATATGTGAATTGCATGGTATATGAAACATTATCTTAAATAATCTTGAATAATAATTGTAATTTGTACAATTTCATAAAAAATCAACTTAATATATTTAAATACGACTCATTTATGTTACAACCTATTAATTTAAATATAGGTTTTATTCAGTTATTTATTTATTTTTTATATATTGAGATACATTTGGCATATAACACAGTTTTAGGTAAAAAACAATGATTCAAGGGGAGGAGAAAGACGGCAGAGAAGTAGGGAGCTCTGTAATTTTCACCTGCCCACATCTATCAAACAGAGAAGGACTGAAGCCACAATACTCTGATCTGCAAGAGTGGAAGGAAAACACACAGATACCAGAAAGAAGACAACCTCAAAGGTGCCTGAGTGAGTGCGAACTGGGAAAATAAAAACCACCCTACTAAAGAATGATTGGGCCAATCAGGCAATTAGAGAAGAAATTAAAAAATATATGTAAACAAATGAAAACAAAAATACAACAATCCAAACTCTCTAGGACATAGCAAAGGCAGTCCTAAGAGGAAAAATTATTGTAATCCAGGCCTATTTCAACAAACTAGAAAACGCACAAATTCAAAATCTAACAGAGCACCTAAAGGAACTAGAAGGGGAGAAGCAAGAGCACTCCAAACCCAGCAGAAGAAGAGAAATAGTACAGATCAGGGCAGAAATTAACAATATAGAATTAAAAAAAAATCAGTTGAACAAATCAATGAAACCAAGAGTTGGTTTTTTGAAAAAATAAACAAAATTGATAAACTTCTAAGCCAGGCTCCTCAGAAAGAAAAGAGAGAACACCCAAATAGACCAAATCATGAATGGAAAGGGATCTATTAAAACCAATCCCTCAGAAATACAAGCAATTATCAGAGATTATATGCCAACAAACTGGACATTCTAGAAGAAATGGACAAATTCCTAAACACACACGCACTACCAAAATTCAAACGGGAAGAGATAGAAAATATGAACAGACCCATAACCAGTGAAGAAATCGAATCCGTGATCAAAAATCTCCCAACGAATAAGAGCCCAGGGCAAGATGGCTTCCCAGGGGAATTCTACCAGACATTTAAAGCAGAGTTAATACCCATTCTT
This sequence comes from Cryptoprocta ferox, assembly GCA_028646485.1. NCBI lineage: Eukaryota > Metazoa > Chordata > Mammalia > Carnivora > Eupleridae > Cryptoprocta > Cryptoprocta ferox. The sequence continues at coordinate 164,346,629 of CM053567.1, forward strand.
CTCAAGCTATTCCAAAAAATAGACATAGAAGGAAAACTTCCAAACTCATTCTACAAAGCCAGCATCACTTTGATTCCCAAACCAGACAGAGACCCAACAATAAAAGAGAACTACAGGCCAATATCCTTAACGAATACAGATGCAAAAATACTCAACAAGATACTAGCCAATAGAATTCAACAGCA
>CM053567.1:164347313-164400384 GCA_028646485.1 Cryptoprocta ferox
TGTGTGTTTAGGAATTTGTCCATTTCTTCTAGATTGTACAGTTTGTTGGCATATAATTTTTCATAGTAATCTCTGATGATTGCTTGTATTTCTGAAGGATTGGTTTTAATAGATCCCTTTCCATTCATGATTTGGTCTATTTGGGTGTTCTCTCTTTTCTTTCTGAGGAGCCTGGCTTAGAAGTTTATCAATTTTGTTTATTTTTTCAAAAAACCAACTCTTGGTTTCATTGATCTGTTCAACTGATTTTTTTTTATTCTATATTGTTTATTTCTACCCTGTTCTGTACTATTTCTCTTCTTCTGCTGGGTTTGGGGTGCCCTTGCTTCTCCCCTTCTAGTTCCTTTAGGTGCTCTGTTAGATTTTGAATTTGTGCATTTTCTAGTTTGTTGAAATAGGCCTGGATTGCAATAATCTTTCCTCTTAGGACTGCCTTTGCTGTGTCTCAGAGAGTTTGGATTGTTGTATTTTCGTTTTCATTTGTTTCCTTGTATTTTTTAATTTCTTCTGTAATTGCCTGATTGGCCCAATCATTCTTTAGTAGGGAGGTTTTTAACCTCCATGTTTTTGGCGGTTTTCCAGTCCTTTTCCTGTGATTGATTTCAAGTTTCATAGCATTGTGTTCTGCAAGTGTGCATGGTATGATCTCAATTTGTTTATATTTATGGAGGGCTGCTTTATGACACAGTATGTGACCTATTTTGGGTGAATGTGCCATGTGCACTTGAGAAGAAAGTGAATTCCCTAGCCTCAGGATGTAGAGTTCTAAATATATCTGTCAAATCCTTCTGTTCCATTGTGTCGTTCAGGTCCATTGTTTCTTTAGTGATTTTCTGTCTGGTTTTCTATCCATTTCTGTAAGTGGAGTATTAAAATCCCCTGCAATTAGCACATTCTTATCAATAAGATTGTTTCTGTTTGTGATTAATTGTTTATGTATGTGGGTGCTCCTGAATTTGGCGCATAGATGTTTATAATTGTTAGCTCTTCCTGATGGAGAGACCCTGTAATTATTATATAATGCCCTTCTTCATCTTTTGTTACTGCCTTTACTTTAAAGTCCAGTTTGTCTGATATAAGTATGGCTACTCTGGCTTTCTTTTGACTTCTAGTCGCATGATCGATATTTCTCCATCCCCATACTTTCAATCTGAAGGTGTCTTCAGGTCTAAACTGAGTCTCTTGTAGACATCAAATAGATGGATTTTGTTTTGTTTTTTATCCATTCTGCTACCCTGCGTCGTTTGATTGGAGCATTTAGTCCATTTACATTCAGTGTTATTACTGAAAAATATGGGTTTAGATTCATTGTGTTCTCTGTAGGGTTCATGCTTGTAGTGGTGTCTCTGGTACCTTGGATTGCTTGCAACATTTCCCTCATAGATTCCCTCTTAGGATTTTCTGTAGGGCTGGTTTGGTGGTGATGAATTCTCTCAATTTTTGTTTATTTGTGAAAACCTTTATCTCTCCTTCTATTTTGAATGACAGGCTTGCTGGATAAGGGATTCTTGGCTGCATATTTTTTCTGTTCATCACATTGAAGATTTCCTGCCATTCCTTTCTGACCTGCCAAGTTTCAGTAGATAGGTGTGTAACCACTCTGATAGTTTCCCTTTGTATGTTAGGACCCTTTTTATCCCTAGCTGCTTTCAGAATTCTCTCTTTATCCTTATGTATTTCCAGTTTCACTATGATATATCATGCCAAAGGTCAATTCAAGTTACGTCTGATGGGAGTTCTCTGTGCCTCTTGGATTTCAATGTCTATTTCCTTCCCCAGATTGGGGAAGTGCTCAGCTATAATATGATCAATTACCCCTTCAGGACTATTTTCTCTTTCTTCTTCTTCAAGAATTCCTATGATATGGATATTATTCTGTTTGATTGTATCACTCAGGTCTCGAATTCTCCTTTCATGCTCCTGGATCAAATTCTTTCTCTTTTTCTCGGCTTCCTCTTTTTCTATAATTGTGTCTTCTAAGTCACCTATTCTCCTCTCTGCTTCTTTAATCTGTACAGTGGCCACCTCCATTTTATTATGCACCTCATTTATAGCATTTTTTAACTCATCACAGCTATTTTAAAGGTCCCTAGTCTTTGTATCAATATGTCCTCTGATGACTTCCATGCTTTTTTCAAGCCCAGTGATTGATTTTATGACATACGTTCTAAATTCTTGCTTAGTTATGTTGCTTATATATGTTTGAGCAGTTCTGTGGCTGTGACTTCTTCCTAGAATTTCTTTAGGGAAGAGTTCTTTGGTTTCATAATTTTGGCTAGCTTTCTGTCTCTTGTCTGTTTTAAAAGCACATTATGCACTCTGCACCTGCTAGTATTGCTATATTAAAGGAGGCTCATTGACTGTCTAGGGCCTGTCCGTTCAGGAAGTGTTCTTTTAATGGTGTCTCTCGGTTTCTCTTGTTGTGTCTTTGGTTATTTTATTTCCCTACTCAGTGATATTTGTGACTCTCCACCATGTGTACTTTGGCTTGTTTCTTGAGGTAGCCCTATGCGGCTGTCTTCTTTGTGGACTATGTGTCTTTTCCTCCCACTCTTGTAGATGAGAGTATTGTGACTTCAGTCCTTTGTAGTTTGATAGATGCGGGTGTGTGTGAAAATTACAGAGCTCCCTAATTCTCCGCCATCTTACCCCTCCCAAGTCAGTACTGACTATACATGCATGACCCTGAGGAGGGAGGAGGATGACACTAGTTTCTCAGTCAGGCCTCAAAGTAGTGGGGAAAACAACGAAACAGACTGGCGTAGCTTCACGCAGCGAGGTTGCGGCTCCTTCCTTCCCGGTTCCACACTTGGGTCTGGCAATGTGCCAATCCTTTTAGGAATTGACTAGGAAATCCTTCCTTTTCCCATCAACACATTTACTCTTCCTGCATCTGTTATTGATTCCTTCACCTCAATTTCTAAAAGGAAGGCAAGTTTCTTCTCCTGTCAACTGCCAACTTGTACACAAATGTTTCTGCCTCTTAACAGTCTCAAGGGTTTCATTTTTTGGGAGGGAATACTTTCTCATGTGTACTATAAGCTTCACATTTCTATAGGATTTCTATCCGTAGACTAGAAATAGATCTCCTTTATTTTCAAAAGGAAACACAATAAAATCAAAACTTTCATCCCGTATTCTTCTATGACAACTGCTCCATTTCATTCATTCTTTTGATTTTATTCCCTTAAACTTCTTTTACATATCTTGTCTCCACTTCCTGTATCACCCTTGTACATTGTAGGCATCACCAAGTGTAGGCATCACCAGACTGTCCTTCCATGGAATCCAGTCACTATTATTTGCCTGTATGTACTGCCTTAAATTCACATATTTCAGCAGCCCTTTACTGAATTAATTACTCCCTATAGAAATTACTCTTCTCTTGCATGGCTTCCTCCCACTATTCTGAGTTTTCCCAGCCACCTTCCAAATTTCTGTAGTTTTCCACTCTTCTATCCTCTAAAAAGTGGTTGTTATTTAGGCTTCTACACCACCCTTCCTTTCTCCTCTCCTTCTCTCTTTAGGGGATTTACGGAATAATTTTCAAATTGTGACCTTTAATTGAGATGATTGTATCTATTCTGAATAAATATATTCATTTAAGTACTTCACAAATTACTTATGTAGATCATAGGTATCTCAAGTTTAAGTTTAATGTATATAAACTTTAGTACCTCCACTTCTGATTCCATTTTTTCACCTTTAATGTTATTAGCATCCAACTTTTGTGAACACTTGCCCATCATCAAATCCAGAAAAATATAACTTCCTTAATAGTTTCTACTATCTTAAAATTTAAAAATCAATTTTTTAAACCCCCACTATTAGTCTTGTTAAATGCATATGTCAATTTAATTCTGCATTGTTCCTTTCCTTTGCTAGAGATTTGACTCTAATAGGGGAGTATAGTGTCCTCATCTCTTTAGTTCACCTCTCTCTCCTCAACCAAACACCGTAGTTGGGGTATTTTTGAGCCAGATCCTTCTTTAATTTCATTTCATTAGAGAGAAATTTTTAAATCACCAAGAAATAGCATGATTTAAAGGATTTCACAAGCTTTGCATGGAATCCCATTTTACCTTTTGTCTGCCAAAACTGTACTTTTAAGACATACTTCTAACTATCACAGTTTGGTGCCTGATTTTGAATTCCTATTGTACTACTCTCTGGAAATGTGATCTTTGGCAAGTAACTATGTGACTCAGAGAGAGAATATTTCATAAGAAAATTACCTCCAAGTATTGCTATAGGATAGGATCCCTTATGGAAAACACTCAGAAAAATCCTTGGTTCATAGTAACCATTAAGTAAATGCAATATTAGTTCTTATCCTTTTCTTTCTCTTTCTCTCATCATTTTCATTTTTGATACTGACATAATACACAGTACTCTTATACTATGTAAAATACTTAAGAGTGGACATACCTTATTATTATATTATGATGTGTTAGTCATCCATTGTTGCTGTAACAATTTACCACAAACTTGGTGACTAACATAAATATCATATTTCAAATTTATGTACATCAGAAGTCCAACACGAGACTCACTGGGCTACAATCAAGATGTTTGTAGGGCTACATTCCTTACTGGAGGCTCCATGGGAAAATCTGTTGTTCTCCATTTTCCAGATTAAGAAGTTTGCTCACATTAACTGGCTGGTGGTCCCCTTTTTCTTTAAAAGAAATGCAGAAATGCTGCATGTTTCTGTTCTTTCTTCTGTAGTCATTTTTCCCTCTGACTGCAGCCAGGAAAGGTTCTATGTTTTTTAGGACTCATTTGATTAGACTGGATCCATGTAGAAGATTCAAGATAATCTTTCCATTTCAAGTTCCTTAACATTTATTATATCTGCGAAGTCCCTTTGGTTCTGTGAATGGAAATACTGATACTTTGGGAAGTCGTTATACTGACTATAATATCTATTTTCTAATATACTCACTGCCATATTGAGTCTTAAGTGTCATATAGAGTTGTATGATGGGTGAAGATGTTGCTAATAGAGTTTCTATTTTTGTCACAAATCTTTTTATTCTTACAGGTTATAATTAAAGATGTTCTTGAAATTTATTTGTACTCTGTAGTAGATTAATATTTTAAACATAGTGTAATTTTGAATACCATGTATTTTTTTTAAATGTATACAGTCTCTTGAGGGAGGTGGTTTGTTTCAAAAGACCATGCATTATTGAGAATAGGTAAAAATAATTACCTTTAAATATTAAATTGTCAATAATATACATTAACTTTCAAAGATATTTACAGACTCTGAATGGTATTTCAAATTTAACCTCCGTAACAAGTATTCTCCAGTAGGAAGTCACCTGGAAGCGCCTGGGTGGCTCAGTCGGTTAAGTGTCCAACTTTGGCTAGGTCATGCTCTCGTGGTTTGTTGGGCCTGAGCCCTGTGTCAGGCTCTGGGCTGACAGCTCAATGTCTGGAGCCTGCTTCGGATTCTGTGTCTCCCTTTTGCTGTGACCCTAACCCACGTGTGTGCTCTCTCTCTCAAAAATAAGTAAACATTAAAAACTTTTTAAAAAACTAAATAAAAAAAGCTAGGAAAGTCATAGCTCTTCAAGATATTCTCACACTATGTGGGGGTAAGTTTTCTTCCCAGATATTAGGGTGTTACAGTGTTATATTCTTCGGGAAGTCATAAAAGTTGTATTTTGAGTTCATTAACAACACTCCCTTATTTGCTGTTTGGGTTACTTACTTGTGATTGCTACTGAGAAAGAGATTGCTTTTAAAGAAAGAGTGTACCTATCTATACTAATGAAGACAAGATAAAAAGATGGGAATAAATAATAAACTAAAAGACAAAGCTATGTACGTATATGTAGTAGGGCATTGTGAAAGGATATGAATAAACTATTGTAGATTTTGTAGCCAATAGCAAAAGTGATAATGATAGCTTCTTGTATGTTTTCCTATAGTCTTAAAGTTTTTAAGTATTCACATGAAAAATAAGTAGCATCTAGGCACTGAAAGAGAGTTCTCTTTCTGAGTCTTAGAAATATATTGCTTTTTTTGGATCCATTTATTATTCTTTAATTTTATTAAAATTTAAATATGTCTGACATGTTGAACCTAGGTTGACATTTTTTGCTCTTTTTAAAAAAGAAATGTAAAATTAATACGTGAATGAAATTTCACTGTAAAAGATTCATTCAATACATAATTGTAAAGAATAAAAATTTAAAAATTTTCATGACCCAGGTCTGTCACATCTCTAACTTCTTTATAGAAATAAATATGGCTAACATTTTTACAGATTTATGTACACACATGCACACATGTATTGCACAGACATTTCATTTTAATGGAGATTAAATGGAATCATACTATGCTTTTATATTTATTTTGGTTTTTCTTATCTGTGTAGCCAATTTATGGATTTTTTCTGTCAGCCCAAGTAGGTTTTACTCTTTCTTTTAATTACTGGCATGGTATTCATAATATACATAAAACATGAGTTATTTTCTCACTTCTCTTTTAAGGAATATTTATGTTGTTTCCTATTGATTCTTCACTTCATGTTTTGATAAGCACATTATCAAATGTGCTTACATATTTAAGCACATATGTTTATGAATAGATGTGGTTATTCTTTGAGGATAGATTTCTAGGTGGGGGTATCTGTCAAATATGATATTGAGTGCTATATACTTGTAGGCCAAAGCGGTATTCAGTTTCCATACTGAATAACATTCTGCCATAGTTGTTTAAAAACTGTTATTCCTTTTTAGTATTGCCTATGACTTTACACTAATTTTCCTTCTATTTAAAAATTATTAAATATTTGTATTACAAGAAATGAGTATATCATACAAATCAATATTATGATTACTTACTTTCACATAAACTTTAAGCACTAACTGGTTATCTTCCCTTACTGTCTTCATTTATTTATTTAACAATTAGTTATTGACTCTTTACTATGTGCCAGTCTAGGGGATAAAGATGTGAACAAAAGATGTAAAAGGTCCTGTTCTCATAGAGGTTACATTCTAGATGGAAAGAGACAGTAAACTAAAAAAAAAGAAGAAGAAATAAAATCACCTATAACATGTCATATGGTGATAGGAGCTACAAAGGAAAATAAAAGAGAAAAAGAATATATGGAGTCTGGGTATGTGAGAAGAGGATATGTTGCAATTTTAAATTTAGAAATAAGGAAAGATCTAATTTAGTACATGACATTTTAAGCAGAAAACTGACGAAGTCATGCACAGTTGTGTGAAAGAGCTTTGCAGGTTAGAGACCTGAGGCCTGAGGGTGCCTGATATTAAAGAGCATCAGGATTGCTGGTGTGTAGGAAAGCATGTCCAAATGTGTTGATTCATTAAAGGAAACCAGGTGGGGGAAAGCGTAAGGGATTTAAAGCTGATTTCTAGATATTTTAGAATGAGCGAATGAAAGAAGTGGGAGAGGAAGAAGTTGTGCAGTGCAGGAAGGGAGAAGTAGGGATTGGGGGTCACTGTGTATTTTTTTAAACCTTCCTTCCAGGTTGTCTGTTAGAAGTGTTAAAGAGGTTATAGGGTATTCATGTTATGAGTTCTGAGAAGTCTTGCCAGGAGGTATGCATTTGTGAAATAGATGATGTTTAAATCAGTGGAACTGGATGAGTATGTATGGATAAAGGAGAGTGTTAAAGATTGGACTCTGGAGCTTTCCATTATTTACTAGTTGGGGAGCTGAAAATGAATAAGCAAGGAAATCTGAGGAGGAGCCAATGAAGAAGAAAGAAAAATCAGGAGATTGCTTAAAGCCAAGTGACAAAAGCCTTTGTAGGAGAAATAGTATCCAACTTAGTGCATATGAGACATCAAGTAGGATGAAAGAGAATTGAAGACTGGATAGAAGACAACACAACACTGCTGATTTTGGTAAGAATGGTTTAAATTGATGTGAGGTGTGAAATTCTGATTTAGATAAGAGAATAACAGCATGCTTCTGTGTTGGTAGGAAACATCCACTAGAGATGAAAAATATATTAATCCAAGAGGGAGGAGAGAATCATAAAGAAATGACTTTATGTAGGGATCTAATACTTTGCAACTCAAACCATGGACCATGGGCATGAAGCTTTGGCACCACTTAAGAGCTGGGTAGAGATGTAGACTCTCTGGCCCCACCCAGGGATACTGAATCATAGTCTTCATTCTAAGACCCCATTGTAAGAACTGTTAAAGTGAGTTTTCTGATAAGGGTCCTGGAGATCTCTGACATATCACATACTAGCAAATCAGACTGTTGGTGGCTCAGTCGGTTGAACATCCAACTTCGGTTGAGGTATGATCTTGCAGTTTATGAGTTGGAGCCCCACATCTGGCTCTGTGCTGACAGCTCAGAGTCTGGAGTCAGCTTCTGAATCTGTGTCTCCCTCTCTCTTTGCCCCTCCCGCACTCTCAGCTGCACTCTCTCTCTCTCAGTCTCTCTCTCTCTCTCTCTCTCTCTGTCAAAAAGTGAATATTAAAAAAAATAAATCAGATTGTTGATTGTTGAATTATTTGATAGTATTTAAATCATTGCACTCAAATTAATTATTCTAACATCTGTCGAAACATTTATTTTGTTAATAGCTTAAAACAAGAGGAAATGGAGAAAAATGTGAATCATTATGAAGTTTTGGGTAGTGTTTTGCCTTGTAGAAATAGCATATTTTTTTCTCTGTTCTTGGAGCATTCTTTTGTCCCACTGCATTTACTCATAATTGACTTCACAGACCCTCCTACATCCTCTACATCCTCTAGACCAGATTTCATTCAGTATTCATAAGATTCATTGGGACACAGCATTTTAGTTGCATTAATCAAAAGTAGCATGGCAAAGGTTGGCACTGTAGGATTATTAAGATACCCTGGCATCCCATTGTATGAGAAGTTTGACATTTCTTCAAACTGGTTGTAATTATATCATTTTATTTAGTATATCGTGTAGAAAACTTTTATTTGCTAAAAAAAATTATAGAGACATGGATTTACTTACTAAACCACTTCTATCTGATGAAAAAAGTTAAGAGTATGAAAAATATTTATCCCTTTTGTATACCTCTTATTCTTTTTTCAGTAATTTTTCTCTCTTTTGTCATTTTTTTTGAAATTTGATAAGCTTTTACAGGGCACATAAGGAGTATATATTGAAATGGTTAAATTAATAACCTTTCTGAGTAGCAAACAAGAAATAATTTGGTCCATTATATGCATTTGTTCCATTGTTTCTCAAGTTTAAAGTAATATTCAATTTATATTAATGGAAATATTTAAAAAAAACTTTGAAAGTACCTCTTTGAACCTTAATTACATATAGAGACAGTATGTAATTACAATTATAGAGAAAGTTTTTCAATACAATTTGGTGGATGGAATATCCTAATTTTTAAAAACCTATCATCAAAATGAGAAACATATACCTATTAGAAAAGCTAAAGAAAAAAATTGCACTACCAAATGTTGATGAGAATTTAAAACAACCACAAATTAATTTCATATATTGCTAATAGAAATGGAAAATGATGTAGCTAATCATAAAATTAAATATTCATTTATCACTCAACAATCCCAATCCAAGGTATATATCAAAGAGAAATAAAAACATATATTCTCAGAAAGACCCTCATGGAAATATTTATAACAGCTATATTTATAATCATCAGATCTATCAACTAGTGAAGGTATTAAGAAATTATGATACATTTATGTAATAGAATAAGATGTAATAATTATTACATGAGGCAACTTGGAGGTATCTCAAAAACAAAGTAAAAGAAGTCAGATTAAAAAAGTATAACTAGAATTACATAGATACATATAGATATGTATATATATACATAATTTTCCATTTTTAAGCAATCTTGACACCCAGTGTGGGACTCAAACTTGCAACCCTGAGATCAAGAGTTATGTGCTCTACCAACTGAGCCAACCTGGTGCCCCTGAATGACTTCATTTATATACTCTGACCGATCCCCTGTAGAAAGGCAGAACTAAAAGCATAAGAATCACCAGGTGATTGAGAGGTGTGCCAGGGGGCAGGTGTGAAGAGGTAGGTGGGAATGGAGAACCAGCAGTTGTGTTCCTAGGCAGATACGTTTTTAGAAAGTGGTGTCTATGGATTGAAGCTCCGGAGATGGATTGCCTTCAAACTATCTACTGCACACTCTTCGAAAATCTTTGTGAACCAGGGTGCATGTCACACAATTGAAGACGGCTGAAACTTAAGACAAAAAGCCCTGTAAATGTCTACAATGACTCTAGAGGCCGATACTGTTCCCCTGGAAAGTCGACACCTGAACTGATGTGCTGTGGCTACCTCTCCCCAATTCATCTGTCCCATTTTCACTTCAGTCACAAATGGATCCTTGATGTTTTTTCCAATTCCCAAGTCTGCTTCTCCCTCTGCCTAGAGATGCTTACCCCAGATCTGGACAAAACTTTAGCCCTCACCTAGTTCAGTTCCTATTCAAATAGCCACATACCTACCCTTATAAAAGAGCTTAACTTACACACTTCATTCATTAATTGTTCATTCATTTAACAAATATTTATTTGTGATAAGCAATGTTCTAGGCACTGGAAATATATTGGTGAACAAAACAGAAAAATATTTCTGTCCTTGTATTGCTTATAGTCTATGATGAAAATAAAGACATGAAATAGAAAACATAAAAAAATAAAAGTCCAAGAAACACATTAGCAGTTCCAGGGATTAGGGACTGGGCCTGCCTACCTTACCCTGCTTCAGAGAGCCCAATGCTCCATTCATTAGGTCTCAACTCCATGTCCACCCTCTCAGGGATGGGACAAACCTTAGGGTCAACTTTATCTGACGCTAGTATATTTATAGATTGATTTATACGGACATTATAGGGAGTACTGTGGAAGCCAGAGAGCAACATAAAAAACATAAAAAAATAAACATAAAAAAATAAAACATAAAAAACATAAAAAAATAAAAGTCCAAAAAACACATTAGCAGTTCCAGGGATTAGGGAAGGGAATTGACAACAAAAATGAGCAAGATAACTTTTGGAGGTGATAAAGCATTCAACATAATAATAGTGAGATATATATACACATACATACATGCATTTGTGGATATTTGTATACATATTAAATATGTATATGTGTGTATATATTGCATATATTTAAGCTGAAATGAACTATACAATTAAATGGGATATATTTTCCTGTACATAAATTATACTTCAATAAGTCTAACTTTTTAAAAGGAAAAATTCAATGATACATTCTTACAGATTACTTTCTCCACTAATTCACTTTGAAGATATTGATTACTTTAGGATTTAAGCTAATTTGTCTATATATTCCCACTGCAAGATCTTCAAAAGACATTTTTGGCTAGAAAGCTTTGTTATTTTCCTGCACAAACTTCTCACCCCAACATCTGATTCTCACAATATTCCTAGAATTTGACTGTGGAAATAAGGCAATTTATTTTTTATTATTTTAGTACAGGATGTTTTATGAAATTGTGTATTTCTTTATATAACTTGCAGAGCTTGCTTGGCTTCTTCATCAGTTTTAATAATAATTTTAAAATATTACATATATATGTACATATATACATATAAATGCTTAGCTTAAGTACATAGGAAGTCTTGTCAACATTTAATAAATGTTAACAATTGTTCTTATTACTATTATATTTTAATAATTAATTGTTCAATCAATTATTGGAACAATCTAACATGCATAAGGAATATGAGCTTAAAAAAGAATATAAGCTTTGTGAAAGGAAACATCACTATTCATTCATAACTTCTGTATATGCAGAGTCTAGCATGGTATTATGTAGAAAGATATTAATAAATAATTCTTAAATAAATAGGCCATAAACAAAGAAGCATAAAATAATAATTGTGTTGAAAGAAATTAAAACGGGATAATATAAAAGAGGGTAAGCCTTGAACTTATTTTGTATTTCAGTCCCATAAAAAAAAGAAACTAGAAGAAACGTAGAATAAAACTGCAAAATTTAATACGTATTATAAAAGATATTTTAAAAATGACTACCTAATAACCCACATTATTACCTACCATAAGACACTTACACTTTTCCTAAATGAAAAATGCTGTGTTCATTTTAAGGATTGAAATAGTCCTTGGACTAATACATTCAAGTTGTCTTTTTATTCTCACTGAATGTCTTCAGAGAACAACAGGGTTTGGTCTTTTGGATGGCCTTTGCTTCCAATAGCTCCTTCCTTTGAGATGCTGCCCCTGTGTGATGCGGAGAGAAAGCTGTGCATCACGCAAACCTGCAGAAGATGTTAAGAGCAGCTTCATTGGTTGGGATTTTTCGTACTTCCCTATGACCTTTGTCCATCCGGTCATTGCTTACTTGATTGACATTTGAGGTATAGGTCTGAAATTGTCCCTCAACTTGAACGGCCCATTAATCTTCCCCACTGCCTCAGCCACACTGTCTCCTGTGGCTGCTAAGTCTGTCTTTTCTGTATCCTGCCTCCTGCACTGGTCTGCCTACCTTACCCTGCTTCAGAGAGCCCAATGCTCCATTCGTTAGGTCTCAACTCCATGTCCACCCTCTCGGGGATGGGACAAACCTTAGGGTCAACTTTATCTGACGCTAGTATATTTATAGATTAATTTATACAGACATTATAGGGAGTACTGTGGAAGCCAGAGAGCAGCTGTCTCTCCAGAATTCTAAATGATAGGTGTGCAAACAGGGGCTTCCTTTACCTTAAATTGTACTCCTCATTTGTCTAAGACCACTGCATTGCCTTGAGCTAAAGCTCAAAGAGGAGAAAAGTCAGGTAGATGGCCCAATTTACAATTCTCCCTCTCTCTTTCTCTCATTTCCACAACCCTCAGGCTTTATAAAGGTTTTCTTTTGTTATTGTTCTTATTGTTGTGTTTATTATTATTATTATTATTTAACTTGATATGCATTTGATACTTATGCTGCTCATAAAAGGCAGGAATTATAGTTCCATTATCACAAGGAGAAGGTTATTTTCTTAGTAGGATGCTAGGAGATCTTTTTCAGGCCTCAGCTCTTGGTACTTAAATGGAAGTTTGTGGGAGAAGAAAGAAGGTCTTAAAAGAATTTCTTCAAGGAAACCATTTGTGTGAGGGAGGTTATAGGTTCCTTGAAAAACTCCACTTAATGTGTTGGAAATGGAATATTGTCTTTACTTTCCTTTGTAATCCTTCTATAGGAAACCATATTTTTAACTTCAAGCAGAGACATTTCTTACAATGACTAGGGTAAAGGTCATATACTCTAAAAGAGACAAGGAGGGACTTTTTTTTTTAAAGTTCACCATCTGACCCAATTGCATTTACCTTGTTTTCTTCATAGTATTTATCATACTTTGTTATACTTATTTCTACATTCGCTTCTGGAATGCAGGTTCAATGAAATGAGTGTTAACACTGTTCTTCATTCCATCCCCAATGTCCACAACTGTGCTTAGGAACAGACAGGTCACTCAGTTAAATATTTAGAATCAAGAAATGAATGTAGAATAGTTTTAGCCACTTTAAAGCTAATTATAAAATTTGAATGTGTTTCATCATATAAGGGAAGGTCTACGAGACTATCAGCACTTCTAGCATCTCAAGATTAACTCTTATTCTGTTTGTCCAGTAACTCTATCAAACCCACAGCTTAATTTACCTCATTCATTCTTTCCATTTTTGCTGAAGTCTTTTCTGCCGTATACCTCCCATCCAAGTACTAACCAGGCCTGACCCTGCTTAGCTTCCGAGATCAGACGAGATTAGGCGCATTCAGAGTGGTATGGCCGTAGACTTGTCTGCCATATACCTTGAACATTCCTATTTTCAACAGAGCCATAGCTGCTTCATATTGCAGTCTGCGTGCCTTTCATCTTCCTATGAAATTGTTCGCTATTTTAATATATATTTATTACAATTGTAATGTTAGAAACAGAGACTTTGATTTGATTTATTCATTACCATCCAGAACAGAGAGCTGGTCTAGGCTTGAATCCCACACTAGACCATATCATATATCATTGGCCATCTACTGAGGGCTGTATTTTGGTCAGGTATCAAACCACTGTCTGATTAGCAGAGATCAGAATAGCAGTGTTGCACATGGGCACCTGGGTGGCTCAGTCAGTTAAGCATCTGACTTTTGACTCAGGTCATGATCTCATGGTTCGGGGTTCTAGCCCTGCATCCGGCTCTGTGCTGACTACTCAGAGCCTGGAGCCTGCTATGGATTCTGTGCCTCCTTCTCTTTCTGCCCCTCCTCCACTCCTCCACTCACACTGTCTCTCTCTCTCTCTCTCTCTCTCTCTCTCCTTACCTCTCAAAAATAAATAAAACATTATGGGGCTTCTGGGTGGCTCAGTGGGTTTAGGGTCCTACTGCAGCTCAGGTCATGATTTATTTCATGGTTCATGAGTTGGAGCCCCACCTTGGGCTCTGTGCTGACAGCTCAGAGCCTGGAGCCTGCTTTGGAGTCAGTGTCCCTGCCTCTCTCTGTCCCTCCCCCACTAGTGCCCTGTCTCGCTCTGTCTCTCAAAAATAAATAAATGTTTAAAAATTTTAAAATAAAACATTAAAAATTTTGAAAAAAAAGAATAGGAGTGTTGTGCAATACAAAGCATGGGTGAAAAAGAACTCCCTGTAATACTATCAGGAGGGCTTTCTAAGAGGTGTTGTCATAAAATCTGTTGACTTTTTTTTATTTTACAAAGTTGACTTTTATTTAATGGAAGAATTTTATTGAAGTTATGAAAACAAATAGACATTCACTGGTTGATGCAATGCATTATATTAGGTGAATTTCTAATGTTAAATTATTTTGACATTCCTAAACCATACTGTAACTAAATTATTTTTTGAATATACCACTGAATTCTTTTTGCTACTCTATTATTTTTCAATATATATGTGAATTTTTAAATGAGATTATTCTTATTTGTATCATAGGAGTCAGTCTGCATAATCAAGATTATTTCATTTAAAACATGCACAGCTTTCCATCTTTTGCTGTTCCTCCTACCATATTCTAAAGATAAAATATCTGCTACTGAAGGGTTTGAAAGAATGCAGCAGTGAAACTCTCTGAAGACATCAGTTGTGGGATAGCCTTCTTCTGTTGCAATCAATCTATTCTTGTTATCTATTTATTTTCAGATTACTTGATATTTATTCTGTTGAGAGGAAAAAGGGAAAAGTGATATGAGGGAAACTTTCATAATTTCCAGACCAGACCAGACCCACCCTCACTGAATCCCAAATATTTGAGATAATATTAGCATTTTAGTGTATATTCTATCATACTCAGTAGAATCACTGAAAGAAATCCCAAACATGGCTTGTTTTGTTTGTTTATTTGTTTTGTTTTTCTTTTCTCTTTTTTTCCCTGCTCTTAAGACCAGTTGGAGGCCATCTGCAAAGACTCTAAACATTCAAAATGAATGCCTTAATCCCCATTTTTCTTTTAAAATAATAATGCAAAAACAATTGTTGTTATAGAATTTGACACAGCTCTGAAATTTTATGAAGATTTCAATGCTATTTTTGAAATATCAACTATCAAATATCTTTCAAATGAAATATTTGGTATCCCTTCTTTACAGATCCTTAACACCTTTTATATTTACCTATTGGTTCACCTAACAATGCATTTATTGATTTCCAGAAATAGCATTGCAGCACTCAGAGGAGGACAAAAAGTCTTGCCCATATGGAAACTGTATGTACACTGAATATGATCCCATATATCCCTACATGTTGGCAATGTACAGGGATATTGCCCATTTAACTAGAGGTAAACTGAGGAAATATTATGAGAAGCATCTCTGAAGCTTCAGTAACACAGATTGAGAAGGAAAACTATATTCCTTTTTTCAAGTATACAATAATTAATGATTTCAAGTCAACAAACTTTTGCATGTTTATAACCAGAATTCACTAGAATTTAATATTTTGTCCAGATAAGACATTTTGAACTTCAAAACATCAAAATAGTGTTTTTCTTGAAAAATTTGTGGAGAAAAAATCCCTTATGCACACTCTCTATACTCTAAGAAAATATATTCTAAATACTCTATTACTCTAAGAAAATGATTTACATTCATTCTGCCCCTATTTATAGAAGGAAGCACTAAAGTGTTTTAACTCATTTACATTCAGAAATCTCATGAGATAAAAAATGTGTAGAAACTAAAAATAATCCTAAACACAATATGCTTGTAAATTAAATCACTATTTTGTAGAAGGTAAACGTATATTTTCAAGTGATTGTAATAAAATTAAAACATACACACACAATTATATCTGAGATAGTCCACACATGCATTTAAACTTATGACAAAGTTTTATAAACTTGAAGTCTTCATCTTTGGAGATTTATACTAGTTTACTAAGACAAAGTAAGTATATATATATATAGACAGAGTTTTAAATATGGTTTGGTGTTTTCTAAATAGTATTCTGCATAAATGCTAAATAGTTCTCTTAGAAATCAGATACTTAATTGTTTAATTGACTGAAGTCATTAGAGAAGTTTTAAGCTCAAAGCAACATGAGTGGAAGGTACAAAAGATTTTCCATGTCATCCCAAACACTACAGGAATGAATTCTGTAGAATGTCTAATTTCCTTTAATTTTTAAACTTTTGTACTACTTAAGATAATAGATGAATACAAACCAGTGTGACCTAGGTTCCATTTAGCTCTTTGTAATCTTTGAGAAATAATTGTTCAGGTGGAAGGATGCTATGTTAAGAATAAGGACAGAGGACACAGGTTCTGTGTATTTGGGTATGGTACAATAGCAGCAGATGTCTAAGCAATGAAATTCCAAAATTGGAAGCAACATTGTGATTTTTCCTTTTTAAGTCATAATTTTAATTCAGTTCTTGATTATTTCTGCTGTATTATAGACCCTTGACATATGGTCATTTTAAATGCAAATATTCCTGGAGCACCTGGGTGGTTCAGTCAGTTAAATGACTGACTCTTGATTTCAGCTCAAATCATGATCTCACATTGGTTCATGAGTTCGAGTCCCATTTTAAGCTCTGTGCTGACAGCACAGAGCTTGCTTGATTGGGATTCTCCCTCTCCCCCCGGTCTCCACCTCTCCCCCACTCATGCGTGCACTCTCTCTCTCTGTCTCTGTCTCTGTCTGTCTCTCACTCCCTTTCCCTCTCTTAGAATAAACGAATAAACTTTAAAACAAACAAGTAAATAAATGCAAATATTCTGTACCTGAGGAGGAACAGTCACATGCTATTTTGAGTATCAGGTAAAAGATAAAGTGGCTTGACAATGGATAAAATTACTTTGAGCATAAATTTCCTTGTCCATCCATATATCGGTAAGGCTAGGAAAAATACATTCCCTCAGAAGAAAAGGAGTAGAAAAAAAATGGATCTGGTCATATATGAATAAGGAACAGATTATACCACAAAACTTCTAATAGCACACATTGATTTTTTAAGTTAAAGCCATTAATCAGGAAATTATTCACAGAGTTCTTCAAATCAAAAGCATAAAAGAAAATGAGTATATAAATTAGTACCAATTATAATTTTGTTAGATATGCTAATGATACAGGTGTCTGTGGGCAAACAAAGAGAAAACAGGGTTTTCTGGTTAATTTGTTTCTGCAATCTGGTTTTCTGATTTACAGTCAATAACAGTATTTTGAGGTGAGTTAAGTCACTGGTTTTCATTCATTCTGTCACCATTTATTATGTTAGTAAGGAGAAAATATGATGTCAATGCTATGCAGTCAAACATCATTAAAGCTGTTTCTAAATATTTCTTTCAATCATTTCATTAATTTCATTAAAATAATGCATAACCAAGACTTATACACTAAGATGAGGCTTTCAAACAAAATGTATTTCCCCTTTTGTTCTTACTAAAGTATTAAATTGAAATTTGTGGTGAAGATATGGTTAAATAATTTCTATTTGGTTTCATCATAAACTGTTAGTATTTAGTATACAGAACATAACTTTTATTTATTTTTGCTTTTTAAATGTTTATTTATTTATTTTGAGAGAGAGAGAGAGTGTGCGTGGGAGAGGGGCAGAGAGAGAGAGGGAGACAGAGGATATGAAACAAACTCCGTGCTGAGAGCTGTGAGCCCAATGCAAACTCGAACTCACAAACAGTGAGATGATGATCTGAGCTGATATCAGACACAACCAACTGAGCCACCCAGGTGCCTGGATTTTTTTGTTTGTTTGTTTGTTTCATTTTGTTTTATTTTTTTGTTTGTTTGCTCAGAAAATAACTCTTATTTATTTATTTTTAAAATTTTTAATGTTTATTTTTAAAAGAGAGACACAGTGTGAGTGGGGGAGAGGCTGAGAGAAAGAGAGACACAGAATCTGAACCAGGTTCCAGGCTCTGAGCTGTCAGCACAGAGCCTGATACAGGGCTTGAACCCACAGACTGCAAGATCATGGTCTGAGCCAAAGAGAGAAGCCCAACCGACCAAGCCACCCAGGCACCCTAAAAAAGTACTTTTAAATACTACCATTATCTTACTGACAAAGTTGGATCTTAAGGTTAGATCTAAAGAATTAATTTCCATAAAAATTTTAAAAAGAATTAATTTCTTTTGTTATAATGTAATGAAGAAAAAAACAAACTCATTAAGGACCTAGTCATGAACTCACTGTAATTTGTTACAGTCATGAACTCACTGTAATTTGTTACAGGCCTAAGTGTATAGTATGGACTTCCAGGTTCTTCTCTGACATACAAAGATCCTGTAAATAAGAGAAGAAATAATTAAGCGGCTGAAAACTTTCAAAAATAACTAGCATATAAAACTATAATGTAGGAATCTGAGAGAACTCTAAGCAAGATAAATAGCAAAACAGTTATATCTAAACATTTGTTCACATATTCACATTGTAGAAAACCGAAGCAAAGATAAAATCTTGAGAGAAATCAGATGCAGTGGGGAAACACATATAGAAGAACAAAGAATAAGAATTACAGTGGACTTCTAATTTGACACAATGCAAGCAGTCAGAGTGGAGTGAAATATATAAAATGTAGAACAATAAACCAACAACGTGAAATTTTCTATCCAGTCATATCTTCTTCTAAAGTATATGATAAAAACTTTCTCACACAACCAAAAACTAAAGAAATTTATTGCTAGAAAATCCTTCCCTATAAGGAATGTTTAAGAAAGTACAAAAACAAAACAATTCTTCAGGGAGTAAGGAAATTATGTAAGTTAAGAAACTCTTATCAACAAAAAGAAGAAGGATCAGAGGAGTAATAAAAGAAGATAAAGTGAAATCTGGTTTTCTTGATCCTTTTTTTCTTTTTATTATTGAAATATTATTAACATATATTAGTTTCAGGTGTACAACATAATGATTTGATATTTGTATATTTTAGAAATTATCACCACATTATATATAGTTAACCTCATCACCATATGTAGTTATAGATTTTTTTTTCTTGTAATAAAAACTTTTAAAATCTCTCCTGGCAACTGTCAAATATGCACAGTAGAGTGTTCTTAACTATCACCACCATGCTATCCATTATCTACCCAAACTTATTTACGTTATAACCGGAAGTTTGTAAATTTTGACCCCATTTACCCATTTTTTCATACTCCAAACCCCACGTCTGGCAAGCAACAATTTGTTCTATCTATGAGCTTGCTTTTTTGTTTGTTTTATTTTTTAAATTTCATATATACGTGAGATCATGTGGTATTTGTCTTTCTCTGTTGGACTTATTTCACTTAGCATAATACCCTTAAAGTGCATCCATGTTGTTGCAAATGGCACAATTTCATTCTTTTTTATGACTAAATAATATATATGTATAATATACAGATAAAGAAAATGTGGTATATATAATATTACATACACACACATAAATACACACAGACAAAGGAAATGTGTTATATATATGTATCATAATTTCTTTATCTGTTCCTGCATCAATGGGCACGTAGGTTGTTTCCATATTATAAATGTGGCTTGGCTATTGTAAATAATGCTGCACTAAACATTGGGGTGCATATATTTTCAAGTTAGTGTTTTTGTTTTCTGCGAATCAGTACCCAGAAGTGGAATTGCCTGATCATATGGTAGTTCTATTTTTAATTTTTTGAAGAACCTCCATATTTTTTTTCCATAGTGGCTATTCCAATGTACATTCCCACCAGTGCACAAGTGTTCCTGTTTCTTTATATCCTCACCAACACTTGTTAGTTTTTGTCTATTTGATAATAATCATTCTAACAGTTATGAGGTGATACCTCATTGTGGTTTTGATTTGCATTTCCCTGATGACTAGTCATATTGAGCATCTTTTCATATTGAGCATCTACATTTACATGGCCATTTTATGTCTTCTTTGCAGAAATATCTATTAAAGTCCCTTGTCCACTTTTTAATTGGGTTATTATTATTATTTTTGATATCAAGTTATAGGAGTCTTTTAAATATGTAAAATATTAACTTATGGGTGCCTGAGTAGCTCAGGTTAAACGTTCAATTTCAGCTCAGGTCATGATCTTGTGGTTCATGAGTTGGAGCCCACATCGATCGCTATGCTAGCAGCTCAGAACATGGAGCCTGCTTCAGATTCTGAGTCTCCCTCGCTCTCTCCCCTCTCCCATTCATGCTCTGTCTCGCTCTCTCTCTCAAAAAATAAACAAACATAAAAAAAACTATTAGATGATTCAAAAAAAAGTTCAAGTAATACTGATGCATTGTGTGCATAAATAAATTGAATAAAATTGCTTTTTGAAATAGAAAGTACAAAAGATAATATTTTCAAGTTCACACTTATGCTAATTAAATGTGCCGAAATTAATAACTCAAATGTTTTGTATACACAATTTTACTTTCTTTTTGACCTTTCAACACTTACATATTCATATTTGATCAAATATTTTGAGACTTACATGATAGGAAAAGAGGTCATACCTTTTCATAGGGAGATGTCTTAAAGTATGGGATAGAATGCATGCATGTAGTGTGTTAGTCTGTACATCAGTGAGATAATGATCGTAATAGGGAAAATTTTTAGTAAAGCACAGGCTACGGAACACTGCAGGCTAAATTTTGATTCTGAAGTTTAGAACTCTGCACTCCATTTTGACTGTATGTCTTCCAAAAGAAACCATCAAAGTACTGCCCTTATCAGTAGGACAGACCCAGTATTTGACTGAAGAACATGAACTATCATTATTACTGGGTCAAGTATTGTAACTGACTTTAAGACTGATCCAGGAACAAAGGAATGAGATCAAATACGAACAAAGAATAAGGGAATTCACTTCACAAGCGAGATTTGTTTAATGTACCATTTTTTAATATAAGGAAATAGAATTGTCATTCATTTGTCGGTTAACATTATTTCAACTTTGAGAATTAAATTGTAAATGTTAGTTACATTCAGCTTTGAGCAAAGTGAAGAAGCAGAGAAGGGAGGTGCTCCATTGTTCATTACTCAGAAACATGAGCAAAAATTTCTAGGACACATCCCCCATTTTGCTGCTTATCACAGTGGCAAGATCTATAATCAGAATTACATTATAGCCATGACCTAGTTGATTGTGGATGAAGAAATTGATTGTGTGGACCTCAATAAATTCATTAAGCCATGTAGTGACAGCTGTGAAAATATTATGGGTGTATAAGTAGTTCTTTGTGTGAAAATAATTATTTGTTCACTAAATACAATATTTAGATCACAAAATAATTGTAAAAACCAAATACAACCAAGTGTTGGAAAAGCAATATCAAAGGGTATATAATATGAAAACTGGTGAAGCTACTGTGGAAAGCAGTTTGGAGGTTCCTCAAAAAGTTAAAAATAGAACTACCCTAAGATCCAGCAATCACACTACTGGGTATTTAACCAAAGAATACAAAAACACTAATTCAGAAGGGTACATGCAACCCCTATGTTTATAGCAGCATTATTTACAATAGCCAAATTATGCAAACAGCCCAAGTGTCCATGGATTGATGGTTAAGAATGTGTGATACACACACACACACACACACACACACTTACGTATACATACACACAATGGAATATTATTCAGTCATAAAAAGGATGAAATCTTGCCATTTGCAATGATATAGATGGAGTCAGAGAATATGATGCTAAGTGAAACAAGTCCATCAGAGAAAGACAAATACCATATGACTTCACTCATATGTGGAATTTAAGAAACAAAATAAATGAGCAAAGGGGAAAAAAGAGATAGAGACAAATCAAGAAACAGACTTAATTATGGAGAACAAACTGATGATTACCAGAGGGGGTGGTGGGATGAGTTAAGTACGTAATGGGGATTAAGGAGTACACTTATTGTGATGAGCACTAGATGGTGTATGAATTAATGAATCACTATATTGTTTACCTGAAACTAATAAAACACAGTACATTAAGAAAATAATTAGGGGCGCCTGGGTGGCTCAGTACATTAAGCATCTGACTTTGGCTCAGGTCATGATCTTGTGGTTCATGAGTTCAAGCCCTGCATCAGACTCTGAGCTTCAGCTCAGATTCAGATTTGGTGAACCTGCTTCAGATTCGGTGTCTCCTTCTCTGTCTGCCCCTCCCCCACTCACGCTGTCTCTCTCTGTCTCAAAAATAAACACTAAAATTTTTTAAGAAAATAAATAAAATTATCTACCATTAAAAGAAAGGATATAGAACTTAAACATCCCCCTCATATCTTCTAGCCTTTCTAAATTAGACTTCTTCACTTGAATCACAGAGCACAGATTGCAATTTCAGTAATTATTTTCCCATTTCTTTCTAGAATGGTGTGTAACTAGTACTATTATAGACTAAAATGTGAGGGAATAATTCATTGTATACATAGATATGTTAAGATACTAGTGACTAAATATTTTACAGAGAACTCCACTTTAAAAACATTGTTGCTTAAATATTTCTCCAGCTCCTTTCCTGAATAAGCTTTTTTCATTTAGGGGGATAAGCATCCACAAGAATCTAATGTTTATACAAGCATACAAGCGTGTGAGAATGTGTGCATATATAAGATTGCATACGTGTGTGTGTCTACATATATATATATTTGTGGCTATACATATTTTTAAAAATATATGTATGTTATGTACCTTGCTACTCTAAATCTCCAACATTCAAATTCTGTATATTGGGTGTTACATCAGGTGATTTAAACAATGATTAAATAGCTATCATTTCATTGCAAAAATGTACCATTAGTTATTTTTCCCATGATTTACAGGCATTTGTTTTCAACCTTTTACAGATACAGATATCTGTCTATATATATATAGTGTCTATATATATATATAGTGCAGTACTAGTATATATATAATATATATTATATAGTACATATATATATACTATCATATATAATAGTACTTCATATATATATATATGTGTGTGTGTATGTGTGTGTGTGTGTGTATATATATATATATATATATATATCCTTCAGATATATAGGATAAAATACCATAAGTAGAAATTTGGGGAAAAATGAATATTGTAATATTATTAATCCTTTTTGATCCAGTTTATATTCTGAACACAAATGACTCTGAATGTTAATTTTGCCTTGAATATATTGTATGCCTTTGTATGTTTCATATGAAATTATGCCTGGATATTTTATACTTTTATTGCAGTAGTAAACAGGATATTTTTTCCTTATATTTTACAACTGCCAGCTCTTAATTCAGGTAAACTCTAAGAAAGCTCTTGCTATGATAGCTTTACTTAATCCTCATATTGTTTAGGTTAGTGTTTTAGTATACTATCTTGGTTAGTATTTTGACATATTTTCTTGTATCTTTCAGGCAAGTTATAGCATCTAGAAATAATTAAATGATTAAATTTCTTCTTTTTAATGTTATGGTTCACAATTTTCTCTTGTCTAATTTTATTAGTTAGTCAGAAAGCATTTTAAATAATATTGGTGTTACCATATGTATCATAATGTTAATACTGACTTTAATGTTTATGCTAGGCATTTTACTTATAACATTGAGATTAAGGTTTCTAGTTATTTCCTAATTATCTCAGTGTTGAATGATTTTTTATTTTTCATGCTTTCTGTTAGGGACATAAGAAGATAATAAAGATGACTTTATTCTTCTATCTTTTTTTTTTAAATCTGTCATCCAAAGTACAGGCTCTGCATATGTATTACAAATGACAAGAGGTCTTGGAGATTTTGGATAGCAACTTGCACACATTTCCTTTTACACAGTTTTTACTGATTGCTAAATAAGGACAAGAAACCAGCTTTACATCACATCAGTTAATTGTTGTAAAGCAGGTGACTTCAGGTAAGAGTGGGAATAGGTGGGGGGTTCCTCTCAAGGCCATATCATGTTGCATTTCAGGCACCCTCTAATCACATGGGCTAATACAACTAATCTAAACAATGCTTGCTGGGGGATATTGAGGCATGGTAGGACGAGGGGTGGAGGGAAGTAAGTGACCAAGAGATGAATTTCCTATCTTCTGTAAATATCCAAAGATGGGCTGAGTGGATGGAATAAACCTTGCCCTCTACTTTTTCAAGATGAACATATCATAACATTTATGCCCACTGGGAGAGGATTTCATAAATATAGGATACACATCATGAACCCCAGAAAGATGAAAAGACCTGAAGACCTGTTGTGCCTCAACTGTAAGGTAGGAATGAGATAGAAGTATAGCTTATGTAGTAGTCAGCCTCACACCAAGTTATGCCACAAGACAATAACAGGTGGCTTGGTACGAGGTTATTGAAAGATGGATAAGGAAGTGCTATCACTGAAGAGCCATCTTTGAACAATGATAATATTTTATATAAAGAATATCTACCTAAGAAAGTAGCATCTTTAGTCAAAGAACCCAGAGATGAGAGAGCAATCACTTGCTATTGCAGTACACAAGAAACTGAGGAGAAGGAAGGAAATGATAGATACTCCACTTCCCTCCCCCCTCACTCATAACAATTTTGAACTTTGGGAAAAATAAGTGTCCATTAGAAGATATTGCCCAAAGCTACTACTGGGGCAGGGTAAGATGGTGGAGAAGTAGGGAGCTCTGTAATTTTCACCCTCCCGCACAATCAAACTAAGAAGGACTGAAGCCACAATACTCTAATCTACAAGAGTGGGAGGAAAAGACACAGAGTCTGCAAAGAAGACAGCCACATAGGTGCCTGAGTTAGTGCGAAATGGGGAAGATAAAAACGGACCGGGACTGGAGGCTTGGACAGGAGGGAGCCCCACTCCTCGCAGAGCATCGGGGAGTGCGCAGAGCCACGGAGAGATGAGGGGAAGAGAAAGAGTCTGAAAACGCAGATAGAGCTGTCTTTGGAGAACAGAAAAACCGCGGCCTGGGACGGAGAGCGATCCTATGACCCCATATATAACCACAGGGCATGGGGAGAGAGATCCATCCCCTTTAATTGA
The DNA here is from genome assembly GCA_028646485.1 of Cryptoprocta ferox. Taxonomy (NCBI): domain Eukaryota; kingdom Metazoa; phylum Chordata; class Mammalia; order Carnivora; family Eupleridae; genus Cryptoprocta; species Cryptoprocta ferox. The sequence goes on from CM053567.1 coordinate 164,372,769, forward strand.
CATGTTTTCCTTGGGCTCGGCGCCCTGATCCCAGGCATCACCAGGAGAAATTGCTCCCCTACGCTGCCTACGTGATCCCCGGCTAGGAAGCCGCCTGGATTGCAGGAGTACATTTCATGTCTGGCAGGATCATTAAAGTGCGTGGACTAAGATTTGGAAATGAGGCGGGGCTTGGAAAATGCAACTTGGCCCACCTGCAGCACAGGGAGACCAGACCCAAAAGAGTGGATTGCAATGCTTGGTTCAAGAAGGGATTGGGGCGCCACCATTCTTCTCCCCACAATCATCTAGGTGGGGCCTCAGGGAGCGGCCCGAGAGATCTACCTACACCAAACCATGCACACTTGAGATTATACTCTGCATACTTTCAGATCACAATGCTATGAAACTTGAAATCAATTACAGGAAAATGTCTGGAAAACTTCCAAAAACATGGAGGTTAAAAACCACCCTACTAAAGAATGATTGGGCCAATCAGGCAATTAGAGAAGAAATTTAAAAATATATAGAAACAAATGAAAATGAAAATGCAACAATCCAAACTCTCTGGGATGCAGCAAAGGCAGTCCTAAGAGGAAAGTACATTGCAATCCAGGCCTATTTCAAGAAATTAGAAAAAGCGCAAATTCAAAATCTAACAGAGCACCTAAAGGAACTTGAAGGGGAGCAGCAAGAGCACCCCAAACCCAGCAGAAGAAGAGAAATAGTACAGAACAGGACAGAAATAAACAATATAGAATAAAAAAAACCCAAATGAATGGATCAATGAAACCAAGAGTTGGTTTTTTGAAAAAATAAACAAAATTGATAAACCTCTAGCCAGGATCCTCAGAAAGAAAAGAGAGAACACCCAAATAGACAAAATCATGAATGAAAATGGATCCATTACAACCAATCCCTCAGAAATACAAGCAATCTTCAGGGAATACTATGAAAAATTATATGCCAACAAACTTGACAATCTAGAAGAAATGGACAAATTCCTAAACACAAATGCACTACCAAAATTCAAACGGGAAGAGATAGAAAATATGAATAGGCACATAACCAGTGAAGAAATCGAATCAGTGATCAAAAATCTCCCAACGAATAAGAGCCTGGGGCCAGATGGCTTCCCTGGAGAATTCTACCAGACATTTAAGGCAGAGTTAATACCCATTCTTCTCAAGCTATTCCAAAAAATAGAAATAGAAGGAAAATATCTGGACTCATTCTATGAAGCCAGCATCACTTTGATTCCCAAACCAGACAGAGACCCAACAATAAAAGAGAACTACAGGCCAATATCCTTAATGAATACAGATGCAAAAATCCTCAACAAGATACTAGCAAATCGAATTCAACAGCATATCAAAAGAATTATCCACCATAATCAAGTGGGATTCATTCCTGGGTCACAGCGCTGGTTCAATATTCACAAATCCATCAATGTAATACATCACGTTAACAAAAGAAAAGATAAGAAGCATAGGATCCTGTTGATAGATGCAGAAAAATCATTTGACGAAATACAGCATCCTTTCTTAATAAAAACCCTCGAGAAAGTCGGGATTGAAGGAACTTCCTTAAACATCATAAAAGCCACTTATGAAAAGCCCACAGCTAATATCATCCTCAATCAGAAAAAACCTGAGAGCTTCCCCCCTGAGATCAGGAAAAGGACAAGGAGGTCAACTCTCACCACCGTTGTATAACTTAGTCCTGGAAGTCCTAGAATCAGCAATCAGACAACAAAAGGAAAGAAAAGGCATCAGAATTGGCTAAGATGAGGTGAAACTTTCACTTTCCGCAAATGACATGATACTCTACTTGGAAAACCCAACCAACTCCACCAGAAGCCTACTAGAACTGATCCATGAATTCAGCAAAGTTGCAGGGTACAAAATCAACATACAGAAATTTGTTGCATTTTTATACGCCAATATTGTAGCAACAGAAAGAGAAATCAAGAAACTGATCCCATTCACAATTACACCAAAAACCATAAAATACCTAGGAATAAACCTAACCAAAGATGTAAAAGATCTGTATTATGAAAACTATAAAAAGCTTACGAAAGAAATTGAAGAAGACACAAAGAAATAGAAAAACCTTCCATGCTCATGGATCGTAAGAATAAACATTGTTAAAATGTCATAATTAATCAAAGCCATCTACACCTTCAAGGCAACCCCAATCAAAATTGCACCAGCATTCTTCTTAAAGCTAGAACAAACTATCCTAAAATTCGTATGGAACGACAAAAGTCCCTGAATAGCCAAAGTAATATTGAAGAAGAAAACCAAAATGGTACAAAGCTGTAACCATCAAAACAGTATGGTATTGGCACAAAAACAGACACATGGACCAAAGGAATAGAATAGAGAACCCAGAATTGGACCCACAAATGTATGGCCAATTAATCTTTGACAAAGCAGGAAAGAGTATCCAATGGAAAAAAGACAGCCTCTTCAACAGGTGGTGCTGGGAGAACTGGACAGCAACATGCAGAAGAATGAAACTGGACCCCTTTCTTTCACCATTAACAAAACTAAACTCAAAATGGATGAAGGACCTGAATGTGAGACAGAAAACCATCAAAACCTTAGAGGAGAAAGCAGGAAACAGCCTTCTTGACCTCAACCACAGCACTTTCCTACTCCACACATCCCCAAAGGCAAGGGAATCAAGAACCAAAATAAACTATTGGGATCTCATGAAGATAAAAAGCTTTTGCACTGCAAAGGAAACAATCAAGAACACTAATAAGCAACCAACGGAATGGGAAAAGATAGTTGCAAATGACATATCAGATAAAGGGCTAGTGTCCAAAATCTACAAGGAACTCACCAAACTCCACACCCAAAAAACAAATAATTGAGTGAAGAAATGGGCAGAAGACATGAAAAGACACTTCTCCAAAGAGGACATCAAGTTGGCCAACAGACACATGAAAAGATGCTCAGTGTCACTTATCATCAGGGAAATACAAATCAAAACCACACTGAGATACCACCTCATGCCAGTCAGAGTTGATAAAATGAACAAATCAAGAGACTATAGATGCTGGTGACGATTTGGAGAAATGGGCAGCCTCCTACCCTATTGGTGGGAATGTAAACTGGTGCAGCTGCTCTGGAAAACAGAGTGGAGGTTCCTCAAAAAATTAACAATAGAACTCCCCTATGACACAACAATAGCACTGCTAGGGATTTACCCAAGCGATAGAGATGTGGTGATGCATAGGGGCACATGTACCCCAATGTTCATAGCAGCACTTTCAACAATTGCCAAATCACAGAAAGAGCCTAAATGTCCATCAACTGATGAATGGATCAAGAAGATGTGGTTTATATATACAATGGAATACTACATGGCAATGAGAAAGAATGAAATATGGCCATTCGTCGCAACGTTGATGGACCTCGAGGGTGTCATGCTAAGTGAAATAAGTCAGACAGAGAAGGACAGATACCATATATTTTGACTCATAAGTTTAACAGGAGAAACTTAACAGAGGACAATGAGGAGGGGAAGGGGGGGAAAAGAGTTAGGGAGAGGGAGGGAGGCAAATCATGAGAGACTCTTGACTACTAGAAACAAACTGAGGGCTGAAGGGGGAGGGGGAAAGGGGAAGGAGAGGTGATGGACATGGAGGAGGGCACTTGTGGGGAAGAGCACTGGGTGTTATATGGAAACCAACGTGACAGTAAACTATTAAAAAATAAAAAATTAAAAAAGCTACTACTGAACCTGATTTGTAACTGTAAAAAAATAAAAATTAAAAACAAAAAAGATATTGGCCAGAGTTGAGATACCAACATATTTCTGTTAGGGGGCTACCACATTGGTTTTGTTGAAAACAACCATTTCCCCCTTTTCCCTAGAGAGGTTAAAAAAAAGTAAAACATAACCTAAAAGCAGATGGTAACTACATAGAATTTTAAGGTCTTAATTTTGGAGGTCTTAATTATTAATTTAATTTACCTTCTAACCCATCTGTAAATTCTACTTAATGTCAAGGTACCCAATAATTTTTGGTCAAAGGACACAAATGATTTCTTTTAACTATATTTTCTTTCGTCAGTCATGGTTTCATACATTTTCTGCATTATTATCATGAAACCCTTTCTTCAATATTTTCATTTTTTTCTTGGGTGAAGTATTATAAAATCTAGGAAGACTACAACATTTATGAATTGAAAGTACTTAGCTAAACTAATGATTTTTCTATACTATCATAACTCTTTTTGAGGCAAAAACATATTTTTGAATTTAATTTCTTAGAGAATATGCACAGTGAAATAAAATTTGTAAATAAAATAAAACTATATTTCATTGGAGAAAAGTAATTTTCGGAAACATTCTATTATGTATTTTCCAACGTAGAGAGCATTTTATGCAGTACATACTGTCTTAATCCATTTTGCTAAGAACTGGTGACAATATTGCTTTCAAAACACTTTTCCTAAAATACATGGAAATTAGAGTAAATCTAATAAACAAGATTAATTAAAATAAAATTATGTTTGGTAGGTAGTAACATTTTTAATCTTTAAGGTATGCATCCTGTATCTTTATTTCTGCAACATCATTCTGCAACATAAGATAATTGGTAGGGAGATTAAACATTGTTGTATGGTATGGTATGATATGGTATGGTATGGAAAGTTATAGTATACTATAGCATACATATTCTGTTCTATGTCTCTATAATATCACATAACCAGTTAGAATTATTCTCTGCAATTTAATATGAACAAATCACCCTCTTCATGGGTGCTAACTTAAATTGGTACAAAAATTGCTAGTTGATCAAATTAAAATTTTTAGCCTTATATTTTAAACATAATGATTAGTGACTAGTTGACTAGCTTCAATCTCTCCTTTAGGTTTTTCTTGCTCTTCGCAGAAATAACATTTGTGTACAGAAAAGGCAAATCTAGTATCAGACTTTCCAGGCTCTGATGGAAATATATGGGATATTTGTTTGCCATTTGTATTTCAGCGGATACCCGCACTACATTGCCCACTACTTAAAAGAATAGAGATCTAAAACTAAAGTAGTGGATTATACATATCTCATTCTCATAGCACAATTTTATTTTTTAATATATTCTAATGATGGCCATTCTCTAAAACGCTTATCTCTTATTTATATCCCATGAAACCATCTTTCTATTTGAACTATTTATTCTTTTGTCAATAATTTTTTTGTGAATCAAATTCACTCATACAATAATAAACAATAGAAATGAACAGTTGCATTATCAATTTAAAATTTAGAATATTTTTGTAAACCTAATTTTTTAGTTATTGGCATACTTAGAAATATCATTTCATTAAATGAAAATTTTACGTGAAATGAAATAATTAAGTCTAAATTTTTCATAACTATAGTTAACATTTATCTTTTTTTGTTTTATCTTTTTTTTTTTTGTTTATAGTCTCATAGGATTTAAGAACTAAGAGGGATCCTAGAAATCTTCATAGATGAGCCTGCTAATTCACAGGTGAGGAAATTCATGGCTGGTTAATGACAGTCTATCCTACTCTTGGTTCAATGATCTTCCTATCATAGTGTGTTTGCCCACATTTTAACATATTTATCTGACCTCAAAGAAGTTCATTCCTGACATTAGGATTCCTCAAATCCCTGAGCACACAGGACTAACTTTTTTAGAGTTCTGTGACAGTTGAGCATTGGGAATTCTTGGCTTTAAGATTGTTTTCAAGATAATCTTTAAAAAATGCTATAAGCATTTGTATATCCCTTGAAAACTTAGAGCCAAATACAGGCAAGTGATTTCAGTGCTTTCATTTGCACTTGTGTTTCGTATCACATAGGTGCCAATATTTGCTAATTTAATGCCTTTCATTTATACGAAAAATCTGGTTCTGTACCTCACTGCAGTTGAATGTTGATTTATGGAATGTTTTCTTGAGTTACTAGAAGTGATAGAGTTCATGTGAAAATTGTGTCATTACATTATAAATCATGATGCAGTCACAGTAAATTTAAGAAAACATTCCTAAGAATAAGATCATATACATTTTTGCTCATCACTGTAATTCTGAGATAGGTCACAATACCTGAATCAATATGTACATTCTATACTCCATTGTTGGTATTTATACGTTAATATGAACAGTTATTTAAATTTATAAACGTTATATGGAAACCAACTTGACAATAAACTATAAAAAAAAGAAACCAGAAAAAAATAAATTTATAAACAGTATCACTTTGAAAGAGTGTTCTTCATCATGCCATCAGGGAAATGGAAATTAAAGTAACAATGAGATACTACTATACACCTATTAAAATGGACAATATCTGAAACACTGACAACATGAAATGTTGGTGATAATGTGGAGAAACAGGAATTCTGTTGCATTGCTGATGGGAATGCAAAATAATATAGCCACTTTGGAAAACAGTTTGTCAGATTCTGACAAAACTAAACATACTCTTAGCATGTAATCTAGTAATCATGCTCCTTGGCATTTGCCCAGTGGAATTGAAAACTTATGCCCACACCAAAAACTGCACATGGATATTTATAGTACTTTGATAACTTCAGAAAGACATTAATATTTTGCCCTAAGTAATTTTTCAATATTGTCTGGGTCTGGATTTGCAAAATAAACTTAAGAAATCTTACATGATAAATTACACTCTTGCCAAAACTAAATATATAATCAGCCTTATTTTAACTGTCCAGAGAAACCATGGATGACATTAAAATGAGAAAAGATTACTGAGCACCCCGTCTGATCAGTCAGGTTATCTTGGTCTTTCATTGTCTTTGAGCTTTTTGAAACTCAATAAATGACAGATAACTACTAGCAGTGTAAATTACCCTTGTCCCAAAAATATGCAAATATGTCTTAAAAAGAACAATGGATCCCTTCCACTATGAACGCTTCCTTTTTCCCCACCAAAAGGAGTTTTGTATCTGCTTCTACATTTATTTAAGTATTTCTGAATAATTAGTTCTCTGAATCCTCCTGTGGGCAAACTACTGCCTCTCTTATTACTTACTGACTTAAATAAATCTTTGACACGTATTTAGTTTATATTTATACAAGAGTCCTGACTTTATCTCTTAAAAAGGTTACCCTTTAACCCCTCTTGTTGGCCAACATTGTGTTCATGGGATTCACCCATATTAGCCAATGTTGTGTTCATGTGATTCACCTATGTTTTACACATAATTGTAGATCAAGTTAGGACTACAGCATTGTCAAAAATTCAACATCTCTATTTTAATGAGAGGTAATGCACTTTTTTTGGTATATATTCAGCTAATAACTTCTGTTATTTCCTAACCTCCAAAATTTTGTCTGGTGTATGTATGTAAAGCTTTATAATCTGAAATATCTGTTCGCATAAAAGTCAAAATAATTGTTTGGCATCACAAATTTCCCAAATTTACAGTCTTGATTATAATTTGAGAAACATTTTAAGATATTTATGTTTAGTAGAAAGAGAATTAAAATAAATATATTCAATCCACATTTTTTCATATAATGTTTTCAATATCATACAAATGTAATTTTCTTTTCCTACCATATTTCATGGCCTCCTTTAATTCATTTTTCTTCTTACCTACATATACTTTGTCACATCATGAGCTTTTTCTTAAGTGAAAAATAATGATGAAATAGCAAACAAAACAAAATTATCTAAGCTTTAAATTCAAATTACTCCAACTCTAAACAAATGGGCCCTTCTAGTAAAGAACAAAGGTATCAATATATTTCATCCTTTGTCTACTGGTCCACTGATAAATCCTTTTTGAGGGCTTTTGATTAAGGAACTGGAGTTTCTTGTTTCCTTTCTTTTTCATTCATGATTTTGTTGTTTCAGTAATTGCATAACCACTATGTTTCACTAGATAGACTTTCAAAACAATTTGGAGATCTCTGCTGGCTTTCTGTCTCCTGCAAATATTCTTTCAATTGCTTCTTTTCCCTCAGACAAATTTTTGTTCTTTAACTTTCATTTCTGCTGTGGGATCCACGGAGGCATGTGTTCCAGGGCCAAAATTCCAGACATGAAGGAGAAAAGGAAAGCAAATAAAAGCCTTATTTTTTGCCCAGGCAAATATTTAATCTGAATGACAATCACTTTTTAAATCAAAGCCTGAAAAAGTCAGTAATCTCTTTGACCAACTAATCTGTAAATACCTAAAGAATATGTTGCGGCTATAAAAACCATCAATGAAAATGGGAAACATTAAAAAACATCTAGCACATGACTGGTTCAGAAATGATATTACCTGATTCTACCATACCTAATTATATATGTACAGGTGGTTATTTGGAGACAACTTTCTAGCTCCTAAAGTAAAATCACAGAAAATTATGTTAACTTCTATTTTTAGAAACATTGCTAAGCGGGAATATGAACCTTGAATGGCTATGAGGCAGAACTTAGCGATGGAAATTGCCCAAATATTGATGACATTATTGTGCAGATGGGTCAATCAACTCTGAAGTCTGCCTTACTTTGGGGCTTCCTGTTATTGGCAATAATAATTTTTTTTTTATTATTTAAGCCAGATTGAACAGAGAGCTAAGACACATGCAGCGGAATGCTTCCCAAGTGTAGTCATATGTGTGAGGAGATACTCACTCAGTTGTGTGTTTCATGAAATTCCCACAGATAAAGCTTAATTATCAGGCTAGAATATGGGTTATAAACTTTTCCTGTGCATGATGTTAAAAAGCCCAAACTCACATAGTAATGATGATTTGCTGAAAGATGCAAATAAGATGTCAAGTTTAGACTTTAAAGAGCAGTTCTTGACTTTAGGAGATGAAACTGCAATTAGGAAGAATTGTAAGGAAATGAAAAAGTAGAGTATTATGAAAGTTTTTAAGGAGTTAAAAATAGCAAAACATGTTTGATGAATAATTCTGAGTGATAAGGGAGCAAATAAAGTCAAAAATTATTTCTATTTTTCTTCCTTGGATTAGAGAATAGGTAGCATTGCAACATATTGAAATAGAAACAACAGAAATTTGATTGGTTTGAAACGCTGATTGATGAACTGAAGTTATTTTTATAATGTCTTCTAAAATATGCATCTATAAACTTGAAAAAATAACTTTTCCGTTTTCAACAGTTAGCAACTACATTTTAATAGTTACATTTAATAGTACTTGGATAAAATTTTGAATTTTCCTTGCCAACCAGTTATCTTTAGTGGTTATTTATGCTTTTTCTAATAGTATCCATTTACATGTTATACCAACTTTATGAATATTAAATTTAAGCTTAACACATAGACAAGTTTAAATATAAAAAATGGAATATTTCTCCTGGATTTTACATTTAATATTTTTGAATCATGATGTTTTTCACATTATTTAAAGGAAAGTGTGTTTTAACATATTTTTCACATATCAGCATTAGCATACTTTGTATTTTTATGGGTCTTGAAATTTTTAATAACTTGGGGTGTCCATTTTACTGGTCAATATATACTGCAGTGACCTGCAATCAATGCCTACCTCTTTTTGTATCTTTGTTTGATTATATAGCTATGAATCAAAGCACTAACCACTCAGTGCTCTAGACCACATTATCTAACCCTGAGGTTTTTAAACTGGACATGCAACATTATACTAGTTCAGGTGTACAACATAATATTTGATATTTGTATATATTGCAAAACGATCACCACAATAAATATAGTTAACATTCATCACCATATATACAGATACTTTTTCCCCCTTGGGATAACTTTTAAGATTTACTCTCTAAGTGACTTTCAAATAGGCAAAAGAGTATTATTAACCACTGTCACCATGCTGTACATTATATCTTCATGACTTATATTAATTTTATAATTGGAAGTTCTAACTCTGATAACCTGTTCTCTGTGTCTATAAGCTTGGTGTTGTTGTTGTTGTTGTTTTTGTTGTTGTTGTTTGATTTTTTATGTGGTTTTTGTTTTTGGGGTTTTTTTTAATTTTTTTGATTTTTAGGGATATAATATTCCTCTTTCTCAGTTGGACTTATTTCACTTAACATAAGGCCCTTAAAGTCTACCCATGTTGTCACAATAACAAGCTTTCCTTCTTTCTATGGCTGAATAATTCCATTGTATATGTATATGCCACGTTTTGTTCACCTTTCATCCATTCATTGATAGAGTTGTTTGCGTAGTTTGGCTATTGTAAATAATGCCACAATGAACATGGAATGCATATGTCTTTTCAAGTTAGTGTTCATGTTTTCTTTGAATCAATACCCAGAAGTGGCATTGCTAGTTCCTATGATAGAGCTATTTTTAATTTTTTGAATAGTCTTCTTATTGTTTTCCATTGGCTGAACCAATTTATAGTCTCACCAAGAGTGCACAAGGGTTCCCTCCACATCCTCACCTACATGCGTTATTACTTGTCTTTTTGATAGTAACTGTTTTAGCAGGTGTGAGATGATACCACATTGTGGTTTTGATTTGCACTTTCTTGATGATTGTTAATGTGGAGCCCCCTTTCATGCACCTATTGGCCATCTGCATGACTTCTTCGGAAAACTGTTTATTTAGATCTTCTGCCCATTTATTTCTTCTGCCAAATTTTTAGCTAGCTTTGTTTGTTTGTTGGTTTGGTTGGTTGGTCTTTTTGGTATTGAGTTGTGGGAGTTCTTTCTATTCTTTGGATACTATTTGTTATAAGATACATGGTTTGCAAATATTTTCTGCTGCTCAGTAGGTTGCCTTCTCATTTTGTTGATGGTTTTATTTGCTATGGAGAAGCATTTTAGTTTGATGTGGTCCCACTTGCTTTTTTTTAATTTTTTATTTCTTTTTGAAGTTTTGCTTTTGGAAACAAATACCAAAAAAAAGAAAGAAAAAGGTAAAAAAGTCGTCATTATGACCAATATCAGGAAGCTTACTGCCCTATTGTCTCTTAGGAGTTTTATGATTTCAGGTATTCCATTCAAGTCTTTACTCCATTGTGAGTTAATTTTTGTGTATGGTATAAGATAGTGGTCCAGTTTCATTTTTTGAATAAAAGTTTTCCAGCACCATCTATTGAAGAGATTGTCTTTTCCCGGCTTGACTCCTTTGTCATAAATTAATTGACCATATATGCATGGATTTAGTTCCTGCCTCTCTGTTCTGTTCATTGATCTATGTGCTTATTTTTGTGCTAATATTATACTGTCTTGATTAAGGTAGCTTTTTAGTATAATTTGAAATACAAAACATGAGATACCTCCAGATTTGTTCTTATTTCTCAAGATCATTTTGGTTCTTTGGGGTCTTTTGTGGTTCCATACAAATTTTAGCATTATTTGTTCTAGATCTATGATAAATGCCACTGGAATTTTGATAATAATTTCAATGAATCTGTAGATTGCTTTAGGTTGTATAGATATTTTAACAAAATTAATTCTTCCAGTCCATGAGTATGGAATATCTCTGGTAATTTATGTCTTTTCTTCAAATTATTTTCCTAATGCCTTGTACATTTCAAAATATAGGTCTTTCACCTTCTTGGTTGAATTTATTCTGAGGTACTTTATTCATTTTGATACAATTGCAAATAGATTGTATCCCTAATTTTTTCTTTTGATTGTTGTTTATTAGTTTATAGAAATGCAACAGATTTTTGTGTACTGCTTTTGCATCTGGCAACTTAACTGAATTCATTCATTCTAATGTGTTTTGTTTTGTTTTGTTTTGTTTTGTTTGGGTGGAGTCTTCAGGATTTTCTGTATATTGTACCATGTCATCTGTAAATAGTGACACGTTTACTTCTTCCTTCCTTTTTGTTTTTCTTGCTTAATTGTTCTGGCTAGGATTTCCAATACTATATTGGACAAAATTGGTGAAAGTGGGCATCTTTGCCTTATTCCTGATCACAGAGGAAAAGATTTCAGCTTTCCAGTATTGAGTTTAATGTTAGCTGTGGGCTTGTCATATTTGGCTTGACATTCCTTTCATATCAACTTTGTTGAGAGTTTTATCATAAATGCATGTTAAATTTAGCCAAACATTTTTTCTGCATCTATTGAGATGATCATGATTTTTATCTTTTGTTTTGTTAACTTGGCATTTCACACTCATTGATATGCAGATATAGATCCATCCTTGCAGCTCTAACATAAATTCCACTTGATCATGGTATATGATCCTTTTAATGTATTGTTGAATATTGGTTGTTAATATTTTATTGAGGAATTTTACATGTATGTAAGTTTATTAAGCATAATGGCCTGTAGTTTTCTATTTTTGAGGTGTTCTTTTCTGATCTTGGTATCAGAGTCAGAGTTATGTTGGCCTCATAAAATGAGTTTGGAAGCTTTTCTTCCTTTTTAAATTTTTGGAAGAGTTTGAGAGAGGTGGGTATTAAATCTTAAGAGAATGTTGTGGCTCATTTGATCTTCTATTCAGACTACTAAAACTTTCTCCATATAAGCATCAAGTGTTTTTTCTCTTTATTATCATTTGTGTATTCACTGGAATAGTACTTTTAATTTCCTTCCAGAACTATTCGTTTGCATTCCCAACTTGACTGTTTGGTGCAAGAGGCCTAGCTTTCAGCCATTCTCAGCCTTTGACATGACTTCCTCACTAAACTTAAGATTTTTTCTATCTTTGGTTTAAAGTGAAAGACTTGTGACCCTTCCTTTCACTTGAACCCATAGAGCCCTTGTAGAGCTATTATTTGGTTTAATTTCAAAAATAATTTAATTTTTGTGTCTGAGGACTAAGGAGGCCTGAGAAAAGGGAAAGAGATGGGAATGGCCCATCAGAGGAACAGTAAGAGCACACGCATCTATCAATTAAGTTTGTCATTTTATGTGGGCATGGTTCATGACACTCCAAAACAATTACAATAGTAACATAAAAAAGAAATCACTGATCAAAGATCACCATTACAAACATAATAATAAAAAAATATTTGAAATGTAGGGAGAATTACCAAAATATGACACAGACACAAAATGAGCAAATGCTATTGGTAAAAGTGGCTTTGATATACTTGCTTGATGCAAGCTTACCACGAAGTTTCAAACTGTAAAAATAACGTATCTGTGAAGTTTGAGTCAAGTGAAGTTCAATAAAACAAAGTATGCCTCTATGGGTTTTTTGTTTGTTTGTTTGTTTGTTGAGTACAGTTGATGTGTAATGTTACACATTACATAGCGATTTAACAGGTGTATATAGTAGGCTATGCTCACCAAAAGTGTAGCCACCACCCATCCTCATACAATGCTACTATGATATCATTGACCATATACTTTATCTTGTGCCTTTTATTCCCAAGATTTACTCCTTTCATAACTGCAACTCTGAACCTCCCACTCCCCTTCATCCATTTTGTCCATCCCCAATCCTTCCTCTGCTCTGGCACCCTCCAGTTTGTTCTGTGTATTTATAGGTCTGATTCTGTTTTAGTTTGTTTGCTCATTTGTTTTTCTTAGATTCCACATATGAATGAAATCATCTCATACACACACACACACACACACACATCTTCCTTATCAATTCATCTATCAATGGACACCTAGGTTGCTTCCATATCTTGGCTATTGTCAATAATTCTGCAGTAGACATAGGGGTGCATATATATTTTTTTGAATTAGTTGCCTTAGTATTTTCGTTTTCTTTGGGTAAGTACCCAGTAGTGGAATTATTGGATCATATGCTATTTCTATTTTTCATTTTTTGAGGATCCTCCATACTGTTTTCCACAGTGACTATACCAATGTACATTCCCACCAACAGAGTATGGAAGTTCCTATTTCTTTTAAATCAGTTTCCTTATAAATTTACGAGTTTTCTGTGCTTAAGATTTCTAAGACATGTTGCGTACTCCTCTGCCTGGGCAAACCTTATGTCTACTCATCTCATGCCTCTAAAGGAGTGGAGAGAAGGGAAACAAAAGGAAAGATAAAGCTCATGCTGCTTGATGTGCCATGAGGAATAGAATACATTGTTTCTGGCTCAGAAAAGAATCTTGTTCAACCTGAGGCAAAGCCGTCGATCCTCTTTGAGTGCTCCTAATATATGCTTGAAGTTAATTACTTAATTTTGGTGTGTTAGGTACATTTGTAGAATATTCTCTCAGGCCATGAAACTTCCAGCTCATTAAGATTCTTTATTAGTTTAAGTAAATTTTCTCTTGCTACAAATCCCAAGCATAGATGAGAAATTTCTGCAGATTTATTTCTATGAATCTTTGGGTATAGTTTCCCTAATCATTTTCTTTTTAAGTATTGGGCTTGGTCCTATGATATTTTGACCTCATGGTGGGAGTATACGTCCTATTCCTTGACTTTGGACTTGGCTATATAACTTACCAAGGTTAGCTGTCATATGCTTACTTGTTAGGGTTGTTAGGGTTTCACCTCTTACAAATATATCATAACATAAAAATAACATTACTGGGTTAGCTGCTGCCACTTCAGACTGGGACATAGAATGAGCACACATCACACAGACCTAAGCCCAACCAAGGATAAGGAACTGATACCAGATGGAGCTTCACCTTGAGCAAAACAACTTAGCAAAACCCAGTATAACTTAGCCAACCCCCTAGCCAACCTATATACTGACTATGATTATAAATAAGCATGAGTATATTTATTATTCAGAAATAGCTGGCTGATAATACTTGCAGAGAAAGAGAGAGAGAGAGAGAGAGAGAGAGAGAGAGAGAGAATAAGAATGATTGATATTTTAGCAAAAACTTTTGGTTGCCTACCAAAGTCATGTTATTTTTTTCATACCAGTAGAACTCAAAATAATTTAGGTATGCACCTCTAGATGGTTTATGAATTTTCAAGAAAGTTCAGTTGTTCATAATTACTAGTATCTTTTTTTCTTTTTTTGCTTTATGTATTTGTTTTGCTTTGCTCTGCTTTTGCACAAAGACAAGCAAGTAATTACAGGATGTTAAGGATTATATTTCTTACCGTGAAACCTTGAAGATGTCCAAGCCCATCTCAGACCAATTTATCTCACTACTCATAGAAGATATATTAATAATTGGGAAAGTCAATACATGGATTATTTAACATGTTGTGCAACTTAAGGCAGGCCTGCCTCCTGGAATTAGTTGCTTTAAGCCAGCGCTGTACTGATAAACCAACTAAGTAAATAAATAATTATTAAAACAAAAAATGATATCTAACATTTGCTGATTTCCATGATGCAAATATTCTTATCCTGGCCAATTTTCAGCAATCAATATTATGTGTTTGATGTGGCACTGGGAACAGATGATAACCATTGGTACTTCCAAATGGGTAAACACTAGCCAAAGCACATTATTCTTTAAATTCCCCTTTTATGAAAGGTTATCTCAAGGCAACATAACACTACTCTAGAGGCTGATTTCAGTCAATCTTACAAAAGGCATCGGATATCCATGGTCATCTACATACTGTGTCTGAATAAAGGAAACCAGAGAAACCTAGATATCATTCTGAACACTTAAAAGTAAAGGGCTTACTATAAATTCTCATATTTTAAAGTTTTATTGATTTCTTTATTTTGAGAGAGATTGAGTGTGTGTGAGTGGGGTAGAGACAGAGAGAGATGGGAGAGAGAGAATCCCAAGCAAGCTCTGCACTGTCAGCATGGAGCGGCTCAAGAGGCTCAAACTCACAAACCCTGAAATCATG
The DNA here is from genome assembly GCA_028646485.1 of Cryptoprocta ferox. NCBI lineage: Eukaryota > Metazoa > Chordata > Mammalia > Carnivora > Eupleridae > Cryptoprocta > Cryptoprocta ferox. Next base: position 164,388,406 of record CM053567.1, read on the forward strand.
ACCTGAGCTGAAATCAAGAATCAGACACTTAACTGACTGAGCCACCCAGGTGCCCCGTACTAAAAATTCCTATACACCATCCATGCAAAGGAAACAAGTGTTTCTATAAAATTTTAGCTGATCCACACATTTTCAATAATTCACTAATTTATCCAACTAAATTCCACTCATAATATTGATTTTGCTAATTAGCAAGCTATCAATTTATTGCATAAAAATTTATTTTGAATTTTTATTCCATTAATTAGCAACATCTTTGGGGCTGCTCGGTAACAAATGTAGCTGAATTATGGAATATGAATCTCATTGAATAATTATTTCAGATTATAGTATCTGAGAAACCCCTAGATGTAAGTGGAAAAAAAAAACACATTAACATTCTCACAAATATAATTTGCATACTATATAACAGTAACTGCCTATGGATGTGGAATAAATTTGAACAGCCTAACTTAAAGACAACCGTTTCTGTTATCAGTAATTCATCTTGAAATCATAATTTGACCCAGTTTGGCTCAATGAGGAGAAGTCTTCTATAAGATAACTGAAGAGAATGTCCTTGCTTTTATTTATTTATTTTATTTTTGTCCTTGTTTTTAAAAAGAATCATTTCGAATATAGATATCCCATTTTTTTTTCAATTTTATGTTACACATCTTAATGGGATATCAAGAATTACAAAAGGGAGTATTGTTTATGATGGGAGCTAAATTAAGGGACAAAATGAAAAATACTATGGATGGGCATGGAAAGAACCTATGTACTTAAGATGCCATTGACACAGCATTAGAAGCCCTACTAGCTTTCCTAATTCATATTTTCATTTATGTGAGATAATAAATTTACATAATTTTAAGGTCATATTTAGTTAACTTTTGTGTAACCTGACTCAAACACATGCTACCTGATATAAACTTGTGTCTGTATCTAAAAACTCTGATTTGCCTATTTTCTAAGAGTTCATAATAAAACCATCAATTTAGGAAAGCACACTTCTAAATAATTCATATTACAGAATGGTTAGATATAAGAAGTATAATGATCTCAACTATCTCAATGAAAATTTATTTTTATGATATGATTATACTCCAAAGTCTAAGATGGCATATATCTGTAATCACATATACATCTATGAGATGGTTATTTAGAGAGTTAGAAAAAAAGTAAATGTATCTAAAAGCATATCTTTTGGTATTATTCTTGACAATATGAGTGAAATAATTAATTTTCCCCACTATATTTAAATATTTGCCTAAGACAGACATTGTTAGATGTCTGAGATCTATTTTTAAAGTTATGAAGAGTAATCTGTTTTATAACATATTATTCCATTTTTCCTAACTAGTAGAGTGAAATATGTTTACGGTTACATAATATTTCCAACTTTATTGGTTTTTTGGAAGCAAATACATACCATATATGATATTTATATTTATATATTTATATTATATATCTATTATACTTTACTCCTGGAGATGTTACAAAAGATTAAATTACCAATTTAAAATATAATAATTTTAGTTTTGCCATGACATGTCAAAAACACTTTTGAAACTGTTGATTTTAGTGTTAGTTTATTTTGATATCTTTTGGTAAAGTTCTTCCTTGTGATAAAGAATGGAAAATAACATTCTTAAAAACTATAAGTTTAGAGCCAAGGATGGTTAACAGGAATGAATGGGGAAGAAAAAAAATCATTTCACAGATAGAGATCTGCAATAACATCCGAGAATATAAAGCTTAACCAGATTTTGTTCCCAGGAAAGAGATAAAAATGTTTCAAATAGATAAGATAAGACGATGTGGCTGCCACAACACAATAGGAATAAAGACTCATACAAACCATCAACATTGCTAGTCATGGGTCTTCCTGCATTCCAACTCCATTCCCAAAAAAAGAAAACTACATTGAAAGAAGGATATAAGGAAACATTGAAAATTCAGTGTCTTCTTGCCTGGGGAGACTGGTCTCAGGCAGTGTCCCCCCACAGTTCCTTCCTTCTGTACGCATGGGTATCATTTCTTCTCTCAAGACATGGAGGTTATTTCCTCTGCCCTGAATCTGGGCAGGGCTTGCGACTGACCTTGATAATGGAATATGTCACAGTAACATTAGGGGACTTGCATACCCAGACTTTTTAACTGGACTGCCAGTTTTCACCTCCTGCCTTTTAGAACTGAGCTGCCACTCTGTGAGAAGCCTTAGCCACATACGGAGAGGTATTACATCTCACAGTCCCATCTGACCCCCCAGCTGATGTACCAACATGTGCATGAGTGACTTTTTTAAATATTTATTTGTTTTTGAGAGAAAGACAGAGACAGAGCGTGAGCAAAGAAGGGGGAGAGAAAGAGGGAGACACAGAATCTGAAGGGCTCAAACTCATGCACCGCAAGATCATGACCTGAGCCAAAGTCGGATGCTTAACCGACTGAGCCACCCAAGTGCCCCTGAATGAGACATTTTGTGTGTTCCAGGTAAGTCAGTCCCTTAGTTGACTGAAGCCCATGGAATCATGAGAAATAATAAAACCATTCCTATTTAACCCACCAAGTTATGGAGTAGTATTTTATATAATAGATAATTAGAAATCCTATGAGGATTCATCAGTTTCAACTCTAAAAATTGTCAGTTTCTAAGATTTGAATCAACCTCTCTTTTATGTTTCTACTCTCTGACTTCAAACATTTATAAAGTTAAATGGAAGGAATAAGGTGGTGATATACATGATACCCTTTAAAGAGCTTGGCAATAGAGAGATAAATGACAAACATACTTCTCAGTTCATTGCATTGTTAAGGAAAGTTGAATATCGTAGACACTGAATACTTTATGTATATATTAGATTTGTGTCTAGTAGCAGAGTATAAATGTTAAAGAAAAGAGAAATCTGCAGGGATTTTTGAGAAAATGATAAATTATATAAAATTAAATGGAGTGAAAATTGGAGGAAATCCCAAACTGTGTTTAAGAAACCCCACGTTCTTCTATTTTATTTGAGATATAGTAAGCTGAAAGCTTTTAGAGGTAAACACGGATCAGATCTTGAATGGCATTTTAAACTCAACTAATTTTGAGTCTTTGTACAGGTTTGACATAGCCATTTATGTATTTGGTCTTATGTATATATGGCATTGTCATATTTGGTCTTAAAAAATTATTGTGTAAAAGTAAAAAGTATTTTAAAGTGAGGTACAACACTTCCACTTGTGGGCTTGAGGGAGTATCAGGGTGTGGAATTACTTTTCTGACATAAACAGTTAAAATAAACGAGCAACATGAAAAGAACAATTTGCAGATATCAGGCAATGACCAGTAAAGAACAGTAACCTTTAAGATAAGGAGGTGAGCTCTACCATTGCCCAGACTTTCTGTGTGGAGGCAGTTGTTAGCATGTGATGCAGTAAAGAACAAAGCATGCTCCCTGAGTTGAGGAGATACAGAAGGATGCAGTATGTTCCCTGAGTTGAGAAGACAGAGAAGAACATGGTATGCTGAGCTGAGGAGACAGAGACTTGAGATCAGGAAGCCTGAAGGTACCATTCCAGAGAGGAGGGAGCTATGTGGAGAAAGTGTTTCAGAAATTTTCATATGGTCACCTCTTGAGTCTTTATATACTGATCTGCACATTCATAGACAGAATATATATGTAACTGGTCAACAATTTCCAAGAAAAATATTAGAGATCTATAAGACAAACAATTCTCAGAGCTCAAAAAGGACTGGAAATTGCTCAAAATCCATTTAGACAAAGAGTAGAGAATTTGCCACATACATGACACATTCATTGTAGGCTATACAAAACCTGGAAAAATTTTTTAACAGTCTTTGAAAAAAAAACAAAGTTTATCACTCAACAACAGAAAATTACATTTTGTATAAAAAACAACAGCAAGGAATGAATAAGCAGAACAACATGACCCATAACAAGTAAAAAAAAAAAAAATGTCTCTGGATAGAATCAAACCTAGAAATGAGAGATAATGGAATAGGCCGATAAAACTATGCTGGTAAATATAATTTTATTATGTAAAGAATTCTTTAAAATATAGTTGTTTGATTCAAGCAAAATATTATCAAGGCTCTGTGAATTTTAAATATATACATTAGGAAAATAGATCAGTATAACTCAAGAGATGATGGAGTAAATAGGATACTGATGTAAAGCTTCAGAATTCAAGAAATAAATAAACTGAAATGAAACATCCAGTCTGCAAGTAGTTGAAATTTTCAATATCTTTCTCTCAGTAATCGGTGTGAGAATTAGACTTAAAAAAACACTAAAATTATGGAACATTTGAAAACTACCAAACAAATTTACATTTGTAAAACCCTATAGCCAACAACAAAATGTCATAGAGACACTGATTATGATGACCACATCCTGAGCCATGAAATAAATTTTACCAAGTTACACAGACACAATTTATATACAATATATTCTCTAATCATAGTTAAATTTAATTAGACATCAGTAACAGAAGGGTACTATAAAAACTTCAAATATTTCAAAATTAGATAATATAAATAAACTCTTCCATAAGAAAAAAAAAAGAACACAAGATGAATTTTAAAATATTCTGTACCTAATGAAAGTGAATCATGTGCCAAAATTCGTGGGAGGAAAATAAATCTATACTTAAAAATTTATGGTTTTAAATGCTTATATGGAAAAATAGCAAGACATATTTAATGTTATTGAAATATGTAAAAAACTTAAACATAAATTGATTGGAAAAAGAACCAACCATAGGGCAAAAACCAAGTTTAAAAAATATATATGTATGTATATGACCATACCTCACCAATCCTATTGGCTCTTTTTTTAAAATTTTTTAATGTTTATTTATTTTTGAGAGAGAGAGTGTGTGTGAGCTGGGGAGGGGCAGAGAGAGAGGGAGACAGAATCTAAAGCAGGCTCCAGGCTCTGAGCTGTCAGCACAGAGCCTGACACAGGGCTTGAACTCACAAACTGTGAGATCATGACCTGAGCTGAAGTTGGCGCTTAACCGACTGAGCCACCCAGGTGCCCCTATTGGCTCTTTTCATAAATTATTGTGGACAGTCTTCTTCCACCCATTATCTGTTTATAAGTGTATGAAAATAAATGCCTGTGAGCAGAGAGCTAAGAGTTAAACAGAGATATTCAGGCTTTGACTCTCTTTTAGACTCTGTATTGTACAGTGTCTGTAACTGGTTTGAATTCATTCAAGAACATTTACCTACAAGTAGTATTAGAAATATTAGTAACAATTTAAAAATTGGAACAATTCAGAAAAAAATTCAACAGACATCTAACACTTTTCTGAAATGCTAATAAATTATGATTAGCAGATAGCTTTTGAATTCACACCTACCAAGTCTTTCATTTTGGTGATAAATTTGTCAGGTAGAAATGATAAACTATTATAGAAGTGTGAAAATACTTTCTGTAGACAGTTTTGATAAGTGTTTGAAAAGTTATGAATGGCTTGGCATCCATATATCCTCATTTCTGCTTCTTGCTACACTAAATCCCCACTTGTGAACTCAGAAATATGAAATCGATTCAAGACAAAATGTACAAACAACTTGCCTATAAATTTCATGAGGCGTGTCTGGAAAGAAAAGAGATTTAGTTTTGTTAATGACAATTATTTCTTTGGCAAAAATATAATTATACCTATGGATGTCAAAATGTGACAATATTTTGTTCTATTTATGCTAGGTAATCATATGATGATAAATATCAAAACAATTTAATTCTTTGCAAATGTTTAATTTTCTTAGATTATTATGGATGAGTGATCTCATCCATTTTGTTGTCAAAGGACTAAATATTTATTTTTATTTGAAGCATATATATATATATATATATATATATATATATATATATATGTCTTTGTAACATCTTTCAAAAGATATTATACATAAAAGTAACTACTGGATTCCCATTCTGCTATCCAAAGACTTCTATGGCATTTCTCAGTATCTATAACCATGGTTATTAATGTATAAAACTAAATGTGGAACTCTAAGTTTTAACCCAAAAACATTTAAAAGCAATATTCAGTTCATGGAGTAACTACAGAAATATTTAAAACATATAAATAAAAATAAACAGTTCTTTTTAATATATCACATGCTGAGATATAAAACAAAGGTGACCAAATCTAAGAGTAGTAATTATTTTTTACATAAATAAACCCAACATGCCAGGCCAAATGAGCTGTATTTAGTCCCATTTTCAAGATGAGGGATTTTATCCATGTTCTTTTGAGAAAAATATTGGCATTTAGAATTGGATTAAAATGCTTACTGAAGAGGAGAGAGATATTATGGAAATTCAAAATGTGAACTTAAATGTCACAAAGAGAATTTGTTTTACTGAAGGAATGAAAACAACTTAAGAGAAAGCTGCCTGTCCCCTGATAAAATAGCCTAGGTAGCAAAGTAAACCTGTGTATGTCAAGGGAGAATGTAACCAACTACTTTGTTCTTGATATGTAGTTACAGAATAGAAATGGCAACATTCTGTCCATCATCTATCTATCTATCATCTATCTATCATCTAGCTGTCATCTATATTAAAAAATATAAATGTCAACACTCATACCTAACCCAGGCTTTTATTCAAGGAATCACATTAAAAGAAATGTTCTGGCTCTGATTAAATTTAGCCAATTTTCTAATCCCATCTATACCACATTCAAGTAATTCATATAATTATTAGCAGTGTAGGAGAACAGATGCCTCACATGACATATTCACCATTGTTTCCTGAATAATACATGGTAGGTACTAAATAAATATTTATTAAATGAAAAATGCTCCTAACATAACAATAAAAAATTGAAATCTTGTTACTATAATGCAAGAAGCTTACAATATATTATTTCAAGTGATTTATGGAAAAGTAATGACAGTAAAAAACAAACAAAATATTTGTTTTAATAGTTAATTCTCAGTTACACACATCACTTTACACTATTTCAGCTCACTCTGCCCTGAATAAACCACCATAAAATCATTTATATCACTTTAATTTTTTCACTCACATATCAAACCCTAAATCAATCTTACTCATGGATAATGAAAGAGCAGAATTACACTAGGTCAAAAAAAATGAGGAAAAAGCAATGAGGGGATCATACACATGAAAAAAATGGGTACAAAATTATTTTAAAATTTTAAAAAGAAATAAAATTTCATATTTTAAAAAGAAAAAAACATTTTTGGTAATAAAGTTGACAAGTCTCAAGATAAAATAAAATAAATTACATACAGAGTGTATCACAAATAGTAAACTGTAAATGGGTAGATGAGGAACATTTAAACAACAGAAGAACAAGAAAGCAAGATTTCTGCAATGGTGTGTTTAGTTTTGTTTTCTTTTGCTTGATAATCTTATTCCTTGAATCTCTTCCATTAAAAACGGGGAAAACTAGAGAAAATGTAAATAAAACTAGTAAAAACTATATTCTAGAAATTAGAAAATAGAAATAGAATGGGTCAAATTCTCATAAGCATGAAGATTTGATGAACAAAAGCAAATGTACCAAAAAATAATAATAAGACATGGAATTTCTCATTTCCTTGAGAACTGAGGAATCCAGAAAAAAAGCCAACTACCCAACTGAAGGGGTCTTTAATACTTATAGAAACGTTAATGACTTGATTTGAGAACAGCAGTCAAAACTGGGTATAGACTTTACAGTTTCCAGTTTATTGCTGGGTGTAAGATCAGTGGAAATTCAGTCAGTTTGGAGGTGGTTTTAATCCTATAAACTCTGATAATTTACCACCTAAAATATCCTTCCATGACAAATTCATTAATAGATCACAGAGAAACCTGTGATCTAATCTAAATTGAATAGTAAATCTAGAGACCAAAAAAAAAGAGAGAGAGAGAGAGAGAGAGAGAGGGAGAGAGAGAGAGAAAAGGAAAGAAAAAAAGAGAGAAAAGGAGAAAGAGAGAAGAAGGTCTGGACAAAAGTTGAGAGAGGAAAAATAAGAGACATTTCATAAAGAAGAAGTCTGGATGTTTTAACACTTGTAATAAAAACAGAAGACGGAATCCTAGAGCTATGCAGCTCGTAAAACATCCTGGCTCAAAATTCTTACCCTTATACAGGAAGCACCTCTTAAGAATATAGGAAAATAGACCTCACCTAAATATAAGCAGGAGGAAAAGATGAAAGTCAAATCATTACAAAAAAATATAATAAGCAGAATAATTGCTTTACATACAACAAAATTACAAGAAAAGATTACCCAAAACGGTAAAAGCTGTACACTAGTGGATTGCCTGGGTGGCTCAATTGGTTAAGTGTCTAACTTTGTCTCAGGTCATGATCTCAGGTTCTTGGGTTCAAGCCCTGCATCAGGCTCTGTGCTGACAGCATGGAACCTGAAGCCTGCTTTGGATTCTGTGTCTCCCTCTCCCTCTGCCCCTCCCCCATTCATACTCCATCTCTCTCAAAAATAAATAAAGATTAAAAAGAAATTTTAAAGAACTCTAAACTAGTGTTTTTAAGTGATTTTAAAAGAATGTTAGAAATAAAATATTTACTTAAAATTAAAATTATTAAAAGCAAACAAGAGATTATTGGATCTAAGGAACATATGAAAAGAGGACAGACCCAGGTCAAAAAAGTAGAGGTGAGGGAGGGGCACCTGGGTGGGCCAGTCGGTTAAGCATCCGACTCGGCTCAGGTCATGATCTTGCAGTTTGTGGGTTTGAGCCCCGTGTCAGGCTCTGTGCTGACAGCTCAGAGCCTGGAGCCTCCATCGGATTCTGTCTCCCCCTCTCTCTGCCCCTCTCATGCTCATGCTCTGTCTCTCAATAATAAATAAAAATGTTTAAAAAAAAGAAGTAGAGGTGAGGGAGAAAAATCAGTTCAAAATTGTAGAATAAATTACGATGAATAACAGAGCAAGAACTACAGAAAATATCATATCAAAGATGGAGAATTAAAAGATGGAGAAATCACACTTCTGTTTAAAATCAGAATGATTTTAGATAAATTAGTAAGTATAAAAAATAGAGAGGCCAGCATGTATGTACATGATAGGTGATGTGGCAAACAAAGGAAAATGTGACTCTACTTTAAACATACAGAAATTGCTCTGGAAACTTCCTTTATCTTTACCCCTTAAGATGTATGTTAGCAATTATCCTCCAAGCAAATGGCCCACTCATATACATCTCAAAGGTGTCAAGACTGAGGGTTTACTAAACAGTAATAAATGACACTTTCTGAACACTAGGTAGCCCCCTCAGGGTCTTAGAAACTTTGTTTCCAAAATTCCTTTGAGGCTTGTGCGGCCCCTAACCCCTAGTAATTTGAAAGTATAATCATCACCCCTTACAACTCCAGTGCAGTTGTTTCTGCCCATGGGTCCCATCTCTGTGCTTTCACAAAACCACCCTTTTGCACCAAAGATGTCTCAAGAATTCTTTCTTGACCCTTTGCTCTGAACACCAACATTTCCACATCACAATGACATACTCCTGTATGTTTAAAAGAATTTGGATTTTTAGAATAACTATCTTATTACTCAATTTTAATACATATAAGCAATTGACTTAACATTATATTTTATCTTTAAATCTTATTAAATATATGTCTGGTACTACAGCATCAAAGATAAGTTGAGGTTTACTGCGTGTGTATATTTTATTTATTTATATTCGTAAGAATCATTTAAGTGCTCAGAAGTTTAAATCTGAGTATTGAATTCTAAAGAATAAAACAAATATATTAAACATGCAAATTTTGCTTAAAAGTTTTTGAATCTGTAGAGAAGAAAAAATTACTCAAAGTGTGTTAAAATTTCCTGGACTCATGCATAGTCTAATAAGATTTGCAAGCTGAATTTAAAAGCTTAAGGTGGAGGTCAAGTTTTGAGACTGAAGCTTTCATAAACTGAATGCTAATTGCTTAAATTTCTGAAAAGACTTTTCTACATTCAAAAGCCAACCTTGAGGACAACAAAAAGCTTGCATCAGGATGGAGTTTTCATTCTTGGGACATTTTATATGTTGTGCCTTGTCTGAGGCTTTCCTGGGAGATGGTCACTTATCTTTGTCATTAAAATAAGTAAAAGAGCACCGTGCATCTTAGAAAGTTTTTTTCCCCTTTTGCTAGAATTTCCTGTAGTAAGTTGTCTTATGAAAAATGCCTACCGTTTAGCAGAATGTCCACAGCTGTAACTTTCACTTTTTCATTTTGCACTGTGGAGATAGTATGGTTCTGAGGGAGGAAACAAAGTTCAGAACATTTGGGCTGGAGGCAGTGAGCCTGCATCATTAGCACTTCAATGGGTCATTCTAAAGGAATTAGCATCAATTTGAATGCTGTCTGCTATGCTCTCTTCTCTGGGAGCTACTGCTCCACTTTTTTTCTTTTAACTACTTACATGAAAGAGACAACTATTTCATCAATATGTGTCCTGATTGGAGGAGCCAGGAAAGAATCCCACAGCACCATACCTGTGAGGGAAGAATAAGACCTTACTTTCCAAAGAGTATTTATTTTTATTTTTTTACACACCTAATAGACACTACAATTTCAATATGCAAATATGCATGTGTTCCTTAATCCAGGGAGCATAATGTTGATTACAAAAATAATGATTTCAAATGTAGAAATCAAACAAAAGAGAACTCAGAATGTAAAGTCCAGAAAAAAACATTCTAAAATCATTGAGACTCACTATCTCATTTTAGTGTCTCATTTAGCATAAAACAGGTTAGATAAATCTTCTGATTTTATACCTAATGCCCTCTTATTCCAGGAAAGAGATGCTCAGCTTCCAGTTCAGTGTTTATTTTTATTTAGCAGCTATAGAGCCAAGATAAAGCCATTTCTCTCAATACAACCAAATTAGATGACAAATATTATACATAGAACCCTATTGGCTTTACTCTCAGGAACTCTATCCCTATGTCAGGAGAAGCTATGCATTGCAACTATGTCCATTTCTTCCTCTTGTTTAACTGGGTCCCTGTTTCCACTAAATTTACAAATAATTTGTGGAATTTTCCAGACTACTCCCCTGTTTCACACAGTCTTATCCCATTTATTCTGATACATAGGATTTAAAATTGGATTTGAGTGATATGTGTGCATGGGAGATGGGAATATTGAGCATAGCATAGAGAACATTGGGTACACACAGTGCAAAAAAAAATGTTACCCGTGTGTTGTCTTCTTTACCCCCAGGGAAAAATCCTCTCTTTCCAAATCTCTTCCTCCTGACAGAAGAACCAGAAAATTAGGCAACATGATTCAGGGACATCTTCATTCAACTGATTTGCTCTTCTAATAATTTCTACATTTGACTCATAAGATTTTGATTCACTGAGATTAAAGCACAATGGGAATTCAAACCAGATTGGCTATAGGGTTTCCTTTTTTTTTTTTTAACTTTATACTTTATTGTCAGGTTGGTTTCCATATAACACCCAGTGCTCTTCCCCACAAGTGCCCTCCTCCATGACCATTATCCCCTTCCCCTTTCCCCCTCCCCCTTCAACCCTCAGTTTGTTTTCAGTATTCAAGAGTCTCTCCTGCTTTGTCTCCCTCCCTCTCCCTAACTCTTTTTCCTCCTTCCACTCCCCGTAGTCCTTTGTTAGGTTTCTCCTGCTAGACCTATCAGTGAAAACATATGGTATCTGTCCTCCTCCGCCTGACTTATTTCGCTTAGCATGACACCCTCGAGGTCCATCCACTTTGCTACAAATGGCCAGATTTCATTCTTTCTCATGGCCATGTAGTATTAGTATTCCATTGTATAGATAAACCACATCTTCCTAATCCATTCATCAGTTGATGGACATTTAGGCTCTTTCTGTGATTTGGCTATTGTTGAAAGTGCCGCTACGAACATTGGGGTACAAGTGCCCCTATGCATCAGCACTTCTGTATCCCTTGGGTAAATCCCCAGCAGTGCTATTGCTGGGTCATACGGGAGTTTTATTGATAGTTTTTTGA